>JAWPHD010000005.1:600000-1144712 GCA_037043455.1 Cyrtodaria siliqua
ACGTGTATATAAACTACCTTTCATGATACCTTTAATGGTTTTATTAGTTAAGTAACATCACTCAGAAGCAAGCTGGATAAAAGAAACATAGCAAAGGAAATGTTACAATTCTTTTTTTTAATCCAACGCGAACCATTGAAAAGTATAACCATACATAATGTGTTTTTCATTTCATATATCGAAGGGCTTGGCGCAAGACTGGTCTAACTCACTTTTTTTTCTCACAAAATCACTTTTTTGCATTTTTGAAATATAAAAGATGAAATGCATAATATGTAAAAAACAAGTTATCATTTTCTACTTATTATTGATTTTATTATTAAATAACAAATAAGTCTGTCTCAAAACAACAAATTTCATAGAGGCAAAACAGGTCTAACTTGAGTTGGACTTGTTTTGCGTTGAAATTATTGAACAAAATCTGAGATAGACTTATTTTGTACCCAAACTAGCAAACTTATTAACTTATTATTACCAATTTATTATAACAGCTTTAAATATTAGTTTTATTATAATTAATAGCTATGACGCCATAATTTTATTATGATGTCATGATTATGATAGTGTTGTTGATGATAAATTATGGCCAACGTCCCAATTCGAGTAACTCGATTTATGCACCTTTATTAAGTGTTTTTTTCATATTTTTCAAAAGATAGACATTCAAACATTGGTATAACACCAATAGAAACTTTTTGTGAAAAGCGTATTTGTGAGAATGTGGACACGGCTCTATCAGGCAGTGTGTCCACAATAAAAAAAATATATATTTTTCTTAAGAAAAGTATTTTTGAAAATGTTGACACAGCTCTATAAGGCAGTGTGTCCTCATTTTAGAAGTTGTAATAATGAGATACATGTACATGGAAGGTGTATTCTGGGGAAAGAGTTTCTTTTGGGTATAATTACTAAGAAAATGGAGCTTGGATTTCTTTTGGGGGGGTAAAATATCTAGTTTTTTGGAAATGTGGACACAGGCCGCATCTTGAATTACTTTTGGGGGGTAAATAACACGTTTTTTGGAAATGTGAACACAGATCATGTTGGTCAAATAAGGCATTTCTATTTATTTTCTAAATTAGGACAAACCATCAACCCTGTTAATGCTGCAATTTCGGAATGGAATGTATTCGGAAGGAAATAAAATTAGAAGGAAATTAAATTTTTTACATGAGGCAATATCAGGAAAAGGTTCATGCTTAATTGCTTCGTGTGTACCGGTATACAAGTTTCTGCAAGTTCAATCAAATGCGGACAAGAAACATGTTATTCTCTATTCGGACAATTATGTTGGAGAAAACAAGAACACTACAACAGGCAATTTCTAACTATGCTCTGTTATGTAAAGAACAATCTTGGTTTTCAAACAATTGAACACACATTTCTTGAATCGGTACATACCCAGAACGAGAACGATTCCATGCATGCTGCCGTTGAATGTTATAGTAAAGGAATATACATTAAAACAAACACAACTCCACAATAGGCATCTACAGTTAGGACTGCTCGAGGAAAATCAATCAGGGTGGAGAAACCTGATTCTGACTACTCTTTGGACTTTAAAGCACTGTCACAAACTGTACCAAACTTTGACTACCACACTGATGGTCTTAAAATAAGGTGGATGAAGATTAAAACAATATCGGTCTCAGATGAGGATTGTAGTATTGTAAACTTGTATTGTATGAAACAGTACAGTGATTTGTCATTTGCAACATTAATCGCGATGGACTTGCTATGAAGTTTGTGAAGCACTCATCTTCCTATTAGATAATATTTTCGTCAGGTATGGAACCACCGTTTATAGACAAATTGTTGGTATCCCTATGGGTACGAACTGTGCACCACTTGTCGCAGATTTGTTCTTATTTTGCTATGAAACGGATTTCATGTTGAGTCTTTCACCAGATACCCAGGCAGATGTTATTGAAGCCTTTAATGACAACTCTCGGTATCTGGATGACATATTGAACATTGACAACCCTTTCTTTCCAACTATGGTTACTTATATTTATCCTAAAGAACTTCAGCTAAACAAAGCTAATATATCTGATAATAACGCTTCTTTTCTTGATTTAGATCTCTCGATTGTAATTGGTAAAATAATTAGCAAAATCTCTGACAAGAGAGATGATTTTAATGTTGACATTGTTAATTATCCCCACATGGATGGGGATGTTCCCCGCGCAACTTCGTATGGGGTGTATGTGTCTAAGCTTATTCGTTTTTTCTAGAGCTTGTACTCGAGTTGAGGACTTTAATATTCGTAATCTTTGTATAACTAAACAGTTACTCAATCAGGGTTACCGTTACCATAAACTTCGTAAAACCTTTGCAAAATTGTATTATCGTAACCCTGATCTTCTTTCCAAATATAAAAGTAATTTAAGGACTCTTCTGCGACAGGGACTATCACACCTGACTTCTATGGTGATGTGATTTATAAACTTCGTAAGATTCTAGGTCATGATCACTTTCATACTATCTTTGTTAAACTTGTTAAAAAGTTTATCAAAAGAGGTTATGACCCTATCATTTTGCAACGTACTGCATGCTTGGTGGTGGACCCTTTTACAGTTCGCCACTATGCTTTCTTCTTTAATTGTACGATGACCGGACAGGCTGTGGACCCTTTGATGACGCCTACCTAAAGCCCATTGGGACGGTGGCGTTTGATGTTTGTCCATGATCTTTCTTGTCGTGCCCTTAATTGTTTATTCTCTTACTGCTCTGGCTTCTGCAAAGTCATTGAGTACCTTCATTGTGGCTTTCTAGGCTATTGTTTTTTTGTATTATATTTACACGAGCATATTTGTGTTTTACTTATATTGCCTATTGATGCTGCCTTGTTGGTTAGTGATAAGATAATGGCGGAGATTTCTTTATTTACACTGTCCTGTTTTAATGGGATGACAGTAGGGTAAGTGTGAGGTTTGGTGCACCCCAGAACCGGTTTAAACCCCCAGTGGCCTACTTTGCCACTGACCGTTCCAAGGCGGTAGCCCTATTGTCAACCCTTTTGTGTTTGTGATGTCGTTTCCATTTATTATTGCTTCTGCCTTCTTGTTTGTCTGTTTGCGTGTTTGTTTCTGTGTTTTGTGATTGACTGTCCTCCTTGAATGCTACTTTCCCTGTCCGATCTTTTTATATTTCTTTTCGCCACAGAAAGACAAGGGCTGTGAGATCACAAAACACCAATGCCTTCACAATACCATCAGTCCAACCACTGTATTGTGTTAACCAGCCCCCAAGATGGTCAGCTGCAAAATACAAGGCATTAGTACATTGATGTAGAAGGAATATAATCCTACAGGTTCATCATCCATTTTATTATTCATTAAGACACGAGTCGTAGTCAGAATCGTCTGAGGAATCGGAGTAATAATGTACATGTATTTAACAAGATCATGAAACAGCAATTTATAAATTTCACATTCATAAGAGGGAGATAGTAAGAAATTTCACCCTGAGGGAATAATTATTGGATGAGGCAGAGTCGAAGTTACTAATCATTTTTGAAAATGGGTACTTATTCTTCTATCCCATTCTCATGAATGTGAAATTATGTTATCATACTGGTATATGCACTACTGTCACACTCTACTTACCCTATGTGCACTAAAGCTGAGAATGACAAAAATATGCTACCAAAGAAATATTTACTATCACTGATAGTATGTTTGATATCACCTGATAGTTTGATATTACCTTATAAGGCAGATAGAGAAAAAATCCGTGTATATGAGGATTATAGTACATAGGCATAATAATATATAAATATCACATTCATGAGAGTTGATATATATGTATTTTGGGCGTTCTGGCTCAAAGCTCTCGCTTTGCTCGAGTTTGATCCAGAAACACCCAAAATACATCTATATAAGTAAATCACCATTTTATGGTGATTTACTTGATTTATTAAAACTTTTTTAAAATAGGGGTAGTGAAGATTGCAAGTTTTAATTTTTTTTATAGTTATCAAAATTACGCCCAAATCAACAATTTTCCGACCTTGAATACAAATGTGGTGGATCGTACTCATACACATTACTAAAACAATTCATGACACACTTTTTAGACTTTTTTGTAAGGTTGCCATTGCTTCCTTTCTTCCCTGCTCCACTAGTTCTTTTTTTTGAACTTCACTAATTTCAAGGTTGTTTTTGTTTGATATCTTGTTTCAAATTATAGTATCTTTCCAGTTCATCTAAAATCAACTTAAACTCTTGCTCAGATATTTGTGCATCACTCAACGCTTTTGATATTAACTGCTTTATACTATTTAACTTAGACTCTGCCAAAGTTTTGATTTCATGATGTTTTTGAGCTTTTACATTAAGCTTGCGTCTGATAAAATTAATACAAACACCTGTAGCTCCACATACTATTGCTGCTATTTCTAAAGGTAACAAAACTGGAACAAATCCAATCTCAGCCATAATAACACCTGCAGATATCAAGGTAGTGTCAATTCCATCTGTAATATTAATACCACGTTTATATTTTTTATAAAGTGACTGACGTATATCTCGTTCTGTAATTAACTTTTTTTCAATTTCTGAAATCTTTTGTAATCTATAATTTTGTCCGTCTTCCACTGGCAACTCAGGATATATACTTGGTGCTGTCGGTTGCTTCGGCATTTTTTTTATTAATAAATAAAAAATTAAATTAATTCAATTAATAATGATGACACCGTATTTACAGCGGTAGCGTTGGCAATCTTGCATACAAAGTTAACAACAGAACCAGCACCAATCTTTAAAGGTTTATCAAAGTTATCATGATTGCGTGGGATGATGTGAAGCGTTATGCCATAATTTGGTTGTTCAACACCATTGACAGAAACTATTACAGTTACGTCACCCACTAATCGTTCACATGCTAAACCTATTCCCATAATCCGTCCACGGCGTGTCATTACATGCCCCACATTTGTTTCTGCTCCACCATTACCAAATGAGAGTATTCTATTTAACACAAGTGGACCCTTAGCCTCCGCAAATATTGTTATAATCCCATATTTAAGATTATCAACTCTATCTTTTAAATGATTAAACTGGTCAACAAAAGGCACAATTCGCCTATATACATTTTGAACATCATTTATCAAAGCCTCTAAGTCTTCTGTTTTTTTAGGGCTTGGTGGTCCAAATATACTCATTGTTTTTTTTATAAAAATATATTTTTTAAATAAATTCTAAAACACAACTCATAGGCAAGCCGTGATTATCTATCTTGCTGCCATGCTCATCTTTATCTTCTATTTTCAATTCAGAAATTGCACCATTCATAAGACAGTGATATTCAGGATAAAAATGTGTATATACAATATCTCCAAACTGCTTATTTACTACAGGTACAACCCCTATAATAGTGCCTGGCGCGCCATTGAAATAATTACTACTCGTATTAACTTGTTCCAGATGAACATATAGCTGTTTATAAGGACCTAAATCAATTGGGTAATCTCCTAAAGTAGTACCTGTCAACCATTTTCTGTCCTTGAATCCCAGCATTTTTGAAAGACCGCTTGACATTCGTGTCTCTATTGGCGTATTTATAATGCTAAAGCCAATTTGCTCAATACTGTCCAGGATAATATTTTCATTTAGAAATTTAAACCTTTTTGCCAAGTATTGAAGGTTATAGAGTCCACCTGCTAAATGTTCTATTTCATCTGGGTTTCTTGTCTTTACGATTTCATGATTAATATTATACCAACCAATAGTGTATGTAAAACTTTTTAATCCAACGCGCTTAGTTCCATCTCTATTATCGATATACTGTTGTAAGTTAATAGAGTTGTCTATGTTTGAAATTGTATGAAACATTTTTTTTAATATATATATATATAAAAATACAAATAGAAATGATTTCTAAAGAATTTAAATATAACCCGGATGCTCAATATTCAATTACTTTTAGCAAAAAAGTGATAGATATAATAAATCAAAACATAGTCATTACATCAAACAGTAAAGGCTTTAAAGCATCATTTTCTAATGTCTTTGAAAGATACAAACTTCCATACGTCAAATCAGATGCTATAGTCCAACGCTGGGGAACAGATTGGATGTTATTTTGGCAGAACCAGTGGAATTTTGCCATTTGGTGCGCGACAACTGGATGTGGCATTGATTTCAACAACCATCTAAAAGCTGATGCCCTGGTTGGTTCGTTATTTCGATTTCATGTCTATTACCAAGTCAGAAGAATATTATTTGAGATGAGTGTAGCAATGCCGCAAGACTCAAATTGGAATGCGTTTAATAACACATATAACCGAAACGCATACGAGAGAATATGCAAGGAGTTTAACGTTGACTTAAATTCGGACTGGAGACATAAACAAAGCTATAATGATGGTCTAGGAACAATTTATAATTACTGGAAAAATATTGGTTATCATCCTTTGATAAATACTGTATACGACAACAAAACGATGAGTTTTACAGTTTATGAGAGTGATAAAACATATCACATTGATTACATTGCACAAGGATCTGAGGCTGACAACAGCTGGTCTACTTTTGTACTAGATAGTTCATCTGGATTTACAAGAGCTTGAGTAGAAAGAATCAATGACAGCATAAAAACATACTGCTGGGCAATCCTTGGCACACAATCACAAACAAGAACAGATATACTTGGAACTGGAACAGCATTTGATGCACAAAAACAATTTCTAGCAAATGCAGAGGACGCAATAAATAGCCCCATCGACTTGCCCAGTCAAATTTCAAGATATGAAACCACCTTAAAATATGCAAGAAGTAAAGTAAATTTTGTCTATGGAAGTGGATTGTACATGTCTCCGAGTGACATGGAATTAAGAATTGGAATAATACAAGACTACAATAATGAAATTGTAATAGCAACCGATGCACAAGCATTAGGATTGAATAATGATGTAAATGTAAAACCAGTGCCACCAAAAAATATTCAACCTTTTCAAGGCACCACAACAAAGAAATTTTTACCGGAACATTCTGACTTTGATAAATCAATATATAAAACTGTGGAGCATAACCCACCAGAAATACAAAAAATAGCGATTGAACACGAAGATAACAAAACAACCATAATTGTTGGTACTATAGTAATAGGTCTTGCTGCATTACTTATTTACGAGATTTAAACCACTCTTTAGCTGCCACATACAACAACCCGGAAACAAACACAAGCAAAGCCAATAGATTGTTACCAAGCCAATTAATAACATTAACCGTTGCAGATAAAAGCCATGATACTATTGCACCAATAACTCCTGGAAGTGCTGCAGCAGCTCTACCAGCTAGGTTGGCAAGAAGTTTACCAAGATTAAATAGTTGTTTTTTTATCCAATCTTTTACACTTGATGGATCAGGCTTTGGAGTTAGAGTTGGCGCAGCACTTGATGTGGGAATAATAGAATTAATTATCCCCCCAAGAATCATACCAAATGCAGTTAAAATACTAACAATAGTAATACCTTGCTCCCTAAACAAGGTTTTGATCCTCTCACCAAGAGTTGTATCCTCGTTTAACATTTTGTTTATTGCCTCTTTTATTCTGCTTACTTGGTTACGAAAAGCTTCTCTGTTCTCATTGATAGCATCCATTCTTGCACCTCTTTCAACTTCAAGGTCTTTGATGCGATCGCTAATTCTTTTTATCTGGAATTCATCATTATCAGTCTTAGCTTGTTCTAACTTTTGTTTTTCTCTTGTTATGTCTTTATCAAGTTGTGTGAGTTTTGCTAAGTTATTGGTGAGTTCTTCCTTGACAGTTGTCATCGCTTTTACTATTCCATCCATTACACGCTTGTCTATATTTGTTTGTGTTTCAGCATCAGGACGCTCAATCACATCCCAGTCATAAAGAGCACTTTCCATTGACTGTGCTGTGTTATCAATAACATGTGAAAAATCTTGTAATGGAATAGCATCCACATTATCTGGTAAATCGTTTCTTGTGCTCTCCAATACTTGTCGAGCTTTCTGTGATAATTTTGTTTTACTGTCATACTCCGGCAAATTCAAAAATTGTCTTACCGCCATTGTTCCCCTTGTTCCCCCAGAGCCAGTAACCCTGTTATATTCATTTGCCAAAGAACCAAGAGCAAGAAATGTAAAAGAACCTTGCTTGGCAGTTATTCTTATTTTTTTATCACCAACATCCCAGTATAATGTTCTGCCATTAGCTGATACTTTAAACTGGTCATAATCCATTTTGTCCAGTGCCATCTTATATCGTTTTTTTATTTCATTATAAAAGGATTTTACAAGATTTTTTTGGTATATTTTAAGTGTGGCTTCTGCCAGCTCTCCCCTAAGGTCAGCAATATGGTCGCTTTGATTAAGAAGACTTTTTAGAACAGGCTCATCAGGCACCATTGGTAAATCATCATCATAATATTCATCATTCTCATCTGGATCGTACACAGGATTGTCAAATCCTCCTTCAGCCATTGTTCATTTTATTTAATTTTAAAAAATATATTTTAAAAAATAAAAACAATGTCGGCTTACGGAAACAAACTCAACCCTCATAGAAAACTAAGAGAACCTCATGGTGCCAAGGGCATCCGCACAAGTTTAGTAATAACTTATAATTCATCAACAATAGACCAAAACCAGCAACTGCTTGTAAGATTTCCCAATCTAAGTACTAATGATGTGACAGTTCCTCGTACTGCTCGTCTTGCCTTTGAAATAGAACTTAAAAGCAGAACAGACGCCAACGCTACTCTATTCCAGAATCTGGGTAGAGCAATTGTGAAAAAAATGACAATAAGAATAAGTGGCAATGAAGTCATGTCAATATATAGATGACAGTGATATATATCATTGTTATGTAGATTTATGGAAAAGCCCTACCGAACGATTAAACACAGCTTACCAAGGTATTGGTAGAGCAAACATGTTAAAAGATAGAGTTTGCGCGGGAGATGCTTCCTCAGACACCGAAGATGAAGCTATAGCAGCAGCTTATGGAAATAGATTTTGTATTCCACCGGACTTTGAAATGTTAGAAAGTCATATGCCATTTTATCAAGCGGGGCTTGGTGATAGGTTAGAATATGAATTAACGTTTAATGATTATAACAAAGTTATCAAAAGCACTGATGCTGATGCATCTTATGTAATAAAAAATATCTGCTTGGAATTTGATACAGTTAGTGATGTTGAATTAGCCAGACACATAAGACAGCAAAGCAATGGTAAGATGTCATTTATGTATGATCGTATCTTGCGAGATAGAAAAATAATAGCAAACAAATCTGAAACCCTTTGGAACATCAACATTATTGTACCAGCACGGAGCATGAAAGGTATTCTAATGCTGTTTGAAGACCCAGAAAGAGCAGACACAGAATTCTTTTACAACCCAAAAATTGAAAAGGTTGAAATGACAATAGAGGGAGTACCAAATCAGTTGTATAGTCAGTGCATGAAGGCATATCAACATTGGGATGAAATCAACAAATATTTTGCCTTGACCTCAAAAAGAAATAAAGAGACAGAAATAGCAGCGAGGGACTTAAACTTTACCAATGTTTCTCTTGAGACCTATTTAACAAAATCATATGCGTTGTGGCTTGACCTTAGAACATGTGATGACAATTTATTACACGGCAGTGGAAGAAGAATAGAAAACGGCAGTGAAGGCATAACGATACTAATAAATAAAAAAGCAGATGCAGATCAACCTTTAAATATTTATATATATATAATACAAGATGCGCAAATCAATTTCGAAGATGGAAGATTCAAAGAAGCAGGATACTAGTTTGCACAAATATCCTAAATATTCACACAGTGCCATTATCTGTGGTCAGACAGGCTGCGGCAAAACAGAGTTTGTTCTTGACATACTTGAACAAGAGTATGTTGGAGTTTTTGAACATATAATTATATTGTGTCCAACCATAGAGTGGAACGAGGCTTATAAAAATAGATCCTGGATAGGAGATGTGAAAAACCCGAGAGATAAAAAAATAATAATTGTCAATCCCGTTAGCAACGGCAAAGAAATGCTACAAGAACTGTTGCGTTTCTTTTTCAAACAATGTGCTGGCAAGCCCACACTATACATCATTGATGATTGCTCCGCCACAAAATAATTAACAAAGAAAAAAGATATGTTATCAGAGTTGGCATTCTCTGGTCGCCACGCCAAACAATCAGTGTGGGTTATTTCACAGAGATATAATTCTGTATTGAAAGATTTAAAGGAGCAAGCAAAATGGTTGTGTATGTTTTACACCAAGGACAAAGATAGTTATGAAAATTGTTTGAGAGAGAATGATGTTATTCCAACGCTGGAGTAGAGAACCAGGATAAGAAAAGCTTTAGCTAAGACTAAATATTCCAAGTTTATTTTGAGGACTGACCAACCAACTGGTTATTGGGTTGAATAATTTCTAACAGCATTGCTATTTTTTTCTAACAGCATTGCTTTGTTGCTAATAGTAATACTAACAGCAAAGTAGCAATACTGACATGAAAATATAATGAAAATATCAAAAAATATAGTAATGCTTATAGCATTGCTCATAGCAAAGTAGCATTGCTCATAGCAAAGTAGCAATGTTAATAGCAATGCTTGCAGCAAATTAACAATTCTAATAAAAAAATAGCAATATTAATAACAATGCTATTAACAATACTAACAATTACTAGTTGCATGAATATCGCAGCTGGTTGTTTTGTATTTTATATTTATTTCAAGATAAAAAAAAAGATTATTAATATAAAAATGAATGCGGAAGAACTATTACAAGATATATCGGAAGGTTTCACGGAACGTGATGAATCAAAGCAACAAGAAACAAAAAAAGAAAGATTATCAGCCATAGTGGCTGGCGGTGGTAGCCGTCAATATTTGGGTAAAGACATACAACTCACAAAAAGAGATAGCATGCCCCCGGATGAAATTAACAAACTTTACTGCAGATATGAAGCAAGGCTTGGGGCAATTATGACCAAGACTTTAGGCAATTATTTTATTAACTTGTATGTGATGGGAGTATCAAAATATTTTAATGTAACCAATCCACCAAAGCTGATAGAAGATTTGGAGGAAGACCCATTTATTAATCATGCTTTGACAAGTGCTTGTTGTGAGTTGTATTACAGGTATGGGATGTGCTTGGCACCATTTACAGCAATACTGACAACTGTTAGACATATTGATTTTAATAAAAATAAAAATATAGATAATATAAATGGAGAACCAAGAGAGTGAAGTTATACCTGTTGTTACACAACCTATTGAACAACAAAAAGTAAAAAATCCAAAACGAATAGAGGCTGGGAAAAAAGGAGCAGCGGCAAGAAAGGCAAAGCGTTTGCTTCAAAATGCTGCAAAGCAAGATGCTGCAAATCAAGATGCTACAAATCAAAATGCTGCAAAGCAAGATGAAATAACAAAAATAACAATAGGTGAAGAAGAACCAAAAAAAATCAAAATAAACGTATACAAAAATTATATACCAACGTGTCTGGTTTTATTAGGCATTGCTGGGTTGGGTTTGTATATTTATAACAAGAAATCTGCTACACAACCTGTGCAACCTGCTGCTGTTCATGTTGCACCAAAAGACCCGTTTGATTTTTAATAATTTATTTTAAAAAAATAATCATATAAAAAAAAATGGCAGCAAGTATTGACGAAAAACAAATTGTAAATATGATGTATCACGCTGGAGTGGAAACACTTTTAACTGTTGGATAATCTGAGATTGGCAGAAAACTACTAAAAAGACCAGCCCCTAAAGTGGATTTTATTATGGTGGATGTTGGGATGCTGTCTGTGGATATAATGTTAGCAATGGCTACAAAGGATATGCTGATTAAGCAAGGTATTATTACTGCAGATATTATGAAATAATTTTAAAAATATATATATAAAAAAATGGCAAGTGCAGTAGCAATGATGATAGGTGGCACATTAACAAATGCATTGGCATTTAGCGGTTCAAATTATTTCTTTTAAAAAATGGGAAGTCATTCAGATGAGGAAAGACAAAGGCATGACAAAGCCGTAGAACAATTAAACGCAGCACAAGCGGAGTGGAATAAAAAAAGAACAGAGAGGTTAGATTTTATTAATAAGCAACTGCAAAAAGAGCATCATGCAGAGCAGACTTTTGATGATGTAGACCAAGCTATGAAGCAGTATTATTATACAACTGGCAAACATTTGCTTTTGGAACCGGAGCCCAAGTTGAGTGATTTTTATACACCATATTCGGATCAACAGAATAGAGAAATTACGTTTATTGTGGTGGGCATGGCTGCAACTGGATTTGTGGCGTATAAATTGAGTTCATAAAAAAAATAGTTTAAAACTATAATTACTTTAGATTTTGAATGACTAAGTACGTTTACTTTGGAAAAACTAAGTCATATGCGCGATACCTATTTTTTTTGTTGTTTTTACATGGTTTCAATCCAAGTGGTCGCATATAATATGGTGGTTTAGCACTTTTCTCTAATTTATTTTTGAGATGATCAGGCGCCCATACTTCACCATTGTCTAATAATGTCAATACCATGGATGGACCATATTCAGTAATTTTTTTTTTTTCGTATCTGTAATAGTGTATATTTTTTTTATTTCCAAGTCTGTCCATTTCTTTGTGCTATTTTGATTTTGCTCTTCAAGCAGTTCATCAAATCGTGCAGTTGTGACATCCATTTTTTCTTTATAGTTATATAAAGTTTAATCTTTAGTAGAAAAAATGAAAAATATTTATTACAGCCCAAAAGGATTTTGGAGAGGTTACTCAGCAGTTAAAAAAATAGCAAAAGAGGCTGGTGTCAGTGAAAAAAAATCATTAGCATTTTTAAAGAAACAAGCTGTGTGGCAGATTTATTTACCGGCACCAAAGAAAATAGTTAGACCCAGGTTTGATGTTTCTACTAAGAATGGAGTGCATCAAGCTGATTTGTTATTTCTGCCGCATGATACTTTTGGCTTTGGCCGTGGACGCAAGACATATAAATATGCGTTAACTGTGGTTGATATTGCAAGTAGATACAAATAAGCAGAGCCACTGACTTCCAAGGATAGTAAAGAAGTTGCTAAAGCATTTGAAAATATATACAGTCGGCATTTGAAATATCCAAAGTTATTGCAAGTGGATCCAGGCAGAGAATTTATGGGTGCAGTATCACAGTTGATGGCAAAACATAAAGTAAATATCAGACGAGGCAGAACAGAAATACACAGAGACCAAGCTATATCGGAAAGATGTAACAGAACATTAGCTGAAAGATTGTTTGGTTATCAGTATGCTAAGGAAATAGATTCACAAAAACGCAATAGAGAGTAGGTAAAGAGATTACCAGAAGTTGTTAAAGCAATAAATGTGGAAACAAAAAAGCCCCCTCCTGTTGAAACAAAAATATTAAAAGGTGATCCTATCTGTATGAATGCAAGTGTAAGATATTTATATCAACCCGGGGAACAAGAAGGTGGACGACGCAGAGCAACTGATCCGATGTGGAGTGTAGATATTCACAAGATTAAAAGTTATATGGTGACGCAAGGTATAAGAGTTTATTATTTAAAATTACCAGCGCCACAGAGAGGATTTGTCAAAGAAGAATTACTTATTGTTCCTGCTGATACCCAAATTCATAATTTTTTATAAAATCCATGTGCATCAGTTTTAATACCGTCTGGTGCTATGTATCTTTTAGAGTAAAATGGTGACAGTGTTACTTTGTTTACTTTTATGCCATATATCTCATGCTTTATGGAGCGTATCATATTCATTTCATGGGTGTATTTTTTCTTGCCAAACAATGCATCCTTGTAGTTCTCAAAGTTTATTCAATTACATATTTTTTTACACCCTTTGCTTTCTTAATAATCTGCTCATTCACTTTCAAAATAGAATCTTGTTTGGATCTTAATCCAATATTTTCATCTTACATTGCTTTCTTAACAATCTGCACATCCGCTCTCAACATCGAATATAGTTTGGATCTTAATCCAATATTCTTAGCTATATACTCATCTATAGAAACACCATCATCTTTTATTTTATCTATTATTGTATCTACTACTTTCTCAATCATCCGCTCATCCGCTCCCAAAATAGAACATAGTTTGGATTCGACTATAGGAACACATTCATCTTTTATTTTGTCTGTTACTTTCTCAATCATCTGCACATCCGCTCCCAAAATAGAATATAGTTCGGGTCTTGATTCAATATACTCAACTATCGGAACACCAGGACATTCATCTTTCATTTTATCTATTACTTTCTCAATCATCTGCTCATCCGCTCTCAAAATAGAATATAGTTTGGGCCTTAATCCAACATACTCAACTATAGAAACACCAGCACATTCATCTTTCATTTTACCTAATACTTTTTTATTTGTATCATCGTGCAGTGGATGGTATTTCGGATAATCACTTAAGTCATACTCATCTTTCATTTCAGCCATGTCTTTGTACACATCTTCTGTTTTGATATCTACCAGCAAGCTGTCAGTGTCGGTGTATAATAAAGTACAGTCATTTCCGTACCTTTTCTTTAGGGTATTATAGTACCAGTCATACCAGTCATACATCATGTACTTTGATAAATCCAATACTGACATCCCAACATAGATTGGTTTGTTTAATGTTAATTTTTTTTTTGTTCACATGTATTGCTGACAATGCATCTGAAAATTGTATACGCCTGTTAAAGTTGGGTTTGGCTATTATTTTTCTTATCTTTTCATTTTCGGAGCCGTCAGTTCTGACTAGTTTTATATCTGTCCGCTTGCGTAGATTTTCCATTGTCTTGCCAAACACAGAGTTGTTCATAAGTTTGTAAAAATCTTTTTCAAAGTTTTATTTAGCTTTTTTCCTAAGCTCTGTATTTAGGTTTATGTATGATGCCATCCATAGTTTTTCATTAAATTCTAATACTCTGTGTACTTTTTTTAGTTTCATCCCCAAAGATAAATACAGTTGCAGGTTTTTGTAATGTAACACATATTTTTCTTTGTCTATAAGAGTGGGGACTAGTTGTTTTACATTTATCATGCTATTATTTTCTAACAAATCTGTCTGGTATTTAGACAACCATTCTTTTTTCACTGCTAATCTTTCCGATGCAAGTGGATATTCATTGTGAGCTTCATGGAGTTCTTTGGGATATTCCAAATCAATTTCAAGTATTTGTCCTTTGTCAGGTTTAGGTTTAGAATATTTGCCTTTGTTTTTGGCTTTCCAAACAAAGCCAGAATATGGAAGTGGCTGACTCATTGCCCATCCATAAAGATTATTTGCATCAAAATACATTAAGAAGTTGTTTTCCTCGTTAGGGTTATAATCAGTTACATGTGGATTGTTTGCTTTGGCATATCGTTTTGATACCATACTTATGCCACCTCGCATTCCTTTTTCTAGAAACAAGTGCTTGTCAATGTCTGTCAAAAGTTCTAATTTTATTTTTGAATGTTTGAGTAAAGCATCCCAAGATAATCCAGGTGCTGTATAGTAATGTAAAGCATCAAGTTTGTAAGCACTCATACATGTTTTTCTAAAAGTTTGAAACACATCTGCTAACAGAGTTACATCAGTTTTTAGATATAAATCATGGAGTCTCCAAGAGTTTTACAGTTAAACTCTTCCCATATTTTTTGAGCGAATTCGTAATCTTCGGGACTTATATTTTCATCTGAGAGACTACTGTAAAACTTTTCTATGGGCGGTAATTGCGTTTCCTTGAATCTTTCCATACTGTCCATATATTCGTATGGATAAACACCTTTTCGTAAAAGTAAATCTGTTTGTTCTCCAAACTGATTTTTGGTAATTTTAAAATCAGATTTGTCTGTTGCTTTAACCAATTTTTCCAGAGACGAAGCCATAAACTGAAAGCTATCCAAGAATCTAAGTTGTCCGGCACTAAATGAAATATACTTTTCAGCGTTGTTTGGAATGCATGTAATATTACCTGTCATTTTATGTATTTTTTGCATTATAAGATGACTATCATATCCTTTGAGGTTGTGAAATACAACAGGGATGATTGTTTTGTTTGGTTTTATTTTCAGTTTCAGGTTACAGTTTTTATGTGCTGCACCTCTGTATTCTCCTGTAAAATGACAGTTGTCTTTTACTTTGCAGTTTTTACCACATTTTCTACCTATTTCATCCTCACATATCCAGCAGCTTTTTCATAATCTTCCTCATTTTGTTGTGTCATGATTAAGGGTTTTGGGTGAGCAAATATTTTATTAATGTTGCTCTTCTCACATTCTAAGTGATTTAAAAACTTTTCAACAACATCTTCACCTCTGTAAATAACAGGTTCTTCAGCTTTGCCATCATATCTGACAACCTGGTATCCAAAACCACAAGCTTCGTGTACATTTTGAATTTCAGATTTCTTTCCAAATTTGATTGATTGCGGTTTGATTATACTCTCAAAATCAGCATATATTGCATAAGGCACAGGCATCTTATTTTGAGGATTTTTAAATTGTGTGTGATTTTTACCTTCTTTTGGCATTTCTATTCTGCAAGAATTTTTGTTGAAACCATCACAGTCTTCTTTGTGTTTTGTAAGTAGATCTTCTCTTGAAAAGCCGTAAAGACAACGATAGCAGAAATAAGTTTTACCGTGATGTTTGTTTTGATCATAAAGTAATCTATTTAGATTTTTAATCCAGCAATAGTGATATTTTGTTGTTATTGTTTTTGGTTCGTTGGAATAATCATCAGGGTTATAATTGTCATCTATAATTCCTTCTTCATTATTTGGATCATCTTCATCTTCATTTTCTAAATCAACCTCAACGTCTTCAGAAATTAAAAGCAAGTTAATTCTTTTTATTTCTTGCGGTTGCTCTGATATTCTATATGGAAATACAGATACCCTTTTTCCTGTGCATCCGTAAACATTAATAGCAAGGTTGTTTTGTTTTTCTACTTTTGAAATTTGTGAAATTGGAGTGAGAAAGTCAATGTTATCTTTCTTCAAGAACTCTATACTAGGATACTTTGATAATCTATCAGAATTCTTTTTAGCTGAATTTAAAGCTGAATTTATTGCATGAAACAAACATTGATCATCGTCGTTTTTTACATTTATAATTGCTTTCTTATCAGCTACTGCTATGGGTAAAGGAATATATGAAGAACCTTTTAATGGTTCGTATTTTGCTATATTTAAGTAAAACTTAACACAGTGATCAATTTCCAATCCAGATGCTGTATTTGTAAATCTTTCTAAGCTTTCTTGTATAAATGCAGATGACTCATCGTAAAACTCATTTATTTTTTCAGAGCTCAAGATGGCATTTTGTTCACTGCGTAACACTGCTGTGGTATATTTTTTGTTAGCGCCGTCGTCTTTAAATACATCTACAGTGAGACCAACTTGAAACTTTAATCCATTCGTCTTTTTTAGCTCTTTGATAATTTGTTCTGTAATAATGGATTTTTTATCATAAAATAGTTTTTGAGGGTCTTTATATTTTTCAACAGACATCTCGTATGCTTTTAATAAACCACACATTGGTTTGTCAACCAGTTTTAATTCTGAGATACTTTTTTTAGATTTTCTATCATTAAACTCTTTCAGTTCATTTATAACATTTTCTTGTAATTTATCATATTTATGCTTTTCTCGTTTACGTTGTTTTTTAGCACGTCGTCTCTTAAGTAAATTTTCTAATGTTTGAGATTTAACCTCTGGAGTTTCCTTTGGAACTTCTTTAAGAGGTTTTAATGCATTTATACCGTTAGATAGTGTTTGCTTATCTATTACACCTGTATCAAACAGCCGTATAAAATTTCTTATAGTCTCTTCGTTTTTTTCCATTTCCTTTATTTGTTATATATTTAAAAAACAATTATTAAATATAAAAATAATTATATACAAAATAGACAATGGAAATCAATGTTTGTAAATTTCTTAAAATTGGATTACATAATCCATGTAAAAAAAAGCCAACAAAAGATTCTAATTATTGCAGTTTGCATAAATATAGATTAAAAACAAGTCATGAATTACCGTGTCTAATATGTAAAAAAGGCACTTCTGCAAAATATCAAGTGTGTGTTTGTTGCGGTGCAGCTTCAATTAGAAAAATGAACGATTATTGGAGTTAAAGTCGTATAACGCTGAGTGTCTCAGATTTAGACGTATTAAGGTTTAAATTATATTTTGATAACTTATAAAAAAAATTAAACTTGCAATCTTCACTACCCCTATTTTAAAAAAGTTTTAATAAATCAAGTAAATCACCATAAAATGGTGATTTACTTATATATATGTATTTTGGGTGTTTCTGGATCACACTCGAGCAAAGCGAGAGCTTTGAGCCAGAACGCCCAAAATACATATATATAGTTGGGTAGTAAGAATTTTCATTCGGAGAGAATAATTATCAACAGAGGAATAGTTGAAGTGGAAATCATTTTCCGAAGAGTGAGTACATTCTATCCATCCCTCTTTCACGAATATGATATTTATTTTAAATAATACGGAATGATCCTGAATAAGGTGTTTACTATTACTCTCTGATTATCATTACAAAAACATATAGATATACTATGAAGATATTCTTGCGGATGTTTTGATATCATGAAAGTCATTTCACATCTTTGAATATAAATAAATAGTGCTGCGCGGTATTACCGGTTTATCGGTATATTGTGATACGGACTTCAAAATAATATTTACCGTGATAATTATTTAGCATACCGGTTCGTACCGGTTCATACCAATTTTCTCTACACATGTGTTTTGATTATGGAAGTAAATCGTAATCTGCGACTAAGATCTATTTTTGACTTTAATAAAACCGAGTCTTCAATAAAACCGAGTCTGCTGCTTTATTCTCTGAATTGTGTGTGTTGCTCTCAAAGGATCACCTTTATCAGTATTTATTTGTATGGTTCTCGTGTTCGCAAATACATATATTGGGTACCATCACAGTTAAAAACAGACGTACTTCCAATAATATCGCTTATCGTAATGTGCACATAAATTATGTTGTGCTGGGTACCATGCACTCAGATGAGCATGACCGATTCAAGTAATTTTGAAATGTTAAAAATTAAAGAGCAAAATCGTATGTTTGGGATCACGTTGGGATTAGAAAGTTTAAAAAGGGCGCTGCAATAGTAGATCTAGGCAATGTTGCATTTTGTAAAATATGCAAGGTTACCTTCAAGTGCTCCAGCAGCAACATTTGGTAACTCACTTTCGAAGACATTACTCGATGTTGAATACAATTTAAACAGAAAACATTGTTAACATCAAAACTGCCACGCGTAGTAGTTTTTCTCATTCAAAAGCACAACCAACATCGCGTCATGTTACGTCATCTGCATCTAAGATCATCTAAGTACACCAGGAAATCGGCAAAATCTCTTTTGATCTATTGAAATGATCAACGCAATTGACATGTCACCAGTACATAAATAGCTCCGCCCTTTTGTTAATGTTTGAGTATATTGACAATAGTTATAGTATGTGCTTTATTATACGGTGGCACGTGCTCTTATTTGTCGGAGGAATCGTTTTGGTTTGATTGGTTGAAATGGATGAATGATTGACAACTGGCGACATGTTAATTGTACAAATAACATCTTATGGTATGTATTGCGATACAGTCTCTTGTATTGCAATATATCGCGATACGTTTTAAGGATGCGAAACCCAGCACTGTAAATGAAGTTGTATTGTTTCTTTCTGGATGTTTTAATCCATTGATGGTAAACCATTACAACAGAGGGTCAACCTTAAAGTAGGGTGTAAACGTTTCACTGCTCAAGTATCAAAATAATCATAATTTCTAGCTTTTTTTCTGTACAAGTTTGGGCACATTTTGTAGAACACCTTTGTCTTTGTTGTGCACTGTGTAAACAACCCTAGCAGTACTCTGAGATGGGACATTTGTATATGTGTTTGTGGATAAGAACTGTTCGTGTACGTGTGTTCCTGATAATAAGTCATTTCTATCATGTCCATATTGAACTCACTACTATGTACTTCTATATCCCACCCGTGAAAATTTGAATATTCCTTCAGTAATGTCCTTCTGTTCCTTTGTTATATATACGATGTACTTCCTTATTTTGTTATCTTCATCATGTCCAGCCATATCTAACAATAATTATTTTAAATTTTAATTCCCAGCGCAATATGTTCTTACAACATCCAAAGAAAGCTATATAAAAAGATCGGAGAAGGAAAATAGCATTCGTAGAGGACAGTCAACCATAAAATACAGAAACAAACACGCAAACAGACAAACAAGAAGGCAAAAGCAATAATAAATGCAAACGACATCACAAACAAAAAAGGTTTGACAATAGGGCTACCCCCTTGGAACGGTCAGTGGCAAAGTAGGCCACTGGGGATTTAATTAAACCGGTTTTATGGTTCACCAAACCTCACACTTACCCTACAGTCATCCCATTAAAACAGGACAGTGTAAATAAAGAAAACCCCGCCATGATCTAATCTCTACCAACAAGGCAGCATCAATAGGCAAGTTATACACAGAACTGATCCCTGATCAGTACACTGTTTCACCAGACAAACTATAATTGACAATTAATTTTTATTTAACACAAACTTAATATATCAACTATTTGCTGACAGTGTGATTATAAATGGCATTGATTTCTGTTTAGTCATCATATTACATTTACTTTGGCGGTAAACTTCATAATAGTGCCATTTTAATGTGATAAACAATGGAATTGAGAATAAAACAGATAGTGAAATCGAGTAAAACATGGATAATCGTGTTGAACAGCCTGGATTAAATAGAATACGGGATGCTATGAGACTTGAAGCAAGGACATATCCCTCATGTTCTAAAGAAGCTAGACAAGAATCTAATCAACGACAGAAACAAAGACAGAGCAGTCTAGGGGGACGAATGGAATATTATTACAAGACAGAAAATGAAAAAAAACGGAGTTGCTCAACAAAATGGAAAGATTGAAATTGTTTCTTGGAGAGGGAAAATTCAATGTAATTTAAACTTTTGAGCTATTACACAGGGTTTTTGATTTTTTTATCAACACTAACATTCCATCAGAAAGAAATGAATATAATCCAGCAGACTTAGATAAGTCGGTATACATGTACCAGTACATAGACAAAGATGATAAAGTTGATGAACAGCTGTTTGTTGGATCTGTCATATTAAAATAAAAGACAGTAAAATAATACGCCATGTACTTTCACTAAATATGGAATGTGAACAATCAAACCATTCATTTTCATGGACATCTTCACCACACATAGAACAGGGAAAATTTCTAGTCAATGCAAGGATTGCTCATGGCTATTTTACTTCTGGTATGTTACCAAACCACTTAAATACATTTTGCCAAGAAGCAAATGTTGGTGAAATAGGCGATAAATACATGAAAGAGCTGCAAACATCATATGAAGGGGTAGTCTCCAGTGCGATCAGCAGATCCAAGGAAGAAGTATTGCAAAAAGAAATAGCAACATCTGCAGCTGGCTTGTATGAAAATGAAAATGTCAAGGGAATAAACATCCTGACTGATGCAAGGCACTGTTGGAGGTAAATGCCACATTTAGTGATGTTGTCTGCATTGGACAGGAGAAAAAGAAAGTTTTAGATGTTGAAACAATATCAAAGAAAGTAGATGACCCCTGTTCTCAACGACATGAACTTATTGGCGTGAAAAGGATGTATGAATACTTTGATGAGAATGATTGCCCAATCAATAGCAATGCTCATGACAACAACAACCAGATTACCAAATATGTACGAGAAGTGAGAAGCCTAACACAGAATGCTATCGACACATGGCATATGACCAAATCCATAGCAAAGCAAGCTAAAAAGATCACATCAGGATTTAAACGTAACCATGGAAAACTTTGGCACGAGGAACGGTCAGGCAAAGCAGCTCACATCTACCATTCTATGAAAAATAGTCCAAATAATGGTGATAAATTACGAGAAAATATGTTAAACTTTGTGGAACATTACCAAGGTCATCATGACAGTTGCTTCCAAAGCTCAAAGTGTAGATCTGACCCGAACTATGAATGTGCAAAATTTATTCTAAAATGTGATAAAGCCGTAGCTATTTTGACTAACTTTTCAAAAACTTGCCAGTAAACAAAGAAGCTGAAAAATGTAAATATTGTATGGATACTCACTATGTAGAGTCATTTAACAACGCCCTTCTGCAGTATGTGGTCATACGAATTGTGTTTGGTGCTTCAAGTTATAAGTTAAGAATTAATTTAGCACCTTTAGATTGGAATGAGCATGTAATCAGAGAATCATCATCAGATAGGGTAATGAGCTACAAAAGAAATTCTGAAATGACATACACAGTTCCAATAAAAAAAAAGGAAATTAAATAGTTTCAACATGTTCAAGGAAATGATTTGGAGTTAATGGATTGATAAACTTTACTTCTAGCTGATCTGTAAGTACATTGTATTATGTCGTCTGCTGTTACCCTTTGCTATTTTTAGAATCATTCACTGTAACTGACAGGCCAGCACAGCTAGTATAATTTGATAGCCACACCTCCAATCTCTCCCTACCAGGGTAGGGAATGTTGCATCTTTAATCTAGCTAGCGTCATCGTGTTCTATTTTATAATTCAATATTTACATTTCTTATACTGCATATATGTACAGCAAATAATGTAATTTTAGTCAATAAATGGTATTACAGAAGCATCAGTTATTAGAAATACAGAATATGAGAAAAGCTACAATGAAAAGAGCGAGATACGAGGCATTAAGAACGCAAAAGAAAGAGAAATAGACTGGCAATAGTTTCATTTGAAATGTCTGTATTTATATGTAAATATCAGAGACGGTTCAAAGTATTTCGATATATGTCTATACAGTTACTTAATACAAATAAATACCTCCAATCCCCCACCCCAACCCCAGCCCTCAAGGTAACCATGACTACTTGTAGATAGCTGATAGAGAAATGCTTTATAACGTTTCATTTATTATTTCGTTGTAATATATGTGCGTTTAATTGTTTATCTTAACTTGAATCACGTCATTTTGTAATGCAAACACGCAACGAAACGACGTTTCGAGAATTTCGAATTTACGTGTATTCGTTTTATTAAATTAGTTACCGTGGTGATAGTTATTAAGGACGATGTATGACGCCGCGGATGTGTTTACTTCAATCTAATTTGCAGATAGTCTATAGTTCGGGGAAGTTCTATTTCTTTCTGGAAATTATCTAAGACTCTTAGACGTTCACATTTCCGCTCATGCATGTTTGGTCAAAATTCGTTTTACAACTTACCTATTTACGTCCGTTACTACATGCTAAGAAATACAGAAACGAAATGATACAGAATATACTGATACAGTTATGTTGTTCGTAATTGTAATAATGTGTATAAACTGATACAGAACATGTGTAATCTTCTTTCAAATTGTTTAACCAAAGTGTACACGTCTGACATGTCTGATGTTATATTGTAGAAGTATGCCTCGCATTGCAATCACGTTTTATACACATGATAAGGTGTCCTTTATAAATTACACACACGGAGAGAGGTTGTACCTCCGCCACGCCACATCGGAAGAATATGCTCACATTTATCTATACACTCAAGTTCTATTATTGAAATATTAAATACATTATATTTTTCTCGTGTATTGATACATGTTTACTACTTTGATGTTGAGCATAGTCAATTATACTTCTCTTTATCTTTTTACGTGGCTCCTCGTGGGTTGTTCATAGAAGTAGTATATATAGAGTCCAAAGCGAACCGTGGGACATCACACAATTAAGGGGATTGATGCACTATTTTCAAGCAAGATTTATTTAAAACGTCCATGAACAACTTGAAAAAAGCTGAAAAAATTATCAAAATGCCATGACAAATAAAAGATATATGATATATAAACATGTTAAACATTTTGAAAGAATATTAATGAAAGCGGTCATCTTGGAAAGATGAAGTCATCGCGCCTTTTTACAATAAATAGCATATTGACAAAATATATTTCAAAGCAAAGAACATCACTGCAACATGATCAAACATAAATACAAAGATGTACATTGTATAAATTGTATGCTTTTTTTTCATTTGCAGTGCTTTTCTTTGATTTTAAAGACATTTTCTCAGTATGCCATATATCTTTTCAGTAGGTCATATCTTCTTTATTTTTCATGGCATTTTGACAATTCTTTCAGCTTTTTTCAAGTTCTCCAGAACCCTTTAAAATAACTGTTGTTGAAAATAGTGCATCAAACCCTTTAAAAATATTGAAAATAGATGTATTTTTTTCTCATATTTAGGATTGCCATGTGAGCCGTTTATCTTCGCACTCACGTTCTGTCATTGCATTACTAAATAAATAGTCTGTTGTTTCCCTTTTCTCCTGTATTGCTGTTGAAAGAAATATAAAAAGATCGGACAGGGAAAGTAGTATTCAAGGAGGACAGTCAACCACAAAACACAGAAACAAACACGCAAACAGACAAACAAGAAGGCAAAGGCAATAATAAATGCAAACAACATCACAAACACAAAAGGGTTAACAACAGGGCTACCGCATGGGAACGGTAAGTGGCAAAGTAGGCCACTGGGGGGTTTAAACCGGTATTAGGGTGCACCAAACTCACACTTACCCTACTGTCATCCCATTAAACAGGACAGTGTAAATAAAGAAATCCCCGCCATGATCTAATCTCTAACCAACAAGGCAGCATCAATAGGCATTATAAGTAAAACACAAATATGCTCGTGTAAATATAATACAAAAAAAAACAATAGCCTAGAAAGCCATAATGAAGGTACTCAACGACTTGGCAGAAGCCAGAGCAGTAAGAGAATAAACCATTAAGGGCACGACAAGAAAGATCATGGACAAACATAAAACGCCACCGTCCCAATGGGCTTTAGGTAGGCGTCATCATAGGGTCCACAGCCTGTCCGGTCATCGTACAATTAAAGAGGAAAGCATAGTGGCGAACTGTAAAAGGGTCCACCACCAAGCATGCAGTACGTTGCAATATGATAGGGTCATAACCTCTTTTGATAAACTTTTTAACAAGTTTACTTTGTGTTGATAATGATCAATTATTCTTCTCTTTACCTTGTTTAAATCCTCGAGGTGGAGAGAGTTTTACCGAACAACATTTCCTTTACTAGTATAAATATTCCAGAAATATAACCTCACTATCTGATATTTCCGGAATTGTTTGAAATCCACTTCTGCTGACATTTCCGCCATGTTAATCATGTTAATGCAAAAGTAAATAATATCGCAAACAGACGAAAACAAAATGATTATGCTTCAATAACATTCACAAATGGTAAACATGTCATGCAGACAGACATCATAGAGATCTATTAATCGTGTATGGGTTTTATCTTGCCATGCTTTTGTTTTATAGCTGTAATAAAATACGGCTCTCTGTCAATAGATGTCCTTGAATACCAAGCGAAAGGTGCGTTATTACTTCTATTAAACATACTCAAACATTCACACTGGAGTTTGTGTAGTGGTCTGTGGTGGCTGTAAAAGTCTACACTACAAATCGGATGTGGTATTACTTACTTGTCCTTTGGGACAAGATAAAGGTCAGCGATAATATTGATTAATTTGCGCAGTCGGTGAGCACAATCACGACACCTTTACAGTAAGGTTAGAGGATTTTCGCACGATATCACAAAATGTTTGTGTATTATATGGTTTTCAGTTTTACAGTTATTCATCTAACGTTAGTTCGTCATGTTTTACAATATATGAGTCCCATTAGGTTGCTTTTTTCGTGACGTAGCACATAAGGTTGTGAATATTTATGCGCCTGTTACCAGATTGCGTCTATCACGCTAAAGACATAGGCCTACTTTTAATGTGAGCATTTGTAAAGTTCAATAGAATTATCTAAAAGTACTGAGGCCGAAAATGAAATATCTAAAAATAACGAGAATGGAAACGAAACTGTCGAAGTGTCGAGAGAATAAAACTGTTAAGTAAAACTTTCGTGAACAAAAACGATAGCACTTATGAAAGTAACTCGTTGAATTTTATCAATTGACTATTAGCAATTTTAAACTCTCCTTTTGATTTCAGATGAAGGAAGAAGATCATATTAAGAAATGTAGTAGTAGTCGGCATGCACCTCTATGACCGTAGTGATTTAGAATTAAATGGTATATATCATGCTGAAATGGAGCCTACCAACCCGTATGTTGGTAACGCAGTGGCGGTGTTTGATGGCCCATGGAAAGTAGGCAATTTAAAACGTCAATGACATCAATGCAATTATGCAAGAAAAAAAAAAAAAAAGCCAAATAAAAATATTTCCTGCGACCTACGGACGTCTGGGAGGTCAAGTGCAGACGTGAAGGACCACAACAGACATGTGCAATTGCGTTCAAATGACGATGACATACCCTCTATCCTTGAATGTGCAAAGAGCTGTAGTTCTGTATACATAAAAACCATGGAGTTGTCAGGCAACAAAATGAAAAGTTAAATGCCGGTCTTATGTTTATTTCGCTCTTCGGGGCATTTAATTTTATTAGATACTGGGATCATACGCCGTACGACATGAGGAAGCATACAATAAATACTGATAAAGGTGATCCTATGAGAGCCACAAACACAATTAAGAGAATAAAGCAGCAGACTCGGTTTTATTGAGTCTGTTCATGAGCAGTAATGAAAGAAGCTACACTTCTCACGCCCCCTAGCACCGGCTTAAGCGGTATTCTACTTCAAAGCCACCTATATTTGGCTCGTGAACATTAAGTTCTGCTCAACCCGGGGCTAGAGGGCGTGAGCGATAGCTAGCATATTTCACTACCGCTCATGAACAGATCAATCAAACCAAGACTGCAATATTTCGTATGTGTCGTGCTCGGCCGTTTCCAAAGGTCCATTATCATACTCGTTTTTATGAACAATAAATGTTAACTTTCACGTTTGATTCATTGGGGCACGGTTGTTCAAGGCTGAGTTAAGGCCCCTGAAATGTTTCTCTAGATATGGTTTGATATATTACCTTTGTTTGAAAGTTAAAGCCATTTTTATTGTTATTGAAGACGATAAGTGTAATTTTAATGGTCATTTATCTACTTACATGGTGCAATAAGTACTGTTGTTAACATTATAACAGTGTTCAAATTTATAAGTAATATGTTTTGTGTCATTGTTTTAGTTACTAGAATTGTTTTAAAAAATTGCAGTTGATTGAATGAAATGCAGTTGTAACGTTAACGGTGATTTTCTTAAAATAAAAAACTAATGACGACCTTAGGTCATAGATTTCGGTTCATGAACGTGACCTTAGGTCATAGGCTTCGGTTCATGAACGTGATGACTTCGGGTCCATGCAATTCCCAGATCGTTACCTTGAAAAACGATTGAATTTGATATGAAAACATTCTCTCACACGCCTATTCTTTGGTTTATGTTTTGCATGAAGGGTCCCTTTATGGTTTACTCACATTTCTACGATCGTCATAGTTTGTGTGAGACCGTTCATGTGAGTGAATATACCAAAATGTGACGACCTTATGTTTACAAATTTATTTACCAATCAGACGCATCCGTTTCAAGTTGAAGCTGAGATACTAACGAAGCTAATCGATCGATAATTAATATTAGGTAACGTTACTTCGGTGAATTTAACTGTATCTAACAAACACTGTTCACACTACGGATATAATTAATCATTCAACTGTATCTAACAAACACTGTTCTCACTACGGATGTAATTAATCATTCAACTGTATCTAACAAACACTGTTCACACTACGGATGTAATTAATCATTCAACTGTATCTAACAAACACTGTTCACACTACGGATGTAATTAATCATTCAACTGTATATAACAAACACTGTTCACACTACGGATGTAATTAATCATTTAACTGTATCTAACAAACACTGTTCACACTACGGATGTAACTAATCATTTAACCGTATCTAAAAAACACTGTTCACACTACGGATGTAATTAATCATTTAACTGTATCTTACAAACACTGTTCACACTACGGATGTAATTAATCATTTAACTGTATCTAACAAACACTGTTCACACTACGGATGTAACTAATCATTTAACTGTATCTAACAAACACTGTTCAAACTACGGATGTAATTAATCATTTAACTGTATCTAACAAACACTGTTCACACTACGGATGTAATTAATCATTTAACTGTATCTAACAAACGCTGTTCACACTACGGATGTAATTAATCATTTTAAAGTAGACATTTTCTAATGAGCAATGTAAACATATTTTATTTAACATTACTTACATTCTGACCTAAACTATCTACTGCTCTAAGAACACATAATTATCGCTGGTTTTAATCAGAGGTACGATTGCGGACAGTATAGTCTGGCAGATATTTCACTATTTGTTTACCTGTCCCATTTAAGGGCTATTGGTGCAGTTTAGTGCAATTTTACTCTAAGATGTTTTGTTTTTTATGTTAAATAAATTTGTCCATAGAATTGTCCATTTATCTAAAAATGGCACACGAGACATCATTTCTAAATAAAGTAAGCCATGTTATCACATCATCCAAAATTCGAAGTACACACATTTATAAAAATGAAAATTGTCTTTATACACCATGTGCCTTTAACACACGCACATGATACACATGAAAAGCATGCAGGTGAATTGTAAATTGAAACATGCTGTATGATGAAACATTCGGATAAAGAGGTAATTTGATCGTATTCATATGTTATTATTT
The DNA here is from genome assembly GCA_037043455.1 of Cyrtodaria siliqua. Taxonomy (NCBI): domain Eukaryota; kingdom Metazoa; phylum Mollusca; class Bivalvia; order Adapedonta; family Hiatellidae; genus Cyrtodaria; species Cyrtodaria siliqua. The sequence goes on from JAWPHD010000005.1 coordinate 628,745, forward strand.
AGTTTGTGCTGTTTTTATAGGAATATAATAATACATTACTCTTGTGTTGCCATGTTTCTATTCACAACAGTCACTCAGTTGTGTTTAATACATCCAAAAATATAATTAAAACCCGTCAGTGCCACCGTACTATAGCACTGAGATTATTTTGAAAGTACATGCCATTGAAAGAATAGCTTGTTTTTTTACAATGATTGACTTTGAAATTTGGATGATGTGATAAGATGCCGTATTTAATTTAGAAGAATAGAATGTTCATGCCTATAATATGCATTTGGGTGAAAATTTTAATTAATCATACCCCATCCATTTTGGATTTTTTTTCCAAAGATGGCTGACCAATAGTCCTTAATAGCTATTTAAATAGGGCAAGAGTGCGGTTTGTTGCACTATTAAATTGAATCCCCAGCGGCCATTTTTCTATAAATAATTAATTGTTTTAGTTTAAATTGCGGATGTTGCGTAATGGCAGGGCATTGACAAGTGGACACCGTCTTGCTATCGCTGAAAGATTGTTAAAAGCGACTTTACCCTCCCCCACGACCCCCCCTCCCCCCACACACGCACAAACAGACACACGCAGACACACAGACGCACGAACGCACGCACACACGCACACATGCACACACATACATGAAGACCTGTTTTTGATATACCACGTTTTGTGAATGTTTACATTTCCTGATCGACTTTACCTATTAGTTTCTGTGCCTGCGTTTTTGCGACACACACACATACCTGATACTATTCGACCATTGGACATAGTAATGATCGTTGTTGAGAGTGTGTATACTTTGCAACATTTAAATCAAACAATGTGTTATTCACACAATGAGTGCATTGTTTTCTCTTGATTAGCGTGGAAGGTGTTGGGAATGCAATCCCCTTGCTGACTACTATAAAGCTGATGCCATTAGTGCATTGACGTTTTTGAGCTGATGTTGTGCGTACGACCTTCTTGCTTGCCGGTTGAATGGTTCACAGTCTTGATAATTTTCGACTCTTGATTGTAAATACCAACGTTTGACACTTTGTGTGGAATTTTTTGACCATCCACATTTAGTTCGTCGATATAATGATGAACTTTCCTCCTTTGTTTATTTATTAATTAAGTGTCTTTCTGACGTTCTGTATATCTTCGATAGAACGTGCGTCTGTATCTGCCAATCAGGAACGATAGCATAATCTCGGTAAAATGGCTGCCGCGTCAATTTTAGAAGAACAGTTCTAGGCGTTCGTTTTGAAAACATGCAAGCGTCGCAGATGATTTAGACTAAATTGGTCAATCACTGGATGGGTGATTTAGCACCACAAAGTATATTTAGAGTTTGTAGTTATTTTTGAAGCAAGTTTGGAGAAGAAACGTAATATTTGAAAAGCATTGATACGAAAGTGATGTTGATGCTTGGAATATTTTAAAGTTCAATTCTCTTAAATACTTAATAAAGATCAAACGAAAAATGAAAAAAAATATCATATAACCCACCAGTGTAAAGAAGACTGAAGTGCTTAAACAGTTAGAAAAATGACATCTTTCCGTATTTACCCTTGAGGAAACATATTCAATTAACGGAATTTTCTCACAGACTGAAAAAAATAGTCGTAGTTTTCAAGGCTTCCACTTTGACAGTGATAAAAGTACATTTGTCAACATATACGCAAATGGGTCTGGAGAACTCGTGATTTTGCGTCGAATATAAATGCTTTGTTTTTAATGCGATGCGGGTGAAACTCGTTTTCACGTATAACATAGTTAAGCACAACGTTGCATTTCAGTCTAAATTAAAAATAATATAAATTAGTTCAATTTGTAAAATGAACTACTTGTTATAATGTTTCATGCTTCGGTATGTTAGTTATAAATAGTTATTACATTTTTATCAATGAAGGATCGGGAATTCTCAGTGAAAGAATAGTCGGTAGCGCTTAATATCAATAACTAACTCGGTGAAAAAGAAATATAACTGACTGTACACTCGTTTTTTTGTTAACTGCGCAAGCCCAAGTTCTTTACCTTGACCGGACTAATTTTCTATACTCGGTAAAAAATGTTTTGGACCAGGGTAATACTATATAAAGTCATATAAAAATGAAACTAGTGGACAACATTTAAGTATATTTTTTTAGTAACCAAGGTCTACCCTACCCGGTTAATTTGGTACCAGAAACATTAAATTCCAAACAAGATTTGATTTAAAAAGAATATCGCGAACACACAAAGGGTCTGTAAAAAATGTTGCAAAATCCATTCAAAGTAACAGTTACGGACACATTCGAGTAACCAATAAATAGATTATTGTTTTTTCGCAAACTTTCATTGTAAACAATGTTGATTGTTGATCTATTGTGAATTATCAACTGAGATAATAGGGGTTATGGTCGAATTTCATGGTTCAGCGAACATTGTACGGGTTCGAACACTGCCATGGTCCAAAACTTCTTTTACAGAGTATATGTCAACACATCAAGTGTCTGTTATCACGGCTGGTTTATAAGTACATGCACTGGGAGGTGATACGCGAAATGCATAAGGATTCCGATTTTTTGGAACTGCCAGCCACAAATATGAATCAAATGACCTCAAAACCCAATGGTATCTCGTATATTATACATTTATTTCTTTGTAAATTATTTAATTAAATCACAAAACAACAACATCTCTCCATTGTAAAACATAAAACGACAACATATGTCAGTGATAGTATGTTATCTGGAGAGAAACTTGTAAATAATATTGTCTCCAAAGTAAGTGCCCGTCTCCGATTTCTATATATACATAATAAGAGCCTGACAAGCAAAACATGGCAGCTTTTATGTTCTGCTTTAATTCAGTGTCATTTCGATTATCGCATCCGCTCGCTACTGAAAAGAAAACACGCTTGCCATCTCGTGAAGGATTTCCTACTAATCGAAAGCAGCAGTTAAATAATATATATATCAACCGTGTTAAGGTTTCACACAAACATCTTTTGACATTAACATGCAATGTTTATACGTAACAGGCTATGCATATATCCATGTAAATTGTCAGGAGTAAACGTATGTATTGCCAAATGAGGATGTCTTTTAGAAGAAGATGGTTACACAGGTTTCGAACACAGAGCGGTGAGAGGGGAGACAGTTTTATATGCATCGTCTTTACTATCCCGGCCACGGAGACGTTCAATCAACATGTACTTAAATCACAAATAAAGCCTTTCATAGCCTTGTACTTTCACAGAAATTGTTTTATTATGATTTAACTTGTAAACATCAATTTTGATCAACCTAATTAACATTGTGGCAGATGGAGCATGATATCCAATTCAGTGCATCTGCACATAAAGAAGCCCCACATCAAGATGGTTATTTTTATATAGAGGATGAATCTGACATCAGTGACTGTGTAGTACTGACTTTAATAAACTCGTATCCTATCATTTTATCCAACTCGTTTATTAAAGTCAGTAATACACAGTCACGAATGTAAGATTCTATTCATCATATAACACACCTAAGACGTGATAGTTTCACTTTCTTATTGCCAGTTTACCTTGTATATGGCGGCAATCTGTAACAGAAACCATAACGTCGTTTTGTTGTTTTCATGACGTCAGCTACGTTTCGCGGCTGTAAAGCCTCCGCCCTACAAATAATGCGACTCCTTAAACTAAAGTTAACGTTACTAACATGCAATTTATAAAGTAATTCTTCAAATAAGGATAACTATTTAAGTTGTCTGAACGTATCGTATGATATAACATGCAAACAATTGGGATTAAATATTTTACTATATACAAACACGGTGATTCGGTCTTCATTTGCATCTGTAATACGCTAGTGTACTACGAGAAATAAGTCATACACTCATGCTTCTTCCAGATCTCTTCCAACCTGTTTCATCTTGGAACTCTATAATGCGTTAAAATGCATTAAAATCAGTTAACTAAGAAACGTTATGACCTATGAAACTATGACGTGTGAAATGCTATATATCTTAATAAACCAGTACTGATAATTATTATAATTAATGTCTGGTATGCATTACAAGTTGGAATTCAGCTCAGACATTTGATGTAATTACGAGTAGATACCAAAGTCGGACCGAAATTGTAGCAATCAAGAAAACACCATCTACACAGATGAATAAAAGGCAATACATGGCATCATAAACATAAAAGGCTTGACAACACCCCCTTGGAACGGTCGGTGATAGAAAAGGTCGCTGGGGATTTAAACCAGGTTCTAGGGTGCATCAAACTTCACTCTTACCCTGTAGTCATCCTAATAAAACGGGACAGTGCAGATAAAGATATCAACGCGAGGTTACATTTTCTATCAAACAAAGCAGCAGTAATAGACAATATAATTAAACACATAAATGATCATGTATATATGGATATCAAAAAAAAGCATAGAAAGCCACAATGACTTGGCAGAAGTCAGAGCAACTAGAGAACAAGCCGTTAAGTGTACAAGACAAGATTTAAGTCAAACATCAAACGCTACCGTTCTTTAAGAATTGAGATAGACGTCATCTTAGGGTCCAATCGACATTGACGTGATTATTTTTCTGTATCAAAATGAAACAGACCATATCTCGAAACACTGACAAGTAATATAAGCCGTTCAGATCGTCAGATCGTATTCGTTCCTACCGTGCCCTTTGTTTTACAGCAACATTGAACTAATGGGGCGATTTACTATAAAACGTTTTGTCAAGGAAGATCAATCATTGAAGGATTTTGTTGACACAAATCCACAGGAATCTTTAATTGTCCAGATAAAATGCATTCAAATACTAATATAACACCATGCTAAAAGATTGGTCATGTCCAAAAAATAAAAAATACACGGCTATTGTTCTCAACAAAAGTTGTTTATCATGTACTGTTAGAATCAAAAGATATATCTACATTAGTGCAAAAATATTGCAACTCCTTATTTATTCATATGTAGTTACAATAGTTTTGCACTGACTCCTCGATATTATCTTTTAACGATTCGGCTCACACTTAAATACCTAGGATCTGACAACACTGCATTGGAGGTCACGTCATATTGACCTTATGATTAGCCAATCAGATTTCAAAATCGCTCGGTATAGACTGCTTCACTGAGCATGTCGCGTTTCAGTCAAACGATGTGGAGCAGTCTACGCTCGGTATTGAAAGAGACAATGTCCGTAAAAAAAGCTTAGCTTAATTTAAAACACCAAATAATTACCTTGACAAACATTAAACACTTACCATTATTGAATATTTATTAAATAAAAACAAGATTGTTTGACGGAATTTAATAGTGGTACAAAAACGAAGTACATTTTTATGAGTTTGAATTCGCAGCTCAAACCGTTTTCAAGGTCCATTCTCATACTATTTTAAAAGTATACTTGCGGGTAATAATATTGAGAGTGCAATAGTCTAGAGCGCTACCAAATGAGCTAAGCGGGCCATTTATATTACGCAACCTGGTGTTTTTGGTTGACTGTGTGCTGTAAAAACTGCATTTTCTTCGAATTTATGCATATATTGTTGCTTTAAAATGGCAGTCATATGTTTGTTTTTTGCAACGTTCATTATAGGTCAATCCAATTCTTTTGGTGTTTCAAAGTATTTGTTTTAATTAACGTTTGAGTAGTTTTATTTTGAAAGCGCTGTTAATGTTGGTATGGACAAGTGGAACATGATGGTGTTATAATGGTTCTGAGAACACAAATACCAGTGGAAAATGTTTGAAATGAAATAAGGCAACCCTTTTTGAAATAGAACTAGTCATTCTTTAATTTGATTTGTATGTAGGATTATGTTGAAAGTTGCCGAGGAATTTGAGCGCATGGGTTAATATTTTTCATGTTTTAGTGAGCAAAAATAGATATAAAAATCGAACAGGAAATAAAAGTAGCATTCAAGGACGACAGTCAACCACAAACACACACAGAAGAAATAAACAACTTTAAAGATGAATAAAAGTCCAATTAAGACATCACAATTACAAAAAGGTTGACAATAGGGATACAGCCTTGGAACGATCAATGGCAAAAAAGGCCGCTGGGGGGTTTAAACCAGGTTATAGGATGCAACAAACCTCACACTTTCCATACTGTCATCCCAATAAAACGGGACAGTGTAAAATTAATAAAGAAATCGCCGCCATTAACTATTCTCTAACCAACAAGGCATCATTAATAGGCAATATAAGTTCAGCACAAAGATGCTCGTGTATATATAAACACAAAACAAAATAGCCTAGAAAGCCACAAAGTGACTTGGCAGAAGCCAGAGCAACAAGAGACAAACCTGTAAAGGCACGACAAGACCAGATTGCATACAAACATCAAATGTCACCGTCCTTTGGGGTTTAGGTAGACGTCGTCATAGAGTCCACGGCCTAACCGGTCATCGCACAATTAAATAGGAAAGCATAGTGGCGAGTGATAGTCCGTGTCGCAGAAGAGTTCTTAAATTACTTTAATATTTGGAAAGAAGATCAGGGTAACGATAGTAACATTTTGCAAAGGTTTTACGAAGTTTATGGTAACGGTAGCCCTGTGGTAGTAGCTTTACAGAGATTACGAATATTAAAATCGTCAACTCGAATACAAGCTCTAGAAAAACGAAAAAGTTGAGACACATAGACTGCACAAGAAATTGCTCGGTGAACATCCCCATCTAAATGGGGATAATTAACAATATCAAAATTAAAATCATCTCTCTTGTCATATATTTTGCTAATTATTTCACCATTTTCAATGGAGAGATGTAAATCGAGAAAAGAAGCGTTTGCATCAGAAATATTAGCTTTGTTAAGTTGAAGTTCTTTAGGGTATATATTATTAACTATAGTAAAACAGAAAATGTTGACTGTGTTCAATATGTCATCCTGATACCGAGAGGTGTCATTAAAGGCATCAATAACATCTGGTTGAAAGACTCAACATGAAATCTCTTTCATAGCAATTTAAAAACAAATCTGCATCAAGTGGTGATGAAAGTTAACTGCCATACATAATCTAAGTTAATATGCTGAGCAGTCATGTACGCCAACGCATTGCTCTTCATCAAGTGTGTCTCCTATAAGTGGCCGCCTACATACATTGAGGCAGTTTTTAGGTAGAATATATTTTTGTCATGTATGGAATACCGTCTAGAAACAAATTGTTGGTATATTTTTGTCATGTATGGAAAGCCGTCTATAAACAAAATATATGGTTACGAACTGTTGACCTCTTGTTGCATAGTTTGTTCTTGTATAGCTATGAAAGAGAGTTTATGTTGAGTCTGTCATCAGATACTCAGGCAGATGTAAATGAAGCCTTAATGACACCTCTCGGTATATGGATGACATACTGAACATTGACACTCTTTTCCTGTCTACTATGGTTAATACTATCCTAAGGAATTTATGACAAGAGAGATGATTTCAATTTTGATTTGTTAATTATCCCCACTTAGATGGGGATGTTCCCTGAGGTACTTCGTATGATGTCTATCTGTATCAACATATTCGATTTTTCTAGAGCTTGTAGTCATGTTGAAGACTTTAATATTCTCAATATTTGTATAACTAAGAAACTACTCTAGCAATGCTATAATTAGCAATATCAAAATTAAAACAATCTCTCTTGTCATAGATTGTGGTATATTCTCTAACAAACAAGGCAGCGTTAATAGGCAATACAATTATACACGACAACAAGCTCTAGAAAGACCGAATAAGTGGGGATAATTAGCAATATCAAAATTAAAATAATCTCTCTTGTCATAGATTGTGGTATATTCTCTAACAAACAAGAAAGCATTAATAGGCAATATAACTATAACACCATAAATATATGATTATAAAAAAAATCATAGAAAACTACAAGGCACGTACTCATTGACAAGGCCGAAGCCAGAGCAACAAACATACAAACCGTTAAGGGTACGACAAGACAAGATTTAAGACAAAAATGAAACGCTATCGTCCTTTGAGGATTTAGGTAGACGTCAACATATTGTCTACAGTCTGTCCGATATTCGCACAATCAAGGCGGAAAGCATGTTGGCGACCTTAAAATGGGTCAACTTCTAAACATGCAGTGTTTTGAAAAAAGATAGGGTCATAACCTATTTTGATAAACTTTTACTCACGTTTAATAAAGATTGTATGAACGTGACTATGACAAAGGATATTACGACGTTTGTAGATCACAACACCATAGAAGTCATTACTAGTAAATTACTATATTTTAAAAGTAGATCAGGGTTACGATAATACAGTCAGGGTAACGATAATTTCTTTTCAAAGTCTATTGTCCCGATTTTTAGGATGACAGTAATGTAAGTTTGAGCTTTGTTACACCCTAGAACCTGGTTTAAAGCCACGGCGGCTTATTTGCCACTGACCGTTCTAAGGCGGTAGCCCTATTGCCAGCCTTTTTATGTTTGCGATTTCATATATTGTCTTGTATGCATCTTTGTAGTTTGTGTTGTTTCTGTTCTGTTTGTGGCTGACTGTTGTCCTTGCTTCCTCTGATAAACAGGTTTTAACCATTAACTTCTAAATACTTACATAATTGTATACGGTAGAGTAAGGTATAATAGATATGTCAGTTTGCAGAGAAGTCAGTGTTTTTCAGACAAATGCATGAATGTTATAGCATTTGCTTGCAGTTAACTTAGAACATGAGTGTTGGTTTATTGAAATCGGTCAATTATTTTAGAGTTATGCAAGAGATAATATTTTAAGAAATATAAAAAGATCGGACAGGGAAAGTAGCATTCAAGGAGGACAGCCAACCACAAAACACAGGAACAAACAGACAAACAAGAAGGCAAACGTAATAATAAAAGCAAACGACATCACAAAACAAAAGTTCGCATATTGAAAATTTGTCTGCATAAACTTTGTTTATATGACATATTTGCATTCGCAAACAATAGTTTTCTCACTGCCCGATAAATCTTTTATTCACTCAAAAGAAAAAGGTCAACTTTAGATATATATACTATATATAGCCACCAGACAGGTGGAAAAAGGGTCAAGTGGTATGTGAAATTAGCCTAGGAAATATAAATCTAAATACAAACGAAAAACATTAATAGCTATTGATCATGTTGATATCTGTTGTTGGAAATGTTACGTATATATCAATGCAACAGTATTAAAGGTTAATGACTTTTGCCACATAAGACTTAATTTCAAGGCTGGTGTAAACGATAAGCGAAATAAAATGCCTACCATGTACTGGATTCCTAAATTACATAAAAATCCGTATAAGGTTCGCTTTATTTCTAATTCTAGTGCCTGCACATCAACAAACATCTCCAAACTTTTAACTTCTTGTCTTACTGCCGTTAAAGATCACGTTAAACTATACTGTGATAAAACTCTGGGATTAATTTATTTTGGTCTTTAAAAAATTCAGGAGACGTTCTTAATAAAATGTTCAATAAAGGTCAAGTTTCATCAATAAGTACTTATGACTTCTCTACACTATATACAACCTTACCACATCATCTTATTAAAGACAAGCTAATTTCTCGTATTCAAAAAACATTCGCTAGAGAAAATACTACATATTTGGCATGTAATAATATTAAAGCGTTTTTTACTAACGGCAGTTTAGACAATTATTCTATGTGTGACCGTTCGAAGGCGGTAGCCCTATTGTCAACAACCCTTTTGTGTCTGTGATGTCGTTTGCATTTATTATTGCGGTTGCCTTCTTGTTTGTCTGTTTGCTTGTTTGTTTCTGTGTTTTGTGGTTGACTGTCCTCCTTGAATGCTACTTTCCCTGTCCGATCTTTTTATATTTCTTGCTATGAAGTTTGTGAAGCACTTATCTTCCTATTAGATACTATTTTCGTCAGGTATGGTACCACCGTTTATAGACATATTGTTGGTATCCCTATGGGTACGAACTGTGCACCACCTGTCGCAGATTTGTTTTTATTTTGCTATGAAAGAGATTTCATGTTGAGTCTTTCACCAGATACCCAGGCAGATGTTATTGAAGCTTTACATGACACCTCTCGGTATCTGGATGACATACTGAACATTGACAACCCTTTCTTTCTAACTATGGTTGATAATACTTATCCTAAATAACTTCAGCTTAATAAAGCTAATATATCTGATAATAACACTTCTTTTCTTGATTTAGATCTCTCGATTGAAAATGGTGAAATAATTAGCAAAATCTATGATAAGAGAGATGATTTCAATTTTGACATTGTTAATTACCCCCACTTGGATGGGGATGTTCCCCGAGCAACTTCTTATGGGGTTGTATATGTCTCAACTTATTCGTTTTTCAAGATCTTGTACTCGAGTTGAGGACTTTAATACTCGTAATCTTTGTATAACTAAATAGCTTCTCAATCAGGGTTATCGTTACCAAAAACTTCGTAAAACCTTTGCAAAATGTTATTATCGTAACCCTGATCTTCTTTCCAAATACAAAGTAATTTAAGGACTTTTCTGCGACAAGGCCTATCACAACCTGACTTCTATGGTGATGTGATTTATAAACTTAGTAAGATTCTTGGTCATGATCACTTTCATACAATCTTTGTTAAACTTGTTAAAAAGTTTATCAAAAGAGGTTATGACGGTATCATTTTGCAACGTACTGCATGCTTGGTGGTGGACCCTTTTACAGTTCGCCACTATGCTTTCCTCTTTAACTGTACGATGACAGGACAGGATGTGGACCCTATGATGACGCCTACCTAAAGCCCATTGGGGCTGTGGCGTTTGATGTTTGTCTATGATCTTTCCTGTCGTGCGCTTAATGGTTTTATTCTCTTGTTGCTTTGGCTTCTGCCAAGTCAATGAGTTCCTTCATTGTGGCTTTCTAGGCTAATGTTTTTTTTTTGTATTATATTTACACGAGCATATTTGTGTTTTACCTATATTGCCTATTGATGCTGCCTTGTTGGTTAGAGATTAGATCATGGCGGGGATTTCTTTATTTACACTGTCCCGTTTGACAGTAGGGTAAGTGTGAGGTTTGGAGCACCCTAGAACCGATTTAAACCCCCAATGGCCTTTGTTGTCACTGACCGTTCCAAGGCGGTAGCCCTATTGTCAACCCTTTTGTGTTTGTGATGTCGTTTGCATTTTTTATTACTTTTGCCTTCTCGTTTGTCTGTTTACGTGTTAGGTTTTGTGTTTTGTGGTTGACTGTCGTCCTTTAATGCTGCTTTCCATATCCAATATTTTTGTCTTTCTTAGTGTTATACCTTTTCCTGCCTATTTAATTAGCCGATGACGTACATAGGTATTATGTCCGTTTTCCTGTTAAGCTTAAGTAAGATTTGTCCGATAATTATGAACAAATGACGTCAATGGTAGGCTGTAAAGAGCAATGTGTAAATAATCTGCCAAAGACCATAACGAATAACAAACAATGTTCGCACATGTCATATTAGATTTACTCAAATAATTTGTTTTGCAGTTTCTGTAATATTGTTTTCTATGTGAAGTGTAGAAATATTGAATATGTGTGGGAATAAGGTGTTGTTATGATGTCCAACTATGAATATTACTTGGTTTTTTTTTCCTGTTTTTCCTTTTTCGCTTTTTCAAAAGCATGAAAAACATTCCCATTCCCATTCATATACCTTCAAACCACTATTGAGGTCAACGGTAAAGTCAGTTTGGGTCGGAACAGTATGTTAAATATAATTAGCCACAAATCAAACACCACATTTTCGGATGTGTCCAAATACATATACTCAAATTCATGACTTGGCGTTTTCTGTAATTGTGTTGATGAACACACTGTATATATGTGAGAAGAATGTGTTAGATTTTGCCAGCGTAATTATGATGTTGGACAAAGTGTGTGCTTGATTTTCACAAATCAGAAAGCAATTCCATTCACAGATGAACTCATTACAAACTATATCGAAGTAAGGGTTTAGGTACATGCCAATTTTTAGTAGCACATGCTGGAACTTTCTTTTTCATCTCAACATGCACTGACATGCGCAGACACACCCCAGACACACCAGATATCATATAATATGCCTATATCACAATGAATCATAATAATCTCTGATATCAATTTCTCGTGTTGTCATGAATTAGTATTATACTGAGCAAAATAAAATAAACACATAAAATGCATGTCATTTCCATAGACGAGATAAAAAGCCTTGTAAGTTCGGGATTAATGATAAAGTGGCATAGAGATAATCAGTAATAATGCTACAAAGGTATTTGTAAACAAAGTCAATGATAAAACAAATATTATGAGAACATACGTTTATAGGTTATCGAAACTCGTTCTCATTTCACTGAATAGTGGGGTAATTTTAAAAAAAGTAAAAGGGAATGTTTTTGTTTGAGAATAACACTCGTTTGTGAACACATTTCAGCGGCTTTTAAACAATGACAGAATGTGCAATTTTTGTCATTACCAAACATTAATTTTTTTCAAAGCAATACTTGTGTATAATGAAATAAGATTTTTTTTGAATATATGGGAGATATTTCTGTTACTTCACTTAGAAAATAATAAAATAACACTTTTCTTTTTGAAAATGAAATCCTGACATAGCATTTCTGATATCCTCAAACAATTGTAGCAATGTTCATATGTTTAATCTATGTCCCTAAAATGTCGTGCTAAACCTTTTTGTTTTCAGTATATATATTTGTATTATTATTGGGCACCCATGATGAATAATCGCTGTTAAGCGATGCAACTATTCATAACTGTCGTTGTCATTTTGTATTTCAATCGCAAGTGTGCATGTGGGATATAAATCACTACATAATAAAGGTAAACAACAGCATAGAGAATGTCATATAACCATTTAAAACCTGTTTTATGATATAATTATTCCATTACTAGAACTAAAAGTGTTGATGTAAAATGTAAGTAAACTGTTATTCATCCTCTCTCGAGCACTTAAGGTTTATCTGTTTCAGTTGTCGTATTTATTCATGCACGAATGTGTGTATGTGTGTGTGTGTGTGTGTGTGTGTGTGTATGTATGTATGTATGTATGTATGTGTTTATGAGTGTATGTGAGTATGTATGTATGTATGTATGTATGTATGTATGTATGTGCATCTGTTTATGCATGGGGTTTACCGCGCTCTTAACAACATTTCATTCATATCACGACTGTGTCTACTTGTAGCAGTTAATTTGACACACCGGAATACCCCACCGTAGACACATGACCAGATACGTGTACCTTACCCAGACAAATTGTACTGACACTTTCAATAGTCCATGTAATACCCTTCATATGCTGAGCTTCTACAAATGGTGCTTCTTGGATATTTTCATTTATATAAAGTCTTCGGTATGAGCCGTTCGAAAATTGAACTCACGACCTGCCGCATGCGAAGCAAACCCTCTATCATTACTCCATCGTCGCGGTGTAGAGATTGTTATAGATTCGCACAATGTTCATCCTATGATCTACACACATACATCCAGTGTCAAGAACATTTTGCACTAGACCTTATTCCATAAAGAATGAGCTTATCTTTAAAATTATTATGTATGCATTGTATTTGATTTACTTTCTATTGAATAGTTTACACTGGATTTTGTTATGAGGTTTCATTATACACAATAAATTAAGTTTTATTATTCAAAATAATTAATTGTCCTAGTTTTAGTGTAATCTGTGTTTTGAAATCATGTAAATAACTTGTTTAGTTGGAGGGCTGGCGTGGCGCAGTCGGTAGCGCGGCGGATTTGTAACCGGAGGCCCCGGGTTCAATCCTCCGTAGTGCCACTGAGTTCCGTCGGTATGTTCTTGGGCAATACACTTTTCCTTAGTCCGTCGGATGGGGACGTAAACCGGGCGGTCCCTTGTATAGGTATATCCTCCGAGCACGTTAAAGAACCATAGAAATCTATTCGATAATAAGATTAGGGCAGGTTCCCGGATTCCTATGTATCCTTCCCCTCTCTCTGGGGCGGCTCTAAATAACTTGTACTGTGTTGATGTGACGTTAAACAACTCTATTTATAATCAATATTATGTGATAACACTTTTAGAGCCTCTTACTTTAGAGTTTTCCAACACATTAAAGCCATTGTTTGATAGAATGTCTAAACAATAAGACATAAATATACATTGAAATTTTCATATCAAAAACAACTTTCACATTTGAAATGTCTCAACGGATTTTGAAAAGTTATGCAGTTTTATAAACCACTATTATAACTTATTTGTTTGACTTATTTAGGTGCTAGTTTATTCTCTGTCTAAAACGTGAAAAAATACTTCAGCAGAAACAACTGAGGATGCCATCACGTGACTATAGATGACAGTGTTGTGTGTTTTTGCGCAAACGGATTTTGTGGACTATTAGTTATATAGGATGAATTATGTTAACGTTTTAAGTTAGTCTACAAGGTGAACTTATTTTAAAAAGTACAGCAGCCCCATCTTTCTAAACAGAATACATTTAGCTGAGATATGTTGATTAACATTTTCGCAATGTTCTAAATTTTCAATCGAGGAGAGCGCCATTATGAACCAACAACCAATGTTGCACACGAGAGCTGTTTATAAGTGTAAACGATAGCGGCATAGTCATAACTAGAGGCACGTCAGTATTTTGTAAACATGTACTGTTAAGGAAGTATAGCCACATGACGGACAAAAGAAAATATAACGAGATATTACGCATTAGTTTGCTTGAAACAAGCCACGATATCAATAGACTAGTGCATTTGAAACAAACATCTAAAAGCAAGAAACATACACCTACAGTAAAGAAACTTACAAAAAAGTAACAAATAAATAAACAAAACACAGAAGAAAGCAAAACCCGAGAACATATAGGAGGATCTTACTATAGATATACTCAAGATGGAAACTGAAAAGAAGACATCCAAACATGCCATAAAAGGTACTGAAGATAACACTAGTTCGCACACTTGTGTAAGTATCGAAACGAGTCTTCAAGAAATAAGCTGAGTAACGTTCTTTAAACAGATGACAAGAACCTACACCTACTTGTGTGTGTCTGTCTTGTTGAAGACAGTGTGTATGCAGTTTTGAAAATTGTATTAATGGTGGTATTCATCTCAGTAAGGGACTTACCCAAACACTTATATGTAAAACATAATTTGAAATTCGAGCGAAACGTAGGTTAAGCTCATTCATTTCAGGAACGAGTTTTTGTCATGTAGATGCAAGTGTGTATGACGTTTAAAGATGTATGGCTTTTGGCATCTGCGTAATGGCCGTAATACAATTTAGTGTAAATTAACGAAGTTTAACGAAGTGTGACAAACATTTTGTAACAACATCTGCCTGTCATGTTGATGTATGAATGCATGAAAGAAGATAGAAAAGTCGAACAGGAAATGTAATATTCACAGAAAACAGATCCCTTAATTTCCGAAGTTTATAGATCGCATTTCCATAATATAAAGAATGATATGCCTAGCTGTGGAATAGTCTTTTGGTTGGTATTGCCATTTGTCTCTCAGGGAGGTTTCAAAACTTTGTGATAACGAAATCCGTGCTAAAAATAATAAACATGTCCATGTAATAACTTTATTTCCGTCATTGGTTCATTAACATCGTTACACGATTTACAAACACGAATAAACTGGGAGATATAAACCCCGTTTGATGTATGTAGCGCGGAATACATCCTCATCTATATGTGGATAGTAAACGATGGAAAAGTTAAAGTCATCTCTCTTTGCATATATTTAGTCATGTATGCAATCATTTGAAATTCAGAGATGAAAACCGAGAAAAACTGCTATGGTTATAGAACGTTTGAATGTATTCAACTTGATTCTATGGTATAAATATTAATGATCATATTCGTAAAGATTTCGTATGTCATCTGAAATATATAAATAAGCGTTTCAAAATGTCTCCCTCTGGGTAATGGGTGACAAACTCAACATAACACCTCTTTTTTAACAGACTAAAATCTAGAGGCCCAAGAGGGCCTGTAGCGTTCTACTGGTCGTTCAAATTTGACCCTGGAATCAATAGTTGAACACAATTGGTACAGGACCATAAACCGTATGTTAGATTTTCCCTATATAAGTGGACATAAAACATATGATTCCCGGGGCGGGGCTAAATTTGACCCCAGGGTCAACAACCTGGCGGTAAACTGTTTTACCGTTTCTCATAAATATAGATATGAAAATCGAACAGGAAAAGCAACATTCAAGGACGACAGTCAACCACAAACACACACAGAAACAAAGAATACATTTAAAGATGAATAAAAGCCCAAATAAGACACCACAAACACAAAAGGATTGACAATAGGGCATTGGAACGGTCAGTGGCATCAAAAGGCCGCTGGGTGTGTAAACCAGGTTCACCAGGTGCACCAAACCTCACACTTACCCTAATGTCAACCCAATAAAACGGGACAGTGTAAATAATGAATTTCCCCCCATGAACTATTCTCTAACCAACAAGGCAGCATTAATAGGCAATATAAGTAAAACCCAAAGATGCTCGTGTATATATACAAATACAAAAAAAACAATAGCCTAGAAAGCCACAAAGAATGTACTCAATGACTTGGCAAAAGCCACAGCAAAACCATTGAGGGTACGAGAACACAAGACTGCAGACAAACATCAAACGTCGCCGTCCTTTTGGGCTTTAGGTAGACGTCATCATAGAATCTACAGCCTGTCAGGTCATCGCACAATTAAAGAAGAAAGCATAGTGGTGAACTGTAAATAGGTCTACCACCAAGCATGTAGTGCGTTGCAAAAGGAGAGGGTCATAACCTATTTTGATAAACCGTTTATAATAACAAGTTTAACAAAGATAGTATGAAAGTGATCATGGCCAATGATCTTACGAAATTTGTAAATCACGTCACCATATTCGGGTTGTAATAATCCTTGTCACAGAAGAGTTCTTATATTACTTTTCTATTTGGAAAGAAGATCAGGGTTAAACTTTGCGTAGGTTTTACAAAGTTCATGGTAACGGTAACCCTGATAGAGTAACTTTTTAGTGATACAAAGATTACGAATATTAAAGTCCTCAACTCGAGTACAAGCTCTTGAAAAACGAATAATTTCAGACACATACACCCCATAAGAAGTTTAGACAATTACGCTATGTGGAATTGTCAAGAAGCTTGTGAAGCACTCATCTTTCTATTAGAAATATTTTCCTCATGTATGGAACGACCGGTTGCCCTGAGGTAGTAGCTTTACAGAGATTACGAATATTAAAATTCTCAACTCGAATACAAGCTCTAGCAAAACGAATAAGTTGAGACACATAGACCCCCTATGAAGTTGCTCGGTGAACATCCCCATCTAAATGGGAATAATTAACAATATCAAAATTAAAATCATCTCTCTTGTCATATATTTTGCTAATTATTTCACCATTTTCAATGGAGAGATGTAAATCAAGAAAGAAAGCGTTAGTAACAGAAATATTAGCTTTGTTTAGTTGAAGTTCTTTAGGGTATATATTATTAACCATAGCAGAAAAGAAAGGGTTGTCAATGCTTAATATGTCATCCAGATACCGAGAGGTGTCAATAAAGGCCTCAATAACATCTTCTTGGGTACATTGTATCTGGTGAAAGACTCAACAAGAAATCCCTTTCATAGCAATATAAAAACAAATCTGCGGAAATGGGTACACAGTTCGTACACATAGGAATACCAACAATTTGTCTATAAACGGTCGTTCCATACCTGACGAAAATATTATCTAATAGGAAGATGAATGCTTCACAAATTTCTTGACAAGTCCACATAGTGTAATTGTCTAAACTGCCGTTAAAAAACGCTTTAATATTATTAAAGGCCAAAAATGTAGTATTTTCCCTAGTGAATGTTTTTGTATAAGAGCAATGAGCTTTTTTATGATAAGCTGATGTGGTAAGGTTGTTTATAGTGTAGAGAAGTCATGTAGTGCAAATAAATGAAAGATTTTATCTGGAAGAATATACCACGCTCTACAATCGTCATCTCCTTGTACTCTTATGGTACGACGGTTTGGAGAAACGATAACGTATAACATTTGGCAAACTGTTTATAACAACTAGAACTTAAAGTTCTCAAATAAAGAAGTAGTGACATAGTTTTTTTATAACAAGTTAAATGTAAATCCTCGCCATGCTATATTATCTAAAAACTAGGCAGGATTAATAGGTAATATAAGTATGCCATAAAGATGGTCATGTACATGTATATGAATAAAATACAACAACAGCTTAGAAAGCCACAATTCAAATACTCAGTGACTGGCCTAAGTCAGAGCTGCATCAACATATACCATTAAGGACACGACAAGACATCATTGGAGACAATTATGAAACGGTAACGTTACCATTAAAATCGTTTGATTGTTAAACAGTATTTATTCGCAGATTCAAATATTGTCAAATGTGTTTGGTATGAGGCCGATGGATCTCCAAAATGATATTTAAGTGTAACTGTGCATAATAACGCTAGTACATGCGTGAGTTAGTCTCGACTATTTTGGTAAGTTAGTCACCTGAAGGTAAACTGAGTGTACTTTTCATACATGTCAACAACGTTCATATGCACAACGTTTAATACCTAAAACGTATCATTATAAGATTAAGTCAACACATACATCTAGTCATAAAAACGTATAACGCAGTTTGCAGTTGATATTTGTCTACAAAATAATAACCGCTATCCTCAATTTGACGGTTCAACACAACCATGTTGTATCTTCTTATTTATATATTTGTAGTTACAACACTGTTCCAATGAATTCTCGATTTATGGAACAACAGAGATTTGTGCTTAATTTTCCTGTAACGAAACATGATTGCCGTGTGCCTCTTTTAAATACGCCTTTATTATTAAATACGTTTTGGAAAACGAAAGACTTGAACCCAGACAGTACTAGGCATATATTATTGACTTTGAACATACATTGCAGCTAGTCTGTACACTAATAAACATGTTTTATGCTCTAATTCTATGTAACTAAATCACCTAATTTTAACATGTCATGGGAATTAGTTGCTCGTTTGAATGATTAATAGGGCAAATTAATAGAATATTTGGTTAACAAATAAATGGTTAAAGTGCTACATTTGGATCAACTCACATAAATTAAATAGGGACAACAATGTTATCATACACTAATAAACTCACATAGCCTGGGTTCCAATCAATCATTTTCAATAAAACCAAAACCAGAAAATGTGTTTTATAAATGTAGGTATTGCTATATATTAAGTGTTACCGAACAATTAAACTTTTCTATCAAACTAATAATAAACGTTTAATTAAACGTGTCGGACAAATGGCAGACGATCATATAGACAACTGATAATATAGACCTAACCTAAAGATAGATGGAACATTTTGTAAAATGAGACGCATTAAAACTTCTTTGGCTATAACTAAGGCAACATTGCAGTTTTTTACAAATGTGTATCTAAACTAGGCTATAGAAAATAAAATAGCCACTACTTATGTTGACGATCCTGATAAACAAAGGCGTTGTAAAAAGAGACATATTAAAAGTATCTGCGACAAAAAGCAAGACAAGTACATTTAGTACAAGATAGTATTAAAGCTATGCTATACTACAACAAAACATAGCCAGAGTTGGTTTTGAAGATACTGAAAAGTTTATGTAAACAGAGAAGTGCGTTAAACAAACTATAACTAAAATAAACAAAGCAAATATTTACTGCACCAATGAGTATTTGGAAGATATTAAAGACATTTGGTAAACAAAGACGTATTAAAATCCTAATCGACAATAACCGACATTGCAGTTTGTGTACAAAGTTGTAACATAGTCAGTAACTTACCAGTGCTTATTTTGAAGATACTGAAGAGGTTGTGTAAGGAGACATATCACAAACCTATTCACAAATTAAAGCCAAGCCCTACAAAGATAAGTACTGCGTCAACGAGTGATTTGAATATACTGAAAAGGATGTGTAAACATAGACACTTAACAATAACTTATATAATAAAGTCAATATTGCAGTTAGCTAAAAATCAGTACAAATGCTACGACTTAATGTATACGACTACAGACTTCAATACAGGTAACGTGGTCAAAAATCAAAATAAGAGGCACCATGGATAACACTGTAATATAAATGCCTAATAATACACACAGAAGAAACATTAACACATCAGTAAATGTAAACGTGTTGTGATGTTAAATGGAATCATATTAGAGCAACATCATATATATGCACACTAGTGTAAATACTTCAGAAGCATGTTATGGCAAACTTTACTTACGTATGTATTACATGTTAGACTATAAAGTAATATCCTGATATTCGAAGTTTTATATGATACAATGAGTTTCATATCAGGTACGTATAACTATATAATCATGTTTCGTATTAGTGGTATCATATTGTACCTTGGTGAACATTCTTTCAAGTTTGTGGAAGATGTTGTACACCTACTTTTTTCACCGCTTTTACCATTCTGTGTACACTGTCTCGGAGATGCCTGTTTAGTGACCAGTAAAGCATCGGGTTGATTGCACTACGTGCATGTCCAAGCCACAAAACAAACGGAAGCTCGGCCGTAGCTGTTGCGCTCTCTGAAAGGTCTGCAAGGGCAGATATAATGTTATAGGGGAACCAGCAAATCATAAACACGCAAATCAGTATGATTACCATAAGTGCAGCAGGTTTGCGCGAAACTAATATATGTGTACTTCCATTTGAATCGATCCGCTGATGCTTCTCCGTAACGCATAGTGCTTTACCAACATGTCCGTAGCATATGGCAATCGTGAATGGTGGAATAAGGAACACTACACACATCAGAAACGCACCGTATGCCTGTCGGTCTCGATCCTGTGCCATTGTTCGATGCAAAACGGCTTGGACGTAATAACAGAAAATCCGCGAATACGTCGATGTCTCGAATATATATGACAGGTCCCATAAACATTCCAGCTACAGTCCGCAAGCCCACTACGAGTGAGAACATTTGGCTATGTGAAGAGTTGCCGGATGCTTAAGTGAGACATAGCGATCCACCGACATCGCCGTCATAGAGTAGATACTCACTCCAACTGCGACACCTGAAACATAAGGGCCCAGTTGTTCAAAGATCGGTTAACTTAATCGAGCGTTAAGTCAAAATTTCAGATCTCTCTGAATTTCCGATAAATGAAAATTTCCGAGCATGTGAAAAACTTATGCTGAGAAGAATGCAAATTAAAAACTGTTAGTAGTACAAAACATATGTTTATGAGAAAATGAACTTTGAAATTTACACTAACCGAGGATTAAGCTAACCGATCTTTACACAACTGGGCCAATATCAAATAATTAAAACATTAAAACTTGATGTAAGTGTTGTGTACACATAAACTCGATTTAAGCTTACCACCAAGCCATATTGCCTACTGACCGTTTCAAGTCGGTAAGCATGTCTTCAACACTCGTTTTGTTGTGTTTTGTCCTTTGCATTGTATATATGTTTTGCTCTTTGTTTGTAGTACAGTAAAGACCTACTGTGTCTTTGCGTTTGGGTGCTGTGTTTTCTGCAGGGCCATTTTTCTCATTTGTATAGTAAACGTAAACAGTATAATGTAACATGTATATTTGATTTTGTCAGTCCTCGTTGACTTTTTAACACATCTCACACGTTATCAGTATAGACATTCCGACTCGAGTTGGATAAATTTTAATTTCTATTTGTAAAAACGTATGTTAATTTACAAGTTTGATGAAACTCTAGATGTTTCTTTCACGAATATTGTTGTTTGGGACAATGCGATGTCGCAAGTACTTCTCGAAGTACATTGTATTTCTATAAATGAATAGTTCATTTTTATTAATATATACTTAAAATGAAACGTGTGCCCTAGTTTGCATGTTTAGTTTACTAATAGGAATAATAAGCATGTGGATGGACAGGAATTGTATACCTAAATGCCTTTATGTAAACTAAAAGATGTTTATTTAGTTTGGATTTTTTAATGAGGAAGGGGTCTATAGAAAAACATACCATCATAACCAGAAATATAGATAGTAGATATCGTTTCCTAAAAAAAATGTGGCATGCGTTTCATTTGACATTAATACTATAAATAACAACTTTTATTTTCAATCTAATACATATTCTCTGAATTATTTATAATTAGTATTAACTAAGCGGGTTCTGGTATTACCAAGGCAATACTCCTTGTATGTGTGTGGTGTTCTGGCATTACCAAGGCGATGTCCTTTGTATGTGTGTTTTGTACTTACATTGCCAAGGCGATACCGCTTGCATGTGTGTGGTGTCCTGGCATCATCAAGACGATACCCCTTGATGTGTGTGGTGTCCTGGTATTATCAAGGCAATATCGTTTGTAAGTGTGTGATGTTATGGCCTTATCAAGGCGTTACCCCTTGTATGTGTGTGGTGTCTTGGTATTACCAAGGCGATACCCCTTGTATGTGTGTGGTGTCTTGGTATAACCAAGGCGATACCTCTTGTATGTATGTGGTGTATTGGTATTACCAAGGCGATACCCCTTGTATGTGCGTGGTGTCCTGGTATTACCAAGGCGATACCCCTTGTATGTGAGTGGTGTCCTGGTATTATCAAGGCGATACCCCTTGTATGTGTGTGGTGTCCAGGTATTACCAAGGCGATACCCCTTGTATGTGTGTGGTGTCCTGGTATTACCAAGGCGATACACTTGTATGTGTGTGATGTCCTGGTATTACCAAGGCGATACCACTTGTATGTGTGTGGAGTTTTGGTATTACCAAGGCGATACCCCTTGTATGTGTTTGGTGTCCTGGTATTACCAAGGCGATACCCCTTGTATTTGTGTGATGTCCTGGTATTAGAAAGGCGATACCCCTTGTATGTGCGTGATGTCCTGGTATTACCAGTTAAATACCACTTGTATGTGCGTGATGTCCTGATATTACTAATTAGATCCCCCTTGTATGTGCGTGATGTCCTGGAATTACCAAGGCTATACCCCTTGTATGTGCGTGGTGTCCTCGTATAACCATGTCGATACACCTTGTATGCGTGGTGTCCTGGTATTACCAAGGCGATACCCCTTATATGTGTGTGGTGTCCTGGTATTACCAAAGATATACCCCTTGTATGTGTGTGGTGTCCTGGTATTACCAAGGCGATACCCCTTGTATGTGTGTGGTGTCCAGGTATTACCAAGGCGATACCCCTTGTATGCGTGTGGTGTCCTGGTATTACCAAGGCGATACCCTTGTATGTGTGTGATGTCCTGGTATTACCAAGGCGATACCAATTGTATGTGTGTGGAGTTCTGGTATTACCAAGGCGATACCCCTTGTATGTGTTTGGTGTCCTGGTATTAACAAGGCGATACCCCTTGTATTTGTGTGATACCCTGGTATTACCAAGGCGATACCCCGTATATATGCGTGGTGTCCTGGTATTAGAAAGGGGATACCCCTTGTATGTGCATGATGTCCTGGTATTACAAATTAGATACCTCTTGTATGTGCGTGATGTCCTGGTATTACCAATTAGATACCCCTTGTATGTGCGTGATATCCTGGAATTACCAAGGCTATACCCCTTGTATGTGCGTGGTGTCCTCGTATTACCATGTCGATACCCCTTGTATGCGTGGTATCCTGGAATTACCGAGGCGATACCCCTTATATGTGTGTGGTGTCCTGGTATTACCAAAGCTATACCCCTTGTATGTGTGTGGTGTCCTGGTATTACCAAGGCGATACCACTTATATGTGTGTGGAGTCCTGGTATTACCAAAGCTATACCCCTTGTATGTGTATGATGTCCTGGAACTACCAAGGCTATACCCCTTGTATGTGCGTGGTGTCCTGGTATTACCATGTCGATATCCCTTGTATGTGCGTGGTGTCCTGGTTTTACCAAGGTGATACCCCTTGTATGTGCGTTGTGTCCTGGTATTACAAAGGCGATACCACTTGTATGTGTGTGGTGTCCTGGTATTACCAAGGCATTACCCGTTGTATGTGTGTGGTGTCCTGGTATTACCAAGGCGATACCCCTTGTATGTGCGTGGTGTCCTGGTACTACCAAGGCGATAAACCTTGTATGTGTGTGGTGTCCAGGTATTGCCAAGGCGATACCCCTTGTATGTGTGTGGTGTCCTGGTATAACAAAGGCGATACCCCTTGTATGTGTGTGGTGTCCTGGTATTACCAAGGCGATATCCCTTGTATGTGTTTGGTGTCCTGGTATTACCAAGACGATACCACTTGTATGTATGTGGTGTCCTGGTATTACCAAGGCGATACCCCTTGTATGTGCGTGGTGTTCTGGTATTACCAATGCGATACCCCTTGTATGTATGTGGTGTCCAGGTATTACCAAGCGATACCCCTTGTATGTGTGTGATGTCCTGGTATTGCCAAGGCGATACCCCTTGTATGTGCGTGGTGTCATGGTATTACCAAGGCGATACCCCTTGTATGTGTGTGGTGTCCAGGTATTACCAAGGCGATACCCCTTGTATGTGTGTGATGTCCTGGTATTGCCAAGGCGATACCCCTTGTATGTGCGTGGTGTCATGGTATTACCAAGGCGATACCCTTGTATGTGTGTGGTGTCCTAGTATTACTAAGGCGATACCCCTTGTATGTGTGTGATGTCCTGTTATTACCAAGGCGATACCACTTTCATGTGTGTGGTGTCCAGGTATTACCAAGGCGATACCCCTTGTATGCGTGCGGTGTCGTGGTATTATCAAGGCGATACCCCTTGTATGTGTGTGATGTCCTGGAATTACAAAGGCGATACCCCTTGTATGTGCGTGATGTCCTGGAATTACCAAGGCGATACCCTTTGTATGTTTGTGATGGCCTGGTATTACCAAGGCGATACCCCTTGTATCTGTGTGGAGTCTTGGTATTACCAAGGCGATATCCCTTGTATGTGTTTGTTGTCCTGGTATTACTAAGGCGATACCCCTTGTATGTGTGTGGTGTCCAGGTATTACCAAGGCCATACCCATTGTATGTTTGTGGTGTCCTGGTATTACCAAGGCGATACCCTTGTACGTGTGTGAAGTCCTGATATTACAAAGAAAATACCCATTGTATGTGTGTGGTGTCTTGGTATTACCAAGGCGATACTCTGGGTATGTTTTTGGTGTCCTGGTTTTACCAAGGCGATACCCCCTGTATGTGTGTAGTGTCCGGCTATTACCAAGGCGATACCCCTTGTATGTGTGTGGTCTTCTTCTATTACCAAATCTATACCTCCTGTATGTGTGTGGTGTCTTGGTATTACCAAGGCGATACACCTTATATGTTTGTGGTGTCCTGGTATTAGCAAGGCAATACTCCTTGTATGCGCGTGATGTCCTGGTATTACCAATTATATACCCCTTGTATGTGCGTGATGTCTTAGAATTACCAAGGCGATACCCCTTGTATGTGCGTGGTGTCCTGGTATTACCATGTCGATACCACTTGTATGTGCGTGGTGTCCTGGTATTACCAAGGCGATACCCCTTATATGTGTGTGGTGTCCTGGTTTTTCCAAAGTTATACCCCTTGTATGTGTGTGGTGTCCTGGTATTACGAAGGCGATAGCCCTGAATCTATGTGCTATCCTGATATTATCAAGGCGATACCCCTTGTATGTGCGTTGTGTCCTGGTATTACAAAGGCGATACCACTTGTATGTGTGTGGTGTCCTGGTATTACCAAGGCGATACCCTTTATATGTGTGTGGTGTCCAGGTATTGCCATGGCGATACCCTTGTATGTGTGTGGTGTCCTAGTATTACCAAGCCGATACCACTTGTATGTGTGTGGTGTCCTGGTATTACCAAGGCGATATTCCATAATGTGTGTGGTGTCCTGGTATTACCAAGACGATACCCCTTGTATGTATGTGATGTCCTGGTATTAGCAGGGCGATACCCCTTGTATGTGTTTGTCGTCCTTTTATTACCAAGGCGATACCCCTTGTATGTGTGTGGTGTCCTGGTATTACCAAGGCGATACCCTTTGCATGTTTGTGGTGTCCTGGTATTACAAAGCGATACCCCTTATATGTGTGTGGTGTCCTCGTATTACCAAGGCGATACCCCTTGTACATTTATGAGCGTGGCGTCCTGGTATTACCAAGGCGATACCCCTTGTATGTGCGTTGTGTCCTGGTACTACCAAGGCGATACCCTTTGTATGTGTGTGATGTCCTGCTATTACCAAGGCGATAACCCTTGTATGTATGTGATGTCCTGGTACTATCAAGGCGATACTCCTTGTATGTGTGTGGTGTCAAGGTATTGCCAAGGCGATACCCCTTGTATGTGGTGTTGTCCTGGTACTACCAAGGCGAAACCCCTTGTATATGCGTGGTTTCCTGGTACTACCAAGGCGATACCGCTTGTATGTGCATGGTGTCCTGGTATTACCAAGGCGATACCCCTTGTATATGCGTGGTGTCCTGGTATTACCAAGGCGATACCCTTTGTATGTTTGTGGTGTCCTGGTATTACCAAGCGATACCCCTTATATGTTTGTGGTGTCCTGGTATTACCAAGGCAATACCCCTTGTATGTATGGGGTGTCCTAGTATTACCAAGGCTATACCGCTTGTATGTGCTTGGTGTCCTGGTATTACCATTGCGATACCCCTTGTATGTGTGTGGTGTCCTGGTATTACCTAGGCGATATCCCTTGTATGATTGTGGTGTCCTGGTATTACCAAGGCGATATCCCTTGTATGTATGTGGTGTCCTGGTATTACCAATGCGATATCCCTTGTATGTGTCTGGTGTCCTGGTATTACCAAGGCGATTCCCTTGTATTTGTGTGATGTCCTGGTATTACCAAGGCGATACCCCTTGTATTTGTGTGATGTCCTGGTATTGCCAAGGCGATACCCGTTGTATATGTGTGATGTCCTGGTATTACGAAGGCGATACCCCTTGTATGTGTATGGTGTGCTGGTATTACCCAGGCGATACCCCTTGTATGTGTGTGATGTCCTAGTATTACGAAAGCGATACCACTTGTATGTGTGTGGTGTCCTGGTATTACGAAAGCGATACCCCTTGTATGTATATGGTGTCCTGGTATTACCAAGGCGATACCCTTGTATGTTTGTGGTGTCCTGGTATTATCAAGGCGATATCCCTTGTATGTGTGTGGTGTCCTTGTATTACCAAGACGATACCACTTGTATGTATGTGGTGTCCTGGTATTAACAAGGCGATCTCCCTTTTATGAGTGTGGGGTCATGGTATTACCAAGGAGATACCCCTTGTATATGCGTGGTGTCCTGGTATTACCAAGGCGATATTCCTTGTATGTATGTGGTGTCCTGGTATTACCAAGGCGATAACCTTGTATGCGCGTGGTGTCCTGGTATTACCAAAGTGTTCCCATTGTATGTGCATCGCGTCCTGGTATTACCAAGGCGACACCCCTTGTATGTATGTGGTGTCCTGGTATTACCAAGGCGATATCCCTTGTATATGTCTGGTGTCCTGGTATTACCAAGGCGATACCCTTGTATGTGTGTGGTCTACTGGTATTATCAAGGCGATACCCCTTGTATTTGTTTGATGTCCTGGTATTACCAAGGCGATACCTGGTGTATGTGTGTGGTGTCCTAGTATTACCAAGGCGATACCCCTTGTTTGTGTGTGGTGTCCTTTTATTACCTAGGCGATACCTCTTGTATGTGTGTGGTGTGCCGGTATTACGAAAGCGATACCCCTTGTATGTGTGTGTTGTCCTGGTATTTTCAAGGCGATACCCCTTGTATGTTTTTGTTGTCCTGGTATTAGCTAGGCGATACCCCTTGTATGTGAGTGGTGTCCTGGTATTACAAAGGCGATAGCCTTGTATATATGTGCTGTCCTGGTGTTACCAAGGCGATACCCCTTGTATATACGTTGTGTCCTTGTATTACATAGGCGATACCTCTTGTATATTTGTGGTGTCGTCGTATTACCCAGGCGATACACCTTGTATGTGTGTGGTGTCCTGTTATAACGAAAGCGATACCCCTTGTATGTGTGCGGTGCCTTGGTATTACCAAGGCGATACCCCTTGTATGTGTTTGATGTCCTGGTATTACCAAGGCGATACCCCTTGTATGTGCGTGGTGTCCTGGAATTACCAAGGCGATAGCCCTGTATGTATGTGCTGTCCTAGTGTTACAAATGCGATACCCCTTGCATGTGCGTTGTGTCCTGGTATTAAAAAGGCGATAACCCTTGTATGCTTGTGGTGTCCTGGTATTACCAAGGCGATACTCCTTGTATGTGTGTGGTGTCCAAGTATTGTCAAGGCGATACCCCTTGTATGTGTTTTACCAAGGCGATACCCCTTGTATGTGTGTGGTGTCCAGGTATTATCAAGGCGATATCCCTTTTAAGTGTATGGTGTCCCGGTATTACCAATACGATACCCCATGTATGTATGTGGTGTCCTGGTATTACCAAGGCGATACCCCTTGTATGTGTGTGATGTCCGGGTACTACCAAGGGGATACCCCTTGTATATGTGTGGTGTTCAGGTATTGCCAAGGCGATACCCCTTGTATGTGTGTGGTATCCTAGTATTACCATGGCGATACCCCTTGTATGTGTGTGGTGTCCTGGTATTACCAAAGCTATACCCCATGTATGTGCGTGGTGTCCTGGTTTTACCAAGGTGATACCCCTTGTATGTGCGTTGTGTCCTGGTATTACAAAGGCGATACCACTTGTATGTTTGTGGTGTCCTGGTATTACCAAGGCGATAGCCCTTGTATGTGTGTGATGTCCTGGTATTACCAAGGCGATACCCTTGTATGTGCGTGGTGTCCTGATACTACCAAGGCGATACCCCTTGTATGTGTGTGGTGTCCAGGTATTGCCAAGGCGTTACCCATGTATGTGTGTGGTGTCCTGGTATAACCACGGTGATACCCCTTGTATGTGTGTGGTGTTCTGGTATTACCAAGGCGATATCCCTTTTTTGTGTGTGGTTTCCTGGTATTACCAAGACGATACCACCTATATGTATGTGGTGTTCTGGTATTACCAAGGCGATACCCCTTGTATGTGCGTGGTGTCCTGGTATTACCAATGCGATATCCCTTGTATGTGTGTGGTGTCCAGGTATTACCACGGCGATACCCCTTGTATATGTGTGATGTCCTGGTATTACCAAGGTGATACCCCTTGTATGTTCGTGGTGTCATGGTATTACCAAGGCGATACCCCTTGTATGTGTGTTGTGTCCAGGTATAACCAAGGCGATACCACTTGTATGCGTGTGGTATCCTGGTATTACTAAGGCGATACCCCTTGTAAGTGTGTGATGTCCTGTTATTACCAAGGCGATACCCCTTGTATATTCCTGGTGTCCTGGTATTACTAAGGCGATACCCCGTGTATGTGTGTGGTGTCCAGGTATTACCAAGGCGATACCACTTGTATGCGTGTGGTGTCCTGGTATTACTAAAGCGATACCCCTTGTATGTGTGTAATGTCCTGATATTACAAAGAAAATACCCCTTGTATGTGTGTGGTGTCTTGGCATTACTACGGCGATAACCCTGGTATGTGTTTGGTGTCCTGGTATTACCAAGGCGATACCCCCTGTATGTGTGTGGTGTCCTGTTATTACCAAGGCGATACCCCTTGTATGTGTGTGGTGTCCTTGTATTACCAAATCTATACCTCCTGTATGTGTGTGGTGTCCTGTTGTTACCAAGGCGGTACCCCTTATATGTGTCTGGTGTCCTGATATTAACAAGGCGATACTCCTAGAATGTGCGTGATGTCCTGGTATCACCAATTAGATACCCCTTGTATGTGCGTGTTGTCATGGAATTACCAATACGATACCCCTTGTATGTGCTTGGTGTCCTAGTATTACCAAGGCGATACCCCTTATATGTGAGTGGTGTCCTGGTATTTCCAAAGCTATACCCCTTGTATGTGTGTGGTGTCCTGGTATTACCAAGGCGATAGCCCTGACTGTATGTGCTGTCGTCGTATTATCAAGGCGATACCCCTTTATGTTCGTTGTGTCCTGGTATTACAAAGGCGATACCACTTGTATGTGTGTGGTGTTCTGGTATTACCAAGGCGATACCCGTTGTATGTGTGTGGTGTCCAGGTATTGCCAAGGCGATACCCCTTGTTTGTGTGTGGTGTCCTAGTATTACCAAGGCGATACCACTTGTAAGTGTGTGGTGTCCTGGTATTACCAAGGCGATATCCCTTGTATGTGTGTGGTGTCCTGGTATTATCAAGACGAAACCCCTTGTATGTATGTGGTGTCCTGGTATTACCAAGGCGATACCCCTTGTATGTGTGTGATGTCCAGGTATTACCAAGGCGATACCCCTTGTACAAGTATGTGCGTGGTGTCATGGTATTACCAAGGCGATACCTCTTGTATGTGTGTGATGTCCCGGTATTACCAAGGCGATACCACTTGTATGTGTGTGATGTCCTGGTCCTATCAAGGCGATACCCCTTGTATGTGTGTGGTGTCCAGGTATTGCCGAGGCGATACTCCTTGTATGTGTATGGTGTCATGGTACTACCAAGGCGATACCATTTGTATATGCGCGGTGTCCTGGTACTACCAAGGCGATACCGCTTGTATGTGCATAGTGTCCTGGTATTACCAAGGAGATACCCCTTGTAATATGCATGGTGTACTGGTATTACCAAGGCGATTCTCTTGTATGTTTGTGGTGTCCTTGTTTTACCAAGGCGATTCTCTTGTATGTTTGTGGTGTCCTTGTTTTACCAAGGCGATACCCCTTGTATTTGTGTGATGTCCTGGTATTAAAAAGGCTATACCCGTTGTATATGTGAGATTTCCTGGTATTACCAAGGCGATACCCCTTGTATGTGTTTGGTTTGCTGGTATTACCCAGGCGATACCCATTGTATGTGTGTGGTGTCCTGGTATTACGAAAGCGATACCCCTTGTATGTGTATGGTGTCCTTGTATTACCAAGGCGATACCCTTGTATGTTCGTGATCTCCTGGTATTATCAAGGCGATATCCCTTGTATGTGTGTGGTGTCCTTGTATAACCAAGACGATACCCCTTGTATGTATGTGGTGTCCTGGTATTACTAAGGCGATATCCTTTTAATTTGTGTGGTGTCATGGTATTACAAGGCGATACCCCATGTATATGCATGGTGTCCTGGTATTACCAAGGCGATATTCCTTGTATGTATGTGGTGGCCTGATATTACCAAGGCGATACACTTTGTATGTGCGTGGTGTCCTGGTATTACCTAGGCGATACCAGTTGTATGTGCATCGTGCCCTGGTATTACCATGGTGCCACTCCTTGTATGTATGTGGTGTCCTGGTATTACCAAGGCGATATCCCTTGTATATGTCTGGAGTCCTGGTATTACCAAGGCGATACCCTTGTCTGTATGTGTTCTACTGGCATTACCAAAGCGATACCCTTGTATTTGTTTGATATCCTGGTATGACCAAGGCGATATCCCTTGTATGTTTGTGGTGTCCTCGTAATAAACACGCGATACCTCTTGTATGTGTGTGGTGTCATGGTATTACGAAAGCGATACCCCTTGTATGTGTATGATGTCTTAGTATTACCAAGGCGATACCCTTGTATGTGTTTGATGTCCTGGTATTACCAAGGTGCCACTCCTTGTATGTATGTGGTGTCCTGGTATTACAAAGGCGATAGCCCTGTATATATGTGCTGTCCTGGTGTTACCAAGGCGATACCCCGTTTATGTGCGAAGTGTCCTGGTATTACGAAAGCGATATCCCTTGTATGTGTGTGATGTCCTGGCATTACCAAGGCGATACCCCTTGTATTTGTGTGATGTCCTGGTATTACCAAGGCGATACCCGTTGTATATGTGTGGTATCCTGGTATTACCAAGGCTATACCCCTTGTATGTGTTTGGTTTCCTCGTATTACCCAGGCGATACACATTGTATGTGTGTGGTCTACTGGTATTATCAAGGCGATACCCCTTGTATTTGTTTGATGTCCTGGTATTACCAAGGCGATACCTGGTGTATGTGTGTGGTGTCCTAGTATTACCAAGGCGATACCCCTTGTATGTGTGTGGTGTCCTTTTGTTACCTAGGCGATACCTCTTGTATGTGTGTGGTGTCCCGGTATTACGAAAGCGATACCCCTTGTATGTGTGTGTTGTCTTGGTATTTTCAAGGCGATACCCCTTGTATGTTTTTGTTGTCCTGGTATTAGCTAGGCGATACCCCTTGTATGTGCGTGGTGTCCTGGTACTACAAAGGCGATAGCTTTGTATATATGTGCTGTCCTGGTGTTACCAAGGCGATACCCCTTGTATATACGTTGTGTCTTGGCGATACCTCTTGTATCTTTGTGGTGTCGTCGTATTACCCAGGCGATACACCTTGTATGTGTGTGGTGTCCTGTTATACCGAAAGCGATACCCCTTGTATGTGTGCGGTGCCTTGCTATTACCAAGGCGATACCCCTTGTATGTGTTTGATGTCCTGGTATTACCAAGGCCATACCCCTTGTATGTGCGTGGTGACCTGGTATTACCAAGGCGATAGACCTGTATGTATGTGCTGTCATAGTGTTACAAATGCGATACCCCTTGTATGTGCGTTGTGTCCTGGTATTAAAAAGGCGATAACCCTTGTATGCTTGTGGTGTCCTGGTATTACCAAGGCGATACTCCTTGTATGTGTGTGGTGTCCTAGTATTGTCAAGGCGATACCCCTTGTATGTGTTTTACCAAGGCGATACCCCTTGTATGTGTGTGGTGTCCAGGTATTATCAAGGCGATATCCCTTTTAAGTGTATGGTGTCCCGGTATTACCAATACGATACCCCATGTATGTATGTGGTGTCCTGGTATTACCAAGGCGATACCCCTTGTATGTGTGTGATGTCCGGGTACTACAAAGGCGATACCCCTTGTATATGTGTGGTGTTCAGGTATTGCCAAGGCGATACCCCTTGTATGTGTGTGGTATCCTAATATTACCATGGCGATACCCCTTGTATGTGTGTGGTGTCCTGGTATTACCAAGGCGATACCGCTTGTATGTGTGTGATGTCCTGGAATTACCAAAGCTATACCCCTTGTATGTGCGTGGTGTCCTGGTAAAACCATGTCGATACCCCATGTATGTGCGTGGTGTCCTGGTTTTACCAAGGCGATACCCCTTGTATGTGCGTTGTGTCCTGGTATTACAAAGGCGATACCACTTGTATGTTTGTGGTGTCCTGGTATTACCAAGGCGATAGCCCTTGTATGTGTGTGATGTCCTGGTTTTACCAAGCCGATACCCTTGTATGTGCGTGGTGTCCTGGTACTACCAAGCCGATACCCCTTGTATGTGTGTGGTGTCCAGGTATTGCCAAGGCGTTACCCCATGTATGTGTGTGGTGTCCTGGTATAACCACGGTGATACCCCTTGTATGTGTGTGGTGTTCTGGTATTACCAAGGCGATATCCCTTTTTTGTGTGTGGTGTCCTGGTATTACCAAGACGATACCACCTATATGTATGTGGTGTTCTGGTATTACCAAGGCGATACCCCTTGTATGTGCGTGGTGTCCTGGTATTACCAATGCGATGTCCCTTGTATGTGTGTGGTGTCCAGGTATTACCACGGCGATACCCCTGGTATGTGTGTGAGGTCCTGGTATTACCAAGGCGATACCACTTGTATGTTCCTGGTGTCATGGGATTACCAAGGCGATACCCCGTGTATGTGTGTTGTGTCCAGGTATAACCAAGGCGATACCACTTGTATTCGTGTGGTATCCTGGTATTACTAAGGCGATACCCCTTGTATGTGTGTGATGTCCTGTTATTACCAAGGCGATACCCCTTGTATATGCCTGGTGTCCTGGTATTACTAAGGCGATACCCCGTGTATGTGTGTGGTGTCCAGGTATTACCAAGGCGATACCACTTGTATGCGTGTGGTGTCCTGGTATTACTAAGGCGATACCCCTTGTATGTGTGTAATGTCCTGATATTACAAAGAAAATACCCCTTGTATGTGTATGGTGTCTTGGCATTACCACGGCGATAACCCTGGTATGTGTTTGGTGTCCTGGTATTACCAAGGCGATACCCCCTGTATGTGTGTGGTGTCCTGTTATTACCAAGGCGATACCCCTTGTATGTGTGTGGTGTCCTTGTATTACCAAATCTATACCTCCTGTATGTGTGTGGTGTCCTGTTGTTACCAAGGCGGTACCCCTTATATGTGTCTGGTGTCCTGATATTAACAAGGCGATACTCCTTGTATGTGCGTGATGTCCTTGTATTACCAATTAGATACCCCTTGTCTGTGCGTGATGTCATGGAATTACCAATGCGATACCCCTTGTATGTGCTTGGTGTCCTAGTATTACCAAGGCGATACCCCTTATATGTGAGTGGTGTCCTGGTATTTCCAAAGCTATACCCCTTGTATGTGTGTGGTGTCCTGGTATTACCAAGGCGATAGCCCTGAATGTATGTGCTGTCGTGGTATTATCAAGGCGATACCCCTTGTATGTTCGTTGTGTCCTGGTATTACAAAGGCGATACCACTTGTATGTGTGTGGTGTTCTGGTATTACCAAGGCGATACCCGTTGTATGTGTGTGGTGTCCAGGTATTGCCAAGGCGATACCCCTTGTTTGTGTGTGGTGTCCTAATATTACCAAGGCGATACCACTTGTATGTGTGTGTTGTCCTGGTATTACCAAGGCGATATCCCTTGTATGTGTGTGGTGTCCTGGTATTATTAAGACGATACCCCTTGTATGTATGTGGTGTCCTGGTATTACCAAGGCGATACCCCTTGTATGTGTGTGATGTCCAGGTATTACCAAGGCGATACCCCTTGTACAAGTATGTGCGTGGTGTCATGGTATTACCAAGGCGATACCTCTTGTATGTGTGTGATGTCCCGGTATTACCAAGGCGATACCACTTGTATGTGTGTGATGTCCTGGTCCTATCAAGGCGATACCCCTTGTAATTGTGTGGTGTCCAGGTATTGCCGAGGCGATACTCCTTGTATGTGTATGGTTTCCTGGTACTACCAAGGCGATACCCTTTATGTATGCGCGGTGTCCTGGTACTACCATAGCGATACCGCTTGTATGTGCATAGTGTCCTGGTATTACCAAGGCTATACCCCGTGTATGTGTTTGGTTTCCTCGTATTACCCAGGCGATACACATTGTATGTGGGTGGTGTCCTGTTATTACGAAAGCGATACCTTTTTTATGTGTGTGGTGTCTTTGTATTCCCAAGGCGATACCCCTTGTATGTGTGTGTTGTCCAGGTATTGCCAAGGCGATACCCCTTGTATGTGTGTGATGTCCGGGTACTACCAAGGCGATACCCCTTGTATGTGTGTAGTGTTCAGGTATTGCAAAGGCGATACTCCTTGTATGTTAGTGGTGTCCTAGTATTACCAAGGCGATACCCAGTGTATGTGTGTGGTGTCCTGGTATTACCAAGGCGATACCCCTTGTATGTGTGTGATGTCCTGGTTTTACCAAGGCGATTCCCATTGTATGTGTGTGGTGTCCTGGTATTACCAAGGCGATATCCCTTGTCTGTGTGTGGTGTCCTGGTATTACCAATACGATACCCCATGTATTTATGTGGTGTCCTGGTATTACCAAGGCGATACCTCTTGTATGTGTGTGATGTCCGGGTACTACCAAGGCGATACCCCTTGTATTCGTGTAGTGTTCAGATATTGCCAAGGCGATACCCCTTGTATGTGTGTGGTGTCCTAGTATTACCAAGGCGATACCCCTTGTATGTTTGTGGTGTCCTGGTATTACCAAGGCGATACCCCTTTTATGTGTGTGATGTCCTGGTATTAAAAAGGCGATACCCCATGTATGTGTGTGGTGTCCTGTTATTACCAAGGCGATACCCGTTGTATGTGCGTGATGTCCAAGTAGTACCAAGGCGATATCCCTTTTATGTGCGTGGTGTCCTGGTATTACCAAGGCGATACCCGTGTATATGCTTGGTGTCCTGGTATTACCAAGGCGATACTCCTTGTATGTGTGTGGTGTTCTGGTACTACCAAGGCGATAACCCTTGTATATGCGTGGTGTCCTGGTACTACCAAGGCGAAAACCCTTGTATGTGCGTAGTGTCCTGGTGATACCAAGGCGATACCCTTTGTATATGAGTGGTGTCCTGGTACTACCAAGGCGATACCCCTTGTATATGCGTGGTGTCCTGATATTATCAAGGCGATACTCCTTATATGTG
The DNA here is from genome assembly GCA_037043455.1 of Cyrtodaria siliqua. Lineage (NCBI taxonomy): Eukaryota > Metazoa > Mollusca > Bivalvia > Adapedonta > Hiatellidae > Cyrtodaria > Cyrtodaria siliqua. The sequence continues at coordinate 664,928 of JAWPHD010000005.1, forward strand.
TGTGGTGTCCTGGTATTACCAAGCGATACCCCTTGAATGTGTGTGGTGTCCTGGTATTACCAAGGCGATACCCCTTGAATGTATGTCGTGTCCTGGTATTACCAAGGCAATACCCCTTGTATGTGCGTGGTGTCCTGGTCTTGCCAAGGCGATACCCCTTGTATGTGTGTGGTGTCCTGGTATTACCAAGGCGATACCCCTTGTATTTGTTTTATGTCCTGGTATCACCAAGGCGATACCCGTTGTATATGTGTGATGTCCTGGTATTACCAAGGCGATACCCCTTGTATGTTTGTGGTGTTCTGGTATTACCCAGGCGATACTCCTTTTATGTGTGTGGTGTCCTAGTATTACGAAAGCGATAACCCTTGCATGTGTGTGGTGTCCTGGTATTACGAAATCGATACCCCTTGTATGTGTCTGGTGCCCTGGTATTACCAAGGCGATACCCTTGTATGTGTGTGGTGTCCTGGTATTACCAAGACGATACCCCTTGTATGTATGTGGTGTCCTAGTTTTACCAAGGTGATATCCTTTGTATGTGAGTGGTGTCATGGTATTACCAAGGCGATACACCTTGTACTTGCGTGGTGTCCTGGTATTACCATGGCGATACCCCTTGTATGTATGTGGTGTACTGGTATTACCAAGGGGATAACCTTGTATGTGCGTTGTGTCCTGGTATTACCAAGGCGATACCCATTGTATGTGCGTCGTGTCCTGGTATTACCAAGGTGATACCCCTGGTATGTATGTGGTGTCCTGGTATTTCCAAGGCGATATCCATTGTATGTGTCTGGTGTCCTGGTATTACCAAGACGATACTCTTGTATGTATGTGGTGTCCTGGTATTACCACGGCGGTATCCCTTGTATTTGTGTGATGTCATGGTATTTCCAAGGCGATACCCGTTGTATATGTGTGGTGTCCTGGTATTACCAAGGCGATACCACAAGTATGTGTGTGGTGTCCTGATATTACCCAGGCGATACCCCTTGTATGTGTGTGGTGGTCTGGTATTACGAAAGCGATACCCTATGTAAGTGTGTGGTGTCCTGATATTACCCAGGCGATACCCATTGTATGTATGTGGTGTCCTGGTATAACCAATGCGATACTCATTATATATGTGTGGTGTCCTGGTATTACCAAGGCGATACACATTGTATGTGCATCGTGTCCTGGTATTACCAAGGTGTCACCCCTTGTATGTATGTGGTGTCCTGGTATTACTAAGTCGATATCCCTTGTATATGTCTGGTGTCCTGGTATTACCAAGGCGATAGCCTTGTATGTGTGTGATCTACTGGTATTATCAAGGCGATACCCCTTGTATGTGTGTGATGTCCTGGTATTACCAAGGCGATACCCCTTGTATTTGTGTGATGTCCTGGTATTATCAAGGCGATACCCGTTGTATATGTGTGGTGTCCTGGTATTACCAAGGCCATACCCCTGGTATGTGTGTGGTGTCCTCGTATTACCCAGGCGATACACCTTATATATTTGTGGAGTCCTGTTATTACGAAAGCGATACCCCTTGTATGTTTGTGGTGTCTTGGTATTACCAAGGCTATACCCCTTTTATGTGTTTGATGTCCTGGTATTACAAAGGCGATACCCCTTGTATGTGCGTGATGTCATGGTATTACCAAGGCGATAGCCCTGTATGTATGTGCTGTCCTGATGTTACAAAGGCGATACCCCTTGTATGTGCGTTATGTCCTGGTATTTAAAAGGCGATACCCATTGTATGTTTGTGGTGTCCTGGCATTTCCAAGGCGATACCCCTTGTATGTGTGTGGTGTCCAAGTATTGTCAAGGCGATACCCCTTGTATGTGTATTACCAAGGCGATACCCCTTGTATGTGTGTGGTGTCCAGGTATTACCAAGGCGATATCCCTTTGATGTGTGTAGTGTCCTGGTATTACCAATACGATACCCCATGTATGTATGTGGTGTCCTGGTATTACCAAGGCAATACCCCTTGTATGTGTGTGATGTCCGGGTACTACCAAGGCGATACCCCGTGTATTTGTGTGGTGTTCAGGTATTGCCAAGGCGATACCCCTTGTATGTGTGTGGTATCCTAGTATTACCAAGGCGATACCCCTTGTTTGTGTGTGGTGTCCTGGTATTACCAAGGCGATACACCTTGTATGTGTGTGATGTCCTGAAATTACCAAGGCTATACCCCTTGTATGTGCTCGGTGTCCTGGTAGTACCAAGTCGATACTCCTTGTATGTGCGTGGTGTCCTGGTTTTAACAAGGCGATACCCCTTTTATGTGCGTTGTGTCCTGGTATTTCAAAGGCGATACCACTTGTATGTGTGTGTTGTCCTGGTATTACCAAGGCGATAGCCCTTGTAAGTGTGTGGTGTCCTGATATTACCAAGGCGATACCCTTGTATGTGCGTGGTGTCCTGGTACTACCAAGGCGATACCCCTTGTATGTGTGTGGTGTCCAGGTATTGCCAAAGCGATACCCTTGTATGTGTGTGGTGTCCTGGTATAACCAAGGCGATACCCCTTGTATGTGTATGGTGTCCTGGTATTACCAAGGCGATATCCCTTCTATGTGTGTGGTATCCTGGTATTACCAAGATGATACCACTTGTATGTATGTGGTGTCCTAGTATAACCAAGGCGATACCCCTTGTATGTGCGTGGTGTCCTTGTATTACCAATGCGATACCCTTGTATGTGTGTGGTGTCCAGGTATTACCACGTCGATAACCCTTGTATGTGTGTGATGTCCTGGTATTACCAAGACGATACCCCTTGTATGTGCGTGGTGTTATGGTATTACCAAGGCGATACCCCTTGATTGTGTGTGGTGTCCAGGTATTACCAAGGCGATACCACTTGTATGCATGTGGTGTCCTGGTAATACTAAGGCGATACCCCTTGTATGTGTGTGATGTCCTGTTATTAATAAGGCGATAACCCTTGTATGTGTGTGGTGTCCAGGTATTACCAAGGCGATACCCATTGTATGTTTGTAGTATCCTGGTATTACCAAGGCGATACCCCCAGTATGTGTGTGGTGTCCAGGTATTACCAAGGCGATACCACTTGTATGCGTGTGGTGTCCTTTTATTACCAAGGCGATACACTTTGTATGTGTGTGGTGTCCTGGTATTACCAAGTGATACCCCTTATATGTGTGGGGTGTCCTGGTATTACCAAGGCGATACCCCTTGTATGTATGTGGTGTCCTGGTATTACCAAGGCGATACCACTTGTATGTGCGTGGTGTCCTGGTATTACCAAGGCGATATCCCTTGTATGTTTGTGGTGTCCTGCTATTACCAAGGCGATACCCCTTGTATGTATGTGGTGTCCTGGTATTACCAAGTCGATATCCCTTGTATGTGTCTGGTGTCCTGGTATTACCAAGGCGATTCTCTTGTATGAGTGTGGTGTCCTGGTATTACAAAAGCGATACCCCTTGTATTTGTGTGATGTCCTGGTATTTCCAAGGCGATACCCGTTCTATATGTGTGGTGTCCTGGTATTACCAAGGCGATACCACAAGTATGTGTGCTGTGTCCTGATATTACCCAGGCGATACCCCTTGTATGTGTGTGGTGGCCAGGTATTACCAATATGATACCCCATGTATTTATGTGGTGTGCTGGTATTACCAAGGCGATACCCCTTTTATGTGTGTGATGTCCGGGTACTACCAAGGCGATACCCCTTGTATGTGTGTAGTATTCAGGTATTGCCAAGGCGATACCCCTTGTATGTGTGTGGTGTCCTAGTATTACCAAGGCGATACCCCTTGTAAGTGTGTGGTGTCCTGATATTACCCAGGCGATACCCATTGTATGTATTTGGTGTCCTGGTATTACCAAGGCGATACCCCCTGTATGTGTGTGGTGTCCTGGTATTACCAAGACGATATCTCTTGTATGTGTGTGGTGTCCTGGTATTACCTATGCGATACCCATTTTATGTGTGTGGGGTCCTGGCATTACCAAGGCGATACACATTGTATGTGCATCGTGTCCTGGTATTACCATGGTGACTCCCCTTGTATGTATGTGGTGTCCTGGTATTACCAAGGCGATATACCTTGTATATGTCTGGTGTCCTGGTATTACGAAGGCGATACCCTTGTATGTGTGTGGTCTACTGGTATTATCAAGGCGATACCCATTGTATTTGTTTAATGTCCTGGTATTACCGAGGCGATACCTGGTGTATATGTGTGGTGTCCTAGAATTACCAAGGCGATACCCCTTGTATATGTGTGGTGTCCTCGTATTACCAAGGCGATACCTCTTGTATGTGTGTGGTGTCCTGGTATTACAAAAGCGATACCCCTTGTATGTGTGTGGTGTCTTGGTATTTCCAAGGCGATACCCCTTGTATGTTTTTGATGTCCTGGTATTACCAAGGCGATATCCCTTGTATGTGCGTGGTGTCCAGTTATTACAAAGGTGATAGCCTTGTATATATGCGCTGTCATGGTGTTACCAAGGCGATACCCCTTGTATGAGCGTTGTGTCCTGGTATTACAAAGGCGATAGCCCTTGTATGTGTGTGATGTCCTGGTATTACCAAGGCGATACCCCTTGTATTTGTTTGATGTCCTGGTATTACCAAGGCGATACCCGTTGTATATGTGGTGTGTCCTGGTATTACCAAGGCGATATCCCTTGTATGTGTGTGGTGTCCTCGCATTACCCAGGCGATACACCTTGTAAGAGTGTGGAGTCCTGTTATTACGAAAGCGATACCCCTTGTATGTGTGTGGTGTCTTGGTATTACCAAGGCGATACCCCTTATATGTGTTTGATGTCCTGGTATTACCAAGGCGATAGCCCTGTAATATATGTGCTGTCCTGGTGTTACAAAGGCGATACCCCTTGTATGTGCGTTATGTCCTGGTATTAAAAAGGCGATACCTCATGTATGTTTGTGGTGTCCTGGAATTACCAAGGCGATACCCAATGTATGTGGGTGGTGTCCTGGTATTACCAAGGCGATACCCCTTGTATGTGTGTGATGTCCTGGAATTACCAAGGCTATACCCCTTGTATGTACGTGGTGTCCTGGTATTACCATGTCGATACCCCTTGTATGTGCGTGGTGTCCTGGTTTTACCAAGGCGATACCCCTTTTATGTGCGTTGTGTCCTGGTATTACAAAGGCGATACCACTTGTATGTGTGTGGTGTCCTGGTATTACCAAGGCGATAGCCCTTGTATGTGTGTGGTGTCCTGGTATTACCAAGGCGATTTCCTTGTATGTGCGTGGTGTCCTGGTACTACGAAGGCGATACCCCTTGTATGTGTGTGATGTCCAGGTTTTGCCAAGGCGATACCCCTTGTATGTGTGTGGTGTTCTGGTATAACCAAGGCGATATCCATTCTATGTGTGTGGTATCCTGGTGTTACCAAGACGATACCACTTGTATGTATGTGGTGTCCTGGTATTACCAAGGCGAAACCCATTGTATGTGCGTGGTGTCCTGGTATTACCAATGCTATACCCCTTGTATGTGTGTGGTGTCCAGGTATTACCAAGGCGATACCACTTGTAAGCGTGTGGTGTCCTGGTATTACTAAGGCGATACCCCTTGTATGTGTGTGATGTCCTGTTATTACCAAGGCGATACCCCTTGTATGTGCGTGGTGTCCAGATATTACCAAGGCGATACCCATTGTATGTTTGTGGTGTCCTGGTATTACCAAGGCGATACCCCTTGTATGTTTGTGGTGTCCAGGTATTACCAAGGCGATACCACTTGTATGCGTGTGGTTTCCTGGTATTACCAAGGCGATACCCTTTGTATGTGTGTGGTGTCCTGGTATTACCAAGCGATACCCCTTATATGTGTGTGGTGTCCTGGTATTACCAAGGCGATACCCCTTGTATGTATGTGGTGTCCTGGTATTACCAAGGCGATACCACTTTTATGTGCGTGGTGTCCTGGTATTACCAAGGCGATACCCCTTGTATGTGTGTGGTGTCCTGGTATTAACAAGGCGATATCCCTTGTATGTTTGTGGTGTCCTGGTATTACCAAGGCGATACCCCTTGTATGTATGTGGTGTCCTGGTATTACCAAGGCGATATCCCTTGTATGTGTCTGGTATCCTGGTATTACCAAGGCGATTCTCTTGTATGAGTGTGATGTCCTGGTATTACCAAGGCGATACCCCGTGTATTTGTGTGATGTCCTGGTAATACAAAGGCGATACCCGTTGTATATGTGTGATGTCCTGGTATTACCAAGGCGATACCCCTTGTATGTGTGTGGTGTCCTGGTATTACGAAAGCGATACCACATGTATGTGTGTGGTGTCCTGGTATTACGAAAGCGATACCCCTTGTATGTGTGTGGTTTCCTCGTATTACCCAGCCGATACACGTTGTATGTGTGTGGTGTCCTGTTATTACGAAAGCGATACCCCTTGTATGTGTGTGGTGTCTTGGTATTACCAAGGCGATATCCCTTGTATGTGTTTAATGTCCTGGTATTTCCAATGCGATACCCCTTGTATGTGCGTGGTGTCCTGGTATTACCAAGGTGATAGCCCTGTATGTATGTGCTGTCCTGGTGTTACAAAGGCGATACCCCTTGTATGTGCGTTGTGTCCTGGTATTAAAAAGGCGATACCCCTTGTATGTGTGTGGTGTACTGTTATTACCAAGGCGATACAACTTGTATGTGTGTGGTGTCCAGGTACTGTCAAGGCGATACCCCTTGTATGTGTGTTACCAAGGCGATATCCCTTGTATGTGTGTGGTGTCCTGGTATTACCAATATGATACCCCATGTATTTATGTGGTGTGCTGGTATTACCAAGGCGATACCCCTTTTATGTGTGTGATGTCCGGGTACTACCAAGGCGATACCCCTTGTATGTGTGTAGTTTTCAGGTATTGCCAAGGCGATACCCCTTGTATGTGTGTGGTGTCCTAGTATTACCAAGGCGATACCCCTTGTATGTGTGTGGTGTCCTGGTATTACCAAGGCGATACCCCATGTATGTGCGTGATGTCCAGGTATTACCAAGGCGATATCCCTTGTATGTGCGTGGTGTCCTGGTATTACCAAGGCGATACTCCTTGTATGTGTGTGGTGTCCTGGTACTACCAAGGCGATAACCCTTGTATATGCGTGATGTCCTGGTACTACCAAGGCGAAACCCCTTGTATGTGCGTGGTGTCCTGGTATTACCAAGGCGATACCCTTTGTATATGAGTGGTGTCCTGGTACTACCAAGGCGATACCCCTTGTATATGCGTGTCGTCCTGATATTACCAAGACGATACCCTTGTATGTGTGTGGTGTCCTGGTATCATCAAGGCGATACCTCTTGTATGTGTGTGGGGTCCTGGTATTACCAAGCGATACCCCTTATATGTGTGTGGTGTCCTGGTATTACCAAGGCGATACCCCTTGTATGTATGTTGTGTCCTGTTATTACCAAGGCGATACCCCTTGTATGTATATGGTGTCCTGGTATTACCAAGGCGATACCCCTTGTATTTGTTTTATGTCCTGGTATTACCAAGGCGATACCCGTTGTATATGTGTGATGTCCTGGTATTACCAAGGCGATACCCCTTGTATGTGTGTGGTGTCCTGGTATTACGAAAGCGATACCCCTTGTATGTGTGTGGTGTCCTAGTATTACGAAAGCGATACACCTTGTATGTGTGTGGTGTCCTGGTATTACGAAAGCGATACCACGTGTATGTGTCTGGTGCCCTGGTATTACCAAGGCGATACCCTTGTATGTGTGTGGTGTCCTGGTATTAACAAAGCGATATCCCTTGTATGTGTGTGGTGTCCTGGTATTAACAAGACGATACCCCTTGTATGTATGTGGTGTCCTGGTATTACCAATGCGATACCCCTTGTATATGCGTGGTGTCCTGGCATTACCAAGGCGATACCCCTTGTATGTATGTGGTGTCCTGGTATTACCAAGGTGATAACCTTGTATGTGCGTGGTGTCCTGGTATAACCAAGGCGATACCCATTGTATGTGCGTCGTGTCCTGGTATTACCAAGGTGATACCACTTGTATGTATGTGGTGTCCTTGTATTACCAAGGCGATATCCCTTGTATGTGTCTGGTGTCCTGGTATTACCAATACGATACTCTTGTATGTGTGTGGTGTCCTGGTATTACCACGGCGATATCCCTTGTATTTGTGTGATGTCCTGTTTTTTTCAAGGCGATATCCGTTGTATATGTGTGTTGTTCTGGTAATACTAAGGCGATACCCCAAGTATTTGTGTGTTGTCCTGATATTACCAAGGCGATACCCCTTGTATGTGTGTGGTGATCTGGTATTACGAAAGCGATACCCCTTGTAAGTGTGTGGTGTCCTGATATTACCCAGGCGATACCCATTGTATGTATGTGGTGTCCTGGTATTACCAAGGCGATACCCCCTGTATGTGTATGGTGTCCTGGTATTACCAAGAAGATATCTCTTGTATGTGTGTGGTGTCCTGGTATTACCAATGCGATACCCCTTATATGTGTGTGGTTTTCTGGTATTACCAAGGCGATACCCCTTGTATGTGCGTGATGTCCTGGTATTACCAAGGCGATACCCCTTGTATGTGCGTGATGTCCTGGTATTACCAATTAGATACCCCTTGTATGTGCGCGATGTCCTGGTATTACGAAGGCGATTCCCCTAGTATGTCTGTGGTGTCAAGGTATTACCAAGGCGATACCCCTTGTATGTATGTGATGTCCTGGTATAACCAAGGAGTAACCCCTATTATGTGTGTTGTGTCCAGGTATTTCCAAGGCGATACCCATTGTATGTATGTGGTGTCCTGGTATTACCCAGGCGATACCCATTGTATGTATGTGGTGTCCTGGAATTACCAAGGCGATACCCATTGTATGTATGTGGTGTCCTGATATTACAAAGGCGATACCCATTGTATATGTATGTTTTCCTGGTATTACCAAGGCGATACCCCTTGTATTTGTGTGATGTCCTGGTATTACCAAGGCGATACCCCTAGTATGTGTGTGCTGTCCAGGTATTACCAAGGCGATACCCATTGTATGTGTGTGCTGTCCTGTTATTGCCAAGGCGATACCCCTTGTATGTGTGTGGTGTCCAGGTATTACAAAGTCGATACCCCTTGTATGTGTATGTTGTCCTGGTATTACCAAGGCGATACCCCTTGTATTTGTGTGATGTCTTAGTATTACCAAGGCGATACTCCTTATACGTGTGTGGTGTCCTGGTATTACCAAGGCGATACCCCTTGTATGTGCGTGATGTTCTGGTATTACCAATTAGATACCCCTTCTATGTGCGTGATGTCTTGGTATTACCAAGGCGATACCCCTAGTATGTGTGTGGTGTCCTGGTATTACCAAGGCGATACCCCATGTATGTGTATGGTGTCCTGGTATTATTAAGGCGAAACCCCTGTATGTTTATGGTGTCCTGGTATTACCAAGGCGATACCCCTTGTATATGTTGGCCTGGTATTACCAAGGCCATACCCTTTGTATGTGCGTGGTGTCCTGGTATTACAAAGGCGATACCCCTTGTATGTTTGTGGTGTCCTGATATTACCATGGCGATACCCCTTGTATGTGTGTGGTGTCCTGGTATTACCAAGGCGATACCCCTTGTATATGTGTGGTGTCCTGGTAGTACCAAGGCGATACCCCTTATATGTGTGTGGTGTTCTGGTATTACCAACGCGATACACCTTGTAAGTGCGTGGTGTCCTGGTGTTACTAATGCGATACCCCTTGTATGTGCGTGGTGTCCTGGTATTACCAAGGCGATACCTCGTGTATGTGTGTGGTGGCCTGGTATTACCAAGGCGATACCCGTTGTATGTGTGTGGTGTCCTGGTATTTCCCAGGCGATACCCCTTGTATGTGTATTGTGTCCTGGTATTAACAAGGCGATACCCCTTGTATGTATGTGGTGTCCTGGTATTACCAAGGCGGTACCCCTTGAATGTATGTGGTGTCCTGATATTACCAAGTCGATACCCCTTGTATGTGCGTGGTGTCCTGCTATTACCATTGCGATACCCCTTGTATGTATGTGGTGTCCTGGTATTACCAAGGCGGTACCCCTTGAATGTATGTGGTGTCCTGATATTACCAAGGCGATACCCCTTGTATGTGCGTTGTGTCCTGCTATTACCATTGCGATACCCCTTGTATGTATGTGGTGTCCTGGTATTACCATGGCGATACCCCTTGTATGTGTATGGTTTCCTGATATTACCAAGTCGATACCCCTTGTGTAGACAACACACCATCCCATAAGTTCTGCTGGCCGTTGGCCAGTAGACGGCCAGCAGAGCTAAAAATGAGTTCAACGGAAACGTTTACTATGTCAAACCTTGATTTTTAAGAAAAAAGACAACAATGTTGAGATTTTTATCTTTTCATTTTTATCAGCTTTTTTTTCAACTTCGAATTTATGTGGTAAATAAAACAGAGTTATTATAAGACATTTGTTATTCAGTATGAATATTTTGAATGAATTCTCATCAAAATCAATGAATAGATGAGAGAGGAAGGAAAAGTTAACGTGCCACCTGATACTTCATTGTTTTAGAAAGGAGGTTGCCTATTTGTTTAGTAATATGTCTGTGGTTAAAGGTTTCAATATAAACAAATTCACATATATTCCGCATAGTTATCAAAATGACGTTTTCGGATTTCTCTCAGATTACGTGGTGCGAGGTCAACATCATTAAACAGAAAAAATAGTTTTCACTCAATAACTGAGAAGTGTTATTACAATTCATAAAATTGTACAAATAGATATAAAATTCGAACACACACACACGGACACACAACAATTATAAAGATGAATAAAATAAAACGCAAGATATGACATCACAAACACTAAAGGGTTGACAATAGCGCTACCGCCTTGGAACAGTCAGTGTCAAAAAAAGGATATCCCCACCAGGTTATATTAACTAACAAACAATGCAGCATTAATCGTTAATAAGGTGAAAAACAGCAATATTTTTTTGTTAATTAAATCAATTTTCATTACATCCATCTATTTGTACTTTATGTTCATAACTAGTACTTTTTTTGTTTATTAAAAACCATTGCATGACCTCATATGAAGCTTACCTTTGTATATTACCTTAATTACTTGGAGCACGTGATTTAGGTTGAATTTCCTAAACACAGCTTCACACATTGTAACAACCGAGATAAAAAGTTTGGTCCGAGTTTGCTTCTTTGGCAAGAGAGCATTTTTTCATATATTTTACTGTTTTATTACTAAATACATCACCCATTATACACTTGAAAAAAAAACACAAACGTTATAGAGCTGTAAAAATGGCTAAACCATAAAAAAGACAATAGATGCGATTTAGGTCATTTTTTGGATACATGCTCTACTCGAAAAAGAATATTAATCATAAACAACTTCATGCCTACAAGTATTTATCGATATATAGCGATGGCAATCTTGATTACAATTCAATAGTTAAACACGACGGCTGGCGTATTCCCTCGGCGTATATAAAACACTGAATAATGAGTTGTAGTAATTAACAAGTACTATACATCAAGCTGTCTGTTATCGTTACGCGCTTGGTCCTTAAGGCGTTATTGTAAATTGTACATAGTGAGCGATTGTCATTAAAATAACAAAATAGAAGAGAAATTTCTTTTCTGAAGCTATACAAATAACATTCACGGTCATGTTTTGCATAATTGGCTTCTAGATTTCCTTGTAATTATGTTTTGTTTTGAATGCCTGTTTTGGTTGAACGTGAATGCTACATTTCCTGTCGACTTTTATACCTACTTTTAAACCTGTCAAATTGTTCTTTTAACAATGATAAACGGTGATGTATCCTCGTTTTGAAAAATATTCATTTTCTTTTTCCGTACTCTTTTTATACAGTCTCAAACAAAATATAGAGGATATTTATCGTGTACGATGAGTTACACATTTCTCCTTTCAAACTATTGTTATATGTCACATTATGGTTGCCTATGCAGTGTGGCGTGATTAAAACGTCTCCCATTGCTTGCAATCAGAACTGTTATTCATTACGATCTTTGGAGATCGTTGATTCCGATATTTATGTGCTTACCATCTTCCGGATGGCTCAAACTTTCGCATTCGAACTCCATTCGCTTACTCTTACTCATTAGGCTTGGTACACTTAAAATCGACGACAATTACTGTTGTCTATTTAAACACATAAGAAGTAATAAGTACATGATAACAGCGGTCAATTTGATAAATAGGAAAATACTTAGGAGGAGATGAGCGGACAAGGTTTATATTCAAAAAACTTCAAAGTCCCGTAACTCCGCCAAACATCATTTAATATCCGAAACATCCTGAAAATATGCGCTACTAAATATCATACTGATACTTTCTTTCAAATTTCATGAAAATCGGATATAAGACGTAGGAAAAGCTTTAAATTCGAAAAAAATTAGTTCCGGTAATCGTTAAAACGGAACGTGCTGACAATACTAGACATGATACTGATATTTCCTGAGTGTTAAGTTGGTAAGTGAGAGGGTTGGTACACCCTCGAACCTGGTTTAAACCCCAGCGACCTCTTTTGCCACTGACCGTTCCAAGGCGGTAGCCCTATTTTCAACCCTTTTGTGTCTGTGATGTCTTATTTGGCATTTTATTCATCTTTAAATTTGTTCTCTGTTTCTGTGTGTGTTTGTGGTTGACTGTCGTCTTTAAATGCTGCTTTTCCTGTTCGATCTTGATATCTATATTTAGTAGCGGTTTTAAATATATGCTTCTCTCCGGGACTATCAAGATATGTTTATATGATGTTTAAGAATTAAATTTGTGAATTGATAATACTTCAAAATGGGTGGCCATTCATCTGTAAGCCACAGTGTCCTGATATTTATATATATATATAAAGTCAACTCACTTGTAACAGCCAGATTTTTATCGGTTTTCATGAGATAAGGAAAATATGCTAAATATTACTCGTATAAAGAAAACTGACTACATGGATCGTGGTTAATTGCATTTTATCCATAGCATAAACACGCTTTCCAGAATGAAATCATATTTTACTTTTTGATCTGTATGACTGCATCTTCAGATTGATGTTCGTTAGCATGTTTAAATAACTTATAGAAATATATGAGCAACATCAACATAGTTATTAACAAACCTAATATGTTACTGTTATCTAGAATATCGAATGTATGTTCTTCTAGAAATACTTTTCCAGTAAAATGGCGTCAAAGCGAGTTTGCAGCTGGACCGGGTTCTTATAGCGTTTTTTTAGCAAAAAATCAAATTTCAACCTCAACATAAAACACAGTTTGTTTGAATTAAACTGCATTTATCAAGCACAATATTTCAGAAGAACAAAGTGTTCGTTTCTGAAAAAGGTAGCTAAATATCAACAGTAAAATCTTGAGATAAATATAAGGGTAATTTACGACTCTAGCTATGTCATTTTATTGAATTACGCAATTTGACAAGCGCACTTTGTGTCTGATGCATTTTAAGTAATAGCACGTCTGTCATAGGGCTTCAGAGCGTCTATATAATTGCAATTGACACTAAATAGGAGTATTTATCGACGCATAGTTCAATGAACTTGGGTAGAGTTTCTACAAGGTATTACTCATTGCAACATGTTTTTTTCTACCAGCACCAGTTCTTTCGAGTATCTGTTTTAAATAACAATGGGATATTTCCTTCTTTTTTTTTTAGAAAACATATGATCACAAATGAATATATTTCTTTTATCAGTAGGGTGCAACATATCAGACGTGAAAATCATGGCTCTTATGGTAGTATGTACATACCATAGAGCCATGATTCCTGTGCCTTTAGGAATCAGTAAGACCCCGTACCGACCCCGTACGCACTTTCCCGGCGAGGTTTCTGATGGCTTCACGCAATGCCTTCATAAACCACCACCGTGTTCCAATAGAACAAACCTAAAATACCACAACTGCATGCAAGACTTAGCAACGAGAGGAAATACATACCTATATTGTCATTGCTCGAATAGCACTGTTAAAGGACTGTTAATTTCCGACATTGTCATTGTTTACGTTCGAAATAATATCATTCTCGTGTGACGTCTTATTCCGTAATTGGAAACTTGATCCCGCCGTACTCACACACCTGACGCTTCTCTGTTAACGTTGTCGATTTGTGTCTGCTGTGGGCGGGTTAAAGTTTCCAAATACGGAACAACACCGCGTGTGATATTTTAAATAGTAAACATTTAAGAAAATATATTTCTGATGAAAGACAGAGTCTTACAAAATATATCTCTAAATCGACGAGAAATCCTTCTCTTTGGTGAGTTGTATTCATGCACGAGTGGTTTTTAAGGTTTAGTCCATTGAAATATGGCGGTTAGTCATGCATGCTTTGCTTGATGTCTTCAATCAAAGCACTGAAAATAAGCATGTAATGAATGTAATTATTAAAAATAGTTTAATTACATCAAAATCAATATTTTTCAGACTAGGTGTCCATCGATTAACAAGTCTTTGCAATGGATAATCTTTATTATTGGTATAAATATTGCTGATTAGTCATGTATTCTGCTGTGTTAAGATTTGTGAACACCACTTGAAATCTTCCTCAGTGTTTGTCACACATTTAAATTACCAATTTAAATTTTTACGTAATTTAATTTCATTAAATTCTTGGTCATGTTATTGACCCCATGTCGGATATTTATTTAATAATGTTCAAAGCATTACAACTTTATTTGTGATAACATTTACACAAATGATATAAGGTACGGCACGGATTCTATTTATTATTCAATTACATCTGACATATATTCATTTCATGTGTGCATGGTAATTGTACTAATAGATTATATAAATAAATTAACTAACATTATCGTATGTCGTTATATACATCCTTTATTCACTGATAATATACCAATACTCTCTATTAGATTCGTTATTAAACTATGCATTGCTTGTTTTGGTATTCTCCGTACTACGCAACTGCTATTTTCATTATATTTCGAAATGTACGATACGGTATGGCTTTTACCCACAACCTCATGTAGACGTGTTTTACGTTATAAGACATATGCGCATTAATTTGTACAGGATCAAATCCCTTCAAAAACAGCGTATTACTTATAAGTAAAGACCCTATAATTTTGCAACGCACTGCATGCTTTCTGGTGGACCCATTTACAGTTTAATTGCGCAATGACCGGACAGGCTGTGGAGCCTACGATGACGTCTACCTACAGCCTAAAATGACGGTGACGTTTGATGTTTGTCTTGTCGTGCCCTCAATGATTTAATCCCTTGTTGCGCTGGCTTCTGCCAAGTCACTGAGTACATTCTTTGTGGCTTTCTAAGCTATTGTTTTTGTATTGATATATACACGTGTTTTACTTATATTGCATATTAATGCTGCCTTGTTGATTAGAAAATTCATGACGGGGATTTCTTTAGTTACACTGGCCTGTTTTATTGGGATGGCAGCAGGGTAAGTGTGAGGTTTGGTGCATCCTATAACCAGGTTTAAATACCCAGCTGCCTTTTTTGCCAATAACCGTTCCAATGCGGTAGCCCTATTGTCAACCCTGTTTGTGTTTGCGACGTCATATGCCTTTATTAATTATTTAATTTAGCATTGCCATTCATGTTTGTCGTTTTAAGTGTTTTTGGGTTTAGCTGCATTTCCTGTTCGACTTTTATACTTAAGTTAAAACCATTTAATGTTTATTAACGCTTACATATTTTGTCAATAATTATTTTACTGATATTTTGCCCATGTACAGCTTTACATATGGTACTACTATTTGCAGTAATCTGGTGAT
Organism: Cyrtodaria siliqua; assembly: GCA_037043455.1. Taxonomy (NCBI): domain Eukaryota; kingdom Metazoa; phylum Mollusca; class Bivalvia; order Adapedonta; family Hiatellidae; genus Cyrtodaria; species Cyrtodaria siliqua. The sequence continues at coordinate 680,747 of JAWPHD010000005.1, forward strand.
CTTTGGTTTCTAGTAGTATATCCTTGTGTGTCAGAATTCCCCACTGCACTGGACCGTTGTCCGACGGCGGCACCTTCCAAAAACCTCTCTTGATACTTACCCATTCTATAATGGATGACATCGTAGCTCTATGGTATGTACACACCATAAGAGCTACGATTCGCACCGCTAGCAAAAGATATACATGCAATGATATTGAGTTTCTTGACGTTAAGAATGCCATCAATGAACTATTTCGATACCACACAAGACTACGACATTAAGCAAATTATACCCGCAAGCAAATGAACCGATTTCTCCCAACAATAGACATAAACGTCTTTGTAAAACCATTATCACTGGTAATAATATTACCAGTGATGTATAATGATGTCAAGTAAACGAGGTATTTTCTTCCATTTTAAGCTATTTTAAATGAGATTTTACGAATCCTTCGTGAGAATTCAGTAAAGATAGGAAATTACAACTCAAGTATACCTATTTGATTGGAACCTAGTTTCTTCGGAGGGACTAAATTTCCCAGTAAGAACCGGATACCCATGAATGATTCTTTTTAATTTTCTTCTGTGTGTGTTAACGTTGGCTCGACCTCAGTTGACGTGTGAACTTTTATGAACAGAATATTGTCATGCCCATTTTGACATTTCCGACCATATCGTTGTTGTGTGATTTTTATCATGTACACGTACATGTATGTAAAATAACATTTTCCAGCACGGGTAAACACGAAGATAGCTTTTTATGATGTATTTGGAAAGACATGTCTTATTTAACCCTAACCCTAGACCATGGGTAACCCGCGTGTCCGAGTGGACGACCGTTCCCGCTTATTTACAAGGCCGATACATGAAATCGAACCCGGATTTTAATGGCAAAAAGCAATTTCACTAACAACTACCCGGACTCCTATCTAGACGTGTGTATTCAGTAGAAGAGGTTCATGTTGTGTATTGACGTTTATATAGTGCAATAAAATTGACTTCCAATTTGTTATGACAACAGGTAAACAACTTGAAGTATGGTATGTCAACGAACATGCATATACATATAAGAATCATTACGTTGTCAGAGTATTAACTTAACCCTAATTTCGGCTTAACATGTTTGCATATTATAAAATAAAAACATTTAATGGGTAATGGTCAACATTTTTTCGCATTTGCTTCAGTAAAAAATGTTTTAAACGTATTTTATGGTCGAAATATCCGTTATAAACGCCCACTTCTTAGGAAATTATTCCATTTTCTCCTAATATCTTCAATTTGTTGGTTTCAAAAAAACGTATTTGAAAATGTGTATATTGATTACATTGTCAAAATCTTTGGTCATAATCACTTTCATACACTCTTTATTAAACCTGTTATAAACTTTATCAAAAGAGGTTATGACTATTTTATTTTGTAAGGCAATACTTGTTCATCAGTTGAGCCATTACCAGTTCCCCACTTTGCTTTCCTTTTTAACACTGCGATGACCAGGCAGAATATAGACCCTACGTTGATTTCAAAAGACGGTAGTTTGATGTATGTCTTAATTCTCGTCTGTGTGTACCCTAAATGACGTATTCTCTTTTTTCTTGGCTTCTGCCGAGTCATCGAGTGCTTGCATTGTGACTTTCTAAGCTTTTTTTATATGCATATATACATCATCTATGTGTTATACTTATATTGACTTTGTATGCTGCCTTGAGAAATCGACTGGTGGAGATTTATTTACACTGTCACAAAGCATATACACATTGCCAAACGTTTTATTGGGATGAAAATAGGTTAAGAGTGATAATTTGTGCACCATAGAACCTGGTTATAACCCCAAAAGGCCCCTTTACCAAAGATATTTCCAAGGCGGACCCATATTGCCCACCCATATTGCCCACCCATATTTGTGATGTCACATGCCTTGCTTCTTCTCAACAGTGTATTTGTTGGTTGTTTTAATGCTTATTTTTGGTGATTGTCTTCTTTGAAAATTACAGTTATTGTTCGAGTTTTATACCTACTTGTGTTAATTATAATACTGATCGACGCGACGAACATTTATTAATGTTACCATTTTGTTTGTATATGTAGTAGCCCAGGTTACAGTTCCTTTCCTGGAGAGCGATGAATCCCTTGGTGAGCTCTTGTAACCACGAAATTTAACTATGTTCAGTGTTGGCCACGTATGCTATAGTTACACAAGGTAATCATAGTTGACGTATGTCAATATTATGATTTGAATACCTTGTTTTCACATGCATCTGGTGGAATAACACGTGATTGTTACGTTCTATACTAAATATAACTTTAAATGCTTCAGTTTTTCCAATTACTATTAAGCTTCTTCAATTTATATACGTTACAAGTTGTGTTTAAGTCCACGTTTATCAACTTTTCGTGTTAAACTATACTTTAGAAATGCAAATAGCTCGCACGTTTAATTTGAACGACTTCCATCTTCTCACTTATCATGGTTTCTCGTGCTCCACGTTGGACGCATGTCGAACGTGGTTATTTACTATATAAGCTCAATTTTTCTTACATTCTGGGCAGTCAGCTAATTCCGATTTGGAAAGCAACTTTGCCGGGGTATGTATTGACTACATTATATAATAAACGTTTACTTAGTATTCTGGTAGTTGTAGTTATCATTTATCTGTTGTATATATAGCTGGAAATAAGCTTAGAGCCTGAAGGCACTCAGAGATATAGCCACTATACGAAGCACGACCACATCTCTGAGTGCGGCGTATCCCACAGAAAAAGGGCGCCTGCATATATAAAGAAAAACAATACAATATGAGTAAAGGAACGTAATCATTCAACGTAAAATAAAAAATATCAATTACTGTGTAAAAACGCAATTTAATTATTTACGAAAATGACCTAGCATGATCGAAGTAGTAATTCCGCATAGATACATGACGGTTTGATTGAGTGACATATTACCTAAAGAGCCAACTCTTAGCTGATGGTAACATAGCCAAAAACATAAAAACTTCAAAATGGTGGTCCCGCCTTAATTCCATTAAGCGATGGGAAAGCTTATATTAGCAGGATAGTATAGAAGATAGTTCGACAATAAAACATTCTTAAAACATGTTTTCCTAAAAAAATGCAATTACCTGTTAACATTACCTATTACATGTATGCAAACTGTTTAAGGCGGGGTATGGAGGTTAATACTCGGCCCACGTAATGTCAAGCATCTTATATGTTGCTTCTGAAAACATAATTGTCCAATATACAGTTTGCTCCATATTGTTCCAAAACTGAAATGCCACATTTGTCTGTAAAATTTATCCGAGCCATAATCACTATCATTTTTGGCGCCTTCGATAATCCTGTTTTCAATCTTTGACCTATCACGACGTCAGTGAAGGTAAATAATTAAAGACTTGGAAGCTGACTGCTATTTATGGTACAATTGACTCCACTAGATTTTGCAGTTCTGCGTCATAATATTCTATGTTGAAAGTATAATTCTGGGATTGATATACAGTAGTAATAACAAACATTCTGAATAAGGTGGTGTCTCTACTTAGTGCTTCCAGTGCCGTTTTATTATTGATATAAAAAAGGCAAAGTCGATCGGAGAATCATCGCAAATATATGCATCGCCCTGCCATGTACACATAGCAGGCAACCACTTGTCAATAAATACTGAAATACTGTGTCAAATATGTTCACCCTCCTTCAATTAGAAGGAGTTACAAAGAAATAATACGAATACAAAAAGTTGTAATGTTCATTTTATTTTGTTTATTTAGGGTTTGACCTATTGTCCTTCAACCGATGTAAGAGGAGTTGAGGTTTTCTGACCCCTAATGAAAATAAATCCCACTAAATATAACCCAACCCACCCCACCCCCACCACCACCCGCTTTCATCATTTCCCCCAACATCCTGTGGAAGAAGAGCCGTACAACAAATCATAAGGCCTTTTCCATATTCTATGCTTATATTATTACAGAAACTAAGATCGTATCTGCATACTAATACACACCATGCAATTACTTACAGATATTTTAATAAGTTTTAATTAAACCGATCTTATTATTTATCTAAGCGCCGTACCATGGGTCATTTGTGGCGAGTTTGACAATTTAAATGATGATTTGGATGCTTCATTACACTGTTTATGGAAATAGTAGATAAACACGCTCCCTTAACAATTCACAAAATTAAAAAAATGTACATCCAACCGACTGGCATTCAGGTGAAATTCTTGATTGTATTAAGCAAAGATTGTGATCACTTACAAATATAGTCACCTCAGTAATACAAACTGCCAAAAAAGAAACATATCCATTGACAACTGAAGAAGGGAAGAATGATCCTCCAACTGTTTGAAAACTGTTCAAAACAATGTGGTATCGAATAAAGGGGCAATGTGGAAGCCATTTTAGGTGTTAACAAAAATAATCAATTAATATATGATGATGGTTGTATGGCAACGCGTTTAATGATTACTTTGTAACTGTTAAGTCAACATTGGAGTAAAATATTTAAGTTTAAAACTTTTGATAATCTCAGAGGATATATAGATTCTAAAGTGCCTAGTGATATTGATTTTACCATTCCTGACATTGAGGAAAGTTTTATGAGCAAATGTCTATCTTCGCTCTATTTATCAAAAGCAACGGGGACGGATTGTATTGCTCCTCGGTTACCATTACGTGGTCCGATGTATTACCTTGATTTGTCCTATGGTTTATATTTAATATATGTAACTTCTTCAAAAATCACACAGGCGGAATAAATACTTAATTTCTTTGAATGCCGAACTTGGTTTTTAATAGGCTAGTCTATCTTATATAATTGGAGTGAAGATTAATTGGAGTGACATTGTTTTAAATAAATTACTTCTACATGCAAAATACTTCATATATAAGTGCAAGTTAGATGGGAGATTGCCATTCTTTGAAAATTTTAAACCACAAATTAAATACCTATATCTTACTAAAAAAATAAACGCTATTAAAAATAATCAATTGGAAAAATTTGAAAAGCCCTGGTTGGCATATAAAACCCTTTTACACTAATCAGATCCTTTTTCGCTAAATGTTACTCTGTGCTTTTAAGTATATAACAACGACAAAAACACCAGAAATTGTACTTACTTGTAAATATATTGTCGCACTACGTTTCCCACTGTTCCCATTGAGTAATGAAGAGTCACATCTCCATAGAAACATATTGTCCTTTCGTTTTTATATACCACAACTTTTTTCCCCAGAATATAATAGGAAAACTCAGTGGAGATATTGCATAGGTCTGGTATAAAGTCACATGTATGTCTCATTGTTCTAATATTTGTGAGTGTCTATGTAACATAACTTTCTTTCAATATAAATATATGTAAATCATCCACTGGTTTTTTTTGAAAAGAAAAGGTATGTTTGCAATTTTAGTATGAATGCAAAAAATAATAAATAAGTAAAGTTCATCATTTGAAGATTGTGAAATTAAATGTCTTCCGAGTTTTAAAGGGATACATGCCAATCATGACATATTATCCACTGAAGATATTTTGAAATATATACATATTGCAATGCCTCCCTTAAACAAATTTAGCCAATATTCATATTTGCACTCATTCTGAAATCGTAAAGAAAGAAAAAAAACTCCCCATTTGTTTATGTCTATATTAAGATATGCTTTAGTCTAGCTTCTGTAAATATTTGTTGTATTATATTTAAATACATATTTGACGCATATTTTATCATATAACTGTACGGTTTGCTGAGGGGTGGCCCACCCCGACCCTCACAAACCTATGACGGGGTGAATAAATGGATCACTATTAATTTGGTGATTGAAATTTAAAAAAAAAAACTTTCATACCCCATCCAACCCCTTCTCCAAGAAACGAAAACGGGATTGGCTTGGGTATGAAATAAAACTTTTAATTTCGGCTTAACAAGTTTGCATAGTGTAACATTAAAACGTTTAGTAGATAATTTTAAACAGGTTATCGCATTTATTTTTTTCAGTAATTTCTTTTTTTTAAACATGTTTTATTGTCGAAATATCATTTATACAACCCTGCTAATATAAATGTTCCCATCGCTCAATGGAATTAAGGCGGGACCACATAATGTTAAAATATCACATAATGTTACATCCGAAAGTATCAAATATGTATAAAATAACACTTTATCGAATGGTAAATGTCCAAACACTTGGAAACGAGCAAAGGTTACAAGCTCTCTAAGAGTGGTTGTAAAGATGAAGGTAACAATTTCAATCTATAGTAACCACATTAATAAAGCTATTTGAAAAGTATGTGCGTATAAATTTGACAGCATTTCTATTTAATATTAATTATTTTATCAATTTCAATGAGGTTTTTGATCGGCCACTGGACCGAAACATATTTATTACTTTTCATTTGTAAATGGTAGAAAGCAATACATGAAGGAAACATGTAGGAGGTTTAATCTAGGGATCGTCTTTAGGCTGCAGTTCACTTCTCAATTCCTTTCACATAATACAAATTCAAAAAGTTGTGTCTTATTTGCAAGGGACGTTCAAGTCGAATGTGTTAAGTTAAAGTTCAGCATGTTTTCCCTACATTACTTTCCATGGGGGCCGCCATATGTATTTACATGCATAACCGCAGTACAGATTTACTTGCCTTTTAGAGAGGGTGAATCTCACAATGTTTGAAAAATACATTTGGCAAAAAATAAATGCTCTCATTTGGATATACGTTATTTATTAAATCATTATCATTTCTGAAAATGTATTTTGAAGCATTTACCTGACGTGTTTTGTGACATTTCACTTCTGGCTCAGGTGACTTTTGGAAAGGGGTGTGGCCAAGCCCATGCTATATTTAGAGAACCGCAACCTATAGCATACATGTAGAACATTCAACCAAGATTTTTGTTTGCATGCAGCACTATTGCTATAATTTAATGAAAACAACTCCTCCTTTCTCTCACTTGTTTTTCTTTTTTTCTACTAAGCTTTATCGGCGGCTGCTCACAAATCATCTTCTAAGATGTTTTATAACATATTCCAGTATATTCAATGCACGGAACTTATCTAAATAATTTAACGGAAACGCCTCTGTGTTTTTACTGAGAAAAATACTTACACAAGTTCTATGTAATGAAATATTGCTATACAGAGTGTTGTAAATGAACGTTGCTATAGTCTTATATTGAGCATACCGCTTATATTTCTTTAGCTATATCGAATATGGACCTCCATGTTCAAGTGATCTAAGATGTTCATGTGATCACTTGACTATCAGTTTACAGGTTCGACTATTTTATGAGAAATCTGCCGATTAATTACAGACTGTGGGTGGTTCAACGTTCGACGCGAGTCCTAGTCTCAGCCTTTAAGATTGCATCACTAGTCTGTACAGACATCATATAATGATTTTGAACCCAACCACACGTAAACATCTTCATCATTCGCCTAACCATGGTAACAACAGGAACTATGACACGTTTTTTTTATAACCATTTATATTATTTTGTCTAATTTTTAAACATTTAAAACAAACGTACATTATCCTCCAGATACAATAAATCATTTGCATACAAAACATACAGCTTCCAACATTTAGATTAAACACAACATGATCATTTAATTTGTATCATTGGTCGCCAATTTCAGAATTAGGTTGTTACAATTATTGCTATCCAAAATACGATATGACGTTATTTAATAGCATACGGAAATTGTACATTTAGAATGTTCTCATTTGCAAATCCGCGCTTATTAATTATGGGTGGTGAAAGTGTAAAGCTGTATATTATTCCTATATCGATTAATTGTTGTCATTTGAGCTTGAAATACGACCTAGCAGTTCTAGTTAATGAGAACATTATACAATAGCTCCATCAATGCATCACGTAATGCACCAAACGAACTCAAACGAACTTAAATTTCAGTTCGTTTCAAACAATCTTTGTAAATTTGCACGAATGAAAAGTAACAACTATTAATCTAAAATGTTACGGCTGTGTGTCAGATTTCCCCCACTACATAGGACGGTTGCCTGTCGGCATCGTCCAAAAACCTCTTCATACTTACCTATTCTATAAAGGATGACATCGTAGCTCTACGGTATGTACACACCATAAGAGCTACGATTCTTGCCGCTAGCAAAACATATACATGAAATGATATTGAGTTTCTTGACGCTAAGAATGCCAGCAATGAACTATTTACATTACCACACCAGACTACGACATTATGTAAGTTATATCCGCAGGCAAATGAACCGATTTCTCCCAACATCAGACATAAACGTCTTTGTAAAACCATTATCACTGGTAATATTAATACCTGTGGTGTATAATAATGTAAGGTATTTTCTTCCATTCTAAGCTGTTTGAAATGAGATTTTACGAATCCTTCATGATAATTCAGTAAATATAGGAAATTACATAGAGAATATTATGTCAGTGCCTTTTACTATCAAGTTTATTAGGCGAGGCTTAGAAAACGAAGAATGGCGAGGCTCTTTATCGTGTAGATTATCCATATTTTCTGTTTGAATTACTAGTATTACCTATTTCTCAGAATGGTACGCTTATCGAGGACGTCGCCATGTTGTTTTTTTGTTTGTTTTATGACGTCAGGCAAAGTTACGTGCATGACGTCATATAACGTTACGTACAATAAACGCCGAGGGATTCCGCATTGATTTGCTTTATTGGCCAGTGCCTAATTAAACCAAAATTTAATAGGTCACCCCTTTATTAGGCAGAAAAGTGCATATCTGCCTGATAAAGGAAATTACAACTCACTATACCGTTTTTGAGTGGAACCGATTTTCTTCGGAGGGACTAAATTTCCCAGTAAGAACCGGATACCCATGAATGATTCTTTTTAATTTTCTTCTTTGTGTGTTAACGTCGGCTCGACCTCAGTTGACGTATGAACTTTTATGAACAGAATATTGTCATGCCCATGTTGCATTTCCGACCGCATCGTTGTTGTGTGATTTTTATCATGTACACGTATGTAAAATAACATTTTCCAGCACGGGTAAACACGAAGGTATCTTTTTATGATGTATTTGGAAAAGAAATATATCTTAATTAACCCTAATCCTAGACCATGGGTATCCCGCGTGTCCGAGTGGACGACCGTTCCCTCTTATTTACAACGCCAATACAGGAAATCGAACCCGGGTTTTAATGGTGAGAAGAAATTTCACTAACAACTACTCGGACACCCATCTAGACGGTTAAACATATGTATTCGTCAGAAGAGGTTCATGTTGTGTATTGACGTTTATAAATTGAAATAAAATTCACTTTCAAATTGTTATACATTAATGACAACAGGTAAATAACTTGAAAGTATGGTATGTCAGCCAGAATGCATATACATATTATGCATAATGCATATCAATGTATAATGAGAAACAGCAAGCAAGTTAAACGTATCATTTCAAAATTGTAAACATTGTATTATGCAATGACACTGTAGTGGTTTGATTTACTTTACATACATTCGGCTTATAATAAGAAATATAAAAATGATCAGACAGGGAAAGTAGCAATCAAGGAGGACAGTCAACCACTTAACACAGAAACAAACACGCAAACAGATAGAGACGAACATGTATGCATTCTCGCATATCTCTACACTATTTGTATGAAAGGAAGCAACATTATGTATAATTACTATAAACATCAACTGACGTCAATTGTGTGTGGATGGGTTTGGGGAAGGTAGGAGGGCGATGGGAGGATTTAACGACGCTTTTAACAATAGTTCAGTCATACATGTATCACGACGGTGTTTTACAAAGGTCATATAATTTGCTTTTGGTTAGTGTCGTAGTGGACGTGATGTCGTTGCGAACGTGATTATGTTGCTAACGTGATTTTAGAGGACTATTTGGTAAGATAATAGTGACACTAATAGACCAAACAATTTTATAAACATCATTAAGAAATTAGAGACATTTACTTAAACTAAACAGAAAAACACACAGGTAGACATTTAAGTTGAACCGGAAGTGTAGCATTCTAGGAACACAGTCACCACCAAAACGCTCCTCTTCGCGCTCTTCATTTGTAGAAGTGTCTGGAGAAAGGAAAACTCGCGGATTGTCTGTATTTCATACTAGGATATGAAATGCATGCAGTAGCGAGAAATATGAGTTGTTTTAAAAACAAAACAGGAAACAAAACTTGTGAAAAGTATAGACATGAAAAGGAAAACAACGAACATTATTACATGTTATAATCTTTTGCATGCTACCTAGTGGAGGAATAACCAGAAAATAGTTCAGATTGTGATACAAGTATGATATTTTGCACAGTGCTTGCAAATATTATATTCAAATGAGAAATAACCTGAGCCAATTCAATTTCGATAAATTTTCAAGATGACCGCAAAATATCCAAGATGGTGACCAAAATACTGAAAATATAAGATACAGCTGTATATTAAACTAATATTTTCTCTGATTCACTATATTTTGGCTTCGACTGTAAAACCAATAATCATTGTTGCAAATATTTTGGCATGATTATGCATGTATTCAAAATAAAAATATGAGTATATCGAATATACCCCATCCATCACAAATTATATGCTCATTCTCTGCTTTACATTCTGTAGTGGTTATCAGATGTTTGGGTATTCATATAATTGCGGTTATATACATATTAAAATATACATAACGATATCCTGATGTACTTATTAACGGAACATACTTACTTACTCTTTGCTATTTCCAATTAAATCACCCACAAAAATCCCATAAAAATACGAAAATACTACCAACATTAACAAATTTTAGACTTTTTATTTTGTATGATCTTAAACTTAAGTTCGGACTGGTACTATCTTCCAGCGGCGTTTTTTCCTACTGACTGTGCCAAGGCGTTACCCATATTATCAACCCTGTTATGGTTGTAGTTTCACATGTTTTGCTTCTATTTTCCCTTATAATTGTTGTTGTTTTTAATGTATGATTTGGGTAGTTGTGTTCTGTGAATGCTAAATTTCCTGTTCGAATTGTATATGTGTCCTGATAAACTACTTTCAAGTGTGCATTCGGTTCAAATTGTCACGCATAGCTACATGGAGCTGTACACGCTAAAGTAGCACGGTAGCATTTGCAACTGCTACATGTACGGTTTCTTTTCTTACAACCACATTACTGAAATGCTTGACATATAGCTGAAACGCGGTACAAAGTTGTAAAATACGGTTCCGGTGGTCACCAGATGTTTTGCAGACCCGTTAAGACAGGTAAAATATAACCCGATCAGTATTATGCACCTGCACCTATCAATCTTTTACGCTAGCTGAGATGGGGGCGGCGTGTCATTTCCCGGGGATTAGACAAAAAACAATTCCTTGTGGTAGGGAATCATACACAAACACGGAGAGTTTGATGTTAACCCTACCCTGCGGGATAATACATACATCCTGCCCCTAGTGATGGTAATTAGAAATTTGTTTAATAACCCCTGGGTATGCCCACCCTCAAGACCTCCCCCGCCCAAGGTCCATCACACAAGTGTATACCTGACTGAGACCATTCACATCCTGTTTGATAGCCACATCGATATGCATGCTGTATTAATGTAGCGTATTGGTGGAATTGAGTAATGTGTTGTTTTGTATAATGGCTTCATTTACCATCCTTGTACTGCTTGATTTATTATACATAACACATGTAATTTCTCCCAAAGCATCATAATCTGATTCATCAATACTGCTAGGCATGTTGCTGAGGTTTCATTCAAGCTAACCAGTAGGCCTTATTGCCTACTGACCGTTCCAAGTCAGTAAACCTGTCTTCACCACCCTTTCTGTTGCTTTTTGTCTCCTTCATTGTATTTTCAAGTCCTTGTTTGCAGTACAGTGCGGACCTACGATGCCATTGCGTTCGGACGCTGTGGTTTCTATAGGACCCTATATCTCATTTTAACAACGTTTTATGTTGCAGTTTCAAGTATGTGTTCCAAGTTTCCATTCATACTTTTCCCTTTCTAACGGTTTAGCAACATGTGAAAGCATTAAATCAAGAAAATGCTCCAACCTTTGGACATAACTGGAACACGATGCAATGTACTCATAGCCATTTTAATTCCTTCTCGCTTACATAGACAATTCAAAGCTGATATATGTCAAAATTATTAGGGCGCTTTGATGACAACCTCGTAAGTGTTAGAACCGGACATTATAATTTCCCTACACCAGTTCTTAAATTTATGTTTGAACGTATACGTTTTTGTGTGTCAGCCCCTACGTGGCTACATGCTTCACGTTTATCTTTCTCAATAGACACATGATCTGCTGTTACAACAATTGGCTTTGTTAAACATGTCTACGACTGATTTTGGAATTAGCAAAAACAGTTCAGTTTTATTTCGAGATAATCGTAAAATGTTATGACAGCCGTGCGCACTTTGCTTGAATCTGAAACATTTGTCCTAATACCTGAACCTCTCGTATCCCTTGTACTACTTAACTTTTCAAAGTATCACTCAGATATTTATCAATTGCGACGCAGATCTTGTTTTATTATCGACAGTACGACTCAAACTTTGGTTTGAATATATCTTGAATTTTCCTTTTAGATGACATTTACTGATTTTCATACTGGAATAAACTCCCCGATATCGCACTGTCGAGTTTGACATGAACTAAAGAACCGGAAAAAAAGCAAATTCAGTCATTTTATTTACATCGATATACAACTGTTGGTGTTCCGGACTTGCTTGAAAGATATAATTGTGTAGCTGAATCAGTCTCAGAATCCTCTGCGAGACATGCAAAGGAGTTATGTTATTGTCTTGAACCAACATGCAAGGAAGTTATGTTATTGCCTTGAACCAACATGCAAAGAAGTTATGTTATTGTTTTGAACCAACAAGTAAAGAAGTTACGTTATTGCCTTGAAACAAAAGTCTTTATTGATGCATAACATTCTGCAACTCCTTTATCTACAACCCATTTCTGACCAATATCAAAATGCTGATAGAATCATCAAGGAATGGATCTCCATTCTTTAAAGGTATCCTCTATATTTTATTTGGATGAGGAAATTTCACGTTCACCATTGTGAATCTCAAACTGTTCTACAAGGCTACACATTTTTGTAACTGAAGCCATCCATCTCCTTAAAGCAGATAGATTATCGGTCAATAATATTTATCTACCATCTCCATTTACATGCATTTTCTTTTGTTCATGAACCTGGTTAATAGACTGCTGAAACATGTTCTTCGGTTTTAGCTGCTCTCACTGGATACTTGCCGATCAATCAAACGAATTTGAAGCCGTCCAGCATGACCAACGGCAAACACGTAGATGGTGAGTTCTGAAGTACACGTCTTGTCTAGCTGAATATTTTTCTCTATACGAGTGCACAAAGTACAGAAAAAAACTATTTCAAAATCCAGGACCTGATTCCATACCTGAAATTGTGGACCTTCTTTAAATTATATACAGTACTTTTTTTTTATCGCCATCTCAATATATGGCTGGCATACATATTTTCCTTTAGCTTGTAAAAGGCACATTCAGTTATCTGGCTCTCTTAAAATTGTTTATGAAACATTTGAATCATATATAAACGATTCGGCCGTATCATTTGATTCGATAGGAGCTTAAGAGGGAACAGTTATTCAGCCATTGTATTTCAGTACATTACTTGCCCACTGAATATTTTGCCAATGCAAATATCGGAAGATCTACTGTTATTACCGTCCTTTGTGCATGATTAAGAAACGCAAACACATTCTTGACTGTGTTAAAGTCGTATTTGTTTTATTGTTTTTTGATCATATATTGAAATATCTAGTATCTCGCATCCTATTAAAGTACATGATATAGACTTCGTGTTTCATTATATTGGTTAAGCATAGTGTTGACCGAAATGTTGGTAGCGGCATCAGTACTTGGCTTAAGGCAGCTGTGCGACACGTGCGTGCCTTCAAATTGGTCAGTTACATAAATACAGCCATATAATTAATATCTGATGTGCTGTTTACTGAGAATATACGCCTAAGTCGTAGTCGGTATTTCATCATTCTTAATTATATGTCCAACAAGCTCATTAAAAAGACCTGCAGCGCTGACTCTTTTGTCATGTATAAGCCACATGGCTGCTATTTATGGGTATAATTTGTGTCTGATCAAAAGCTGAACCACATTCTGGTGTCACTCGAGATTGAATGTTGGCCACATTAGCGGCAATAAGTCAGGAACCATGTGGAGGTCTAGACAGATTCTCACGGCTGTTGCCGCGAGAGGTCATGTATAAAATAGGCCCGCTCCGTGTTCCGGGGGAATCTATAAGCAAGTCTTGAGTTGAAGTCATGTCTAGTCAGTTCGCTAGACTCATGTTTTGGCAATTTGTTATCTGTTATAATTAACTATTAAAATTAGGACAAATTTAAATAGGACAGTACTTTGATAAGAGATACGATTTATCTACTGTTCATTTATTTTTGATTAAGTATATACAATTAAATTGGTGATTGGAAAGTGTGTGTTGGGACGTTTATAAAGCCCTGACTATAACACAGACCATATCCATAGAATGGTTGATTGTTGCCAATATCGGCAATAACGCTGTGATAGTGTGACTTAATGATGAAACTCGCCTAGATGCGTGTGTGTTTGATGGTTGTTGGGGCGAGGTGTGAGGGGACTTCTTAAAGTATCAGGTATACAATATTGTTTGCGTGTGTATGTTTCAGCTTGAGATGATACTGACATCGCATACTGCATTACAGCCAATTTCCCTATGAATCGTACTGATACCTCAAAATAACGTTTAAATAACAAATAATGTCAGAACTATACTATATAATTTAATTACAATACCCAACCTGAACAGCCTGATTCGTGTTCAATACATTTCATTAACTATCCCGCCAAATAACGGCAAAACTACACTACAGAATGGCTTATCGAAACTCCATGTGTTCAGGCAATATTATTACGCGACGTTAATCTATATTTGCTCAAGGATGCAACGTTATGCAGACTGTTTATCGCAATTATTTTTAAAAGATCACTACGGATGTATTAAACCTCTATTTTACTTCAAAAATCGTAGAACTTGTCTTATATACTGAGCTGACATGACCCAGTTTCTTTGTTCTTTTTTATGGTCAGCGATATCAAAGGATATACATATTAATTTTAATGTTTTTTTGTTATTTTCGTTTCCAGTATACAGATACAAAAATGATCATATTCAGATCTCATTGAGTTGTATTGCTTAAATGAAATTCTCCTGTTCTTTACATGCTCTTCTCATTACCAACCAAAGAGATGAACCCAGAAAGACGTAAACCTTGGAAGCAACTCTTCAGTCGTGTGGATAGCAAGAAGTTGTGGTCGCCATCTAAGGACTCCCGAGTTTGTATTGTGCATTTCCAGAGGGGGAGCCAACCGTACAGTATTCACTGCCAACGCTTCATCTAGGTTACGAAGGGTATGACTCTAAAGTTAAATGAGACTTGTTCTTCGCAGATTCGCAGAAGAGAAATGCACCTCCTCGTATAAAAACGTGAATGCAGAAGAGGAAACATATGTTGCAACACCATTCCACCTAGATCCACCAATTGAACTACTTGAGAAACCAGAACCATAGTTTTCATGGCCACTTGTTTTATTGGTTATTATAAGGATTTTACAGCAGCATTTATTACACACTGTCAACACTCAGATGCAGGCAATATTGGTTGTAAACGGACTGCTTAGAGCAGAAAACCATAATCTTAAATGTGGAAAGTATGCTGACAATATATTAAAATCAGATGACGATGTGATATTTTTCACAGGACTGAAGTCAAAGTCTAGGTTTGAAAAACTGCATAGCATATGTTTTCCTTTGGTAACTAGCCTATGGCTTGTTGTTAAAGCGACTGATTCAAACATTCGACAATTTAACAAGGAAACCAGTCGATTTGGCCCTGAACGAAAGTTGTCATTTAAAGCGGAATTTCTTTTAACTTTAATGGGGATTAGACTTGGACTTCTTGGCAATGATCTTTCGACACTCTTTGATATATCTGAATCTTTATGCGCTAGAATATTTCAATCGTGGTTACCTGCCAGTGCAACATTTCGGAACTCTCGTCTATATTCCGGATGAAGAAAGCCTCGTTGCAACCAAACTAAGTAAATTCCGATACATTCCAGATATTCATTCAATAATTGATTGTACGGAAATATTTATAGAAACACCGAAAGACTTAGAGTTACAAAGTACAACATGGAGTAACTATAAACACCACAATACAGCCAAATTGTTGGTAGCTTGTGCGCCCAATGGGTCCATTATTTATGTGTCATCATCTTACACTGGTAGGATTTCGGACAAGGCTTTAACATTGGAGTGTGGATACTTTTCTAATGTGCCTCCCTACTCTGTAATAATGACAGACAAAGGTTTTAATATCAGTGAAGAGTGTGCCATTCGCAATTTTACTTTATATGTCCCTCCAGCGCGGAGAGGTCAGTCACAAATGTGTAGAGCTGCAGTAATGCAAACAAAAAAGATTGCAAACAGTCGTATACTTATTGAGCAAGTAATTCGACGTCGGAAAACGTTTAGAATCCTCCAGCAAAAACTTCCGATTTAACATGAAAGAACCTATCTATAAATGATTAGTATTAGTCTCTGAATGAGATTAATGTATATAAAGTTTATTTAAAGCGCAGTCAAAAATAATATGGTTTTAAGTTACTTTACAGATACACCACATTGTTATTAAGATACCCATGTCATGAATTAATTTCAAAGGTAGGATGTAATTATTGTGCTAACAACGGTATAGATCAGTAGTAGATCGTATGTGGGATGTTTTTGGTTCAATTCCTGCTCGGTAATACCAAAGACTTTAAAAGTATCATGTCAGCATGGTACTTAAGTGAGACAGCAGTCGCATCACTATAAATAGAGGATCTTACATGAGAGTTTGTTATTGAATTTATTAAACAAGATGCATAAAATTATATAATTCGAGGCTGTGCCAAACATCATATTAAATGTATCTAACACGTTTAACAAACTCAATATTAAATAGGTACGAATGTTTTATTCTATTTATCAATAAAATCCAAAAAGCTCCATAAGCAACATTTATTAACATCACCATTTGATGACGCTGTAGGTTTGTATGATGACGTCATATGTTGGTATTCTCCGTACAACACCGAACAACTCTCTCGGTGATTATCGTAATCCGGTATGTTAAATGGTTCCGGAAAATGACGAGGCAATTCCGATGCTGAGCGGAAAAGCCCAACGATGATTCGACCTTCATTTGCATATTTATTTCACAAGTGTAATAGGATAAATATAGCATGGCTATATTACACTCGCACAATTAACTCACTGCCGTAGTGGACACCATCATGACATGAATGAAGTGATTGATTTTGTGTCGCATGGCAGATAATTATGGATTACTTCGTCTATCGTCGTCCGTCGTAGGTCATTTTTTAGCCTGCAACATAACCTTGGCCTTAACTTGGAAAGTATCTGACATATGCTCATGAAACGTCACACACATCTTCGTCTTAACCAAAGGAATGCTGTTACACATGTCCAATTACACTGACTTTCATTTTGACAGAGTTATGCACTATTTGCATAATACTTTAACCTGCAATCTAACTAACATGTAGCTCATAACTTGGCAACACATTGACCAATGGTCATGAAACGTTATACCGTTCTTCCTTTGCAATGATCCAATGCAGATTTTATCAATTTTAACACTTAAAAAAACAACTGCCCAATATTTCATGAAGGATTGCACCCCGTGTCTTGAAACTTTATAGTTAGATTGTACTTTATATAATAACCACACGGCAAGCGACACAATTGTTCTGTGGAACACTCTTCTAGTATGTTTTAATTGTTTATAGATAATATTATTATGATTATTATTAAATATAGATATAAAAATCGAAAATGAAAAGCAGCATTCAAGGACGACAGTCAACCACAAACACACACAGAAACAAAGAACAAACTTAAAGATGAATAAAAGGCCAAATAAGACATCACAAACACAAAAGGGTTTACAATAGGGCTACCGCCTTGGAACGGTCAGTGGCAAAAAAGGCCACTTGGGGTTTAAACAAGGGTCTAGAGTTTACCAAACCTCACTTACCATACTGTCAACCTAATAAAACGGGACAGTGTCAATAAAGACTTCCCGCCATGAACTATTATCTAACCAATAAGGCAGCATTAATAGGCAATATATTAAGTAAAACACAAAGATGCTCGTGTATATATAAATACAAAAAAAACAATAGCCTAGAAAGCCACAAAGATGTAGAAGCCATGATACAAGAGAATAAACCATTAAGGGCACGACAAGACAAGACTGCAGACAAATATCAAACGTCGCCGTCCTTTTGGGCTTTAGGTAGACGTCATCATAGGGTCCTCAGCCTGTCGGTCATCGCACAATTAAAGAGGAAAGCATAGTGGCGAACTGTAAATGGGTCCACCACCAAGCATGCAGTGCGTTGCATAATGATAGTGTCATAACCTCTTGTGATAAACCTTTTAACAAGTTTAACAAAGATAGGATGAAAGTGATCATGACCAACGATATTACGAAGTTTGTAAATCACGTCACCATAGAAGTCAGTTTTTGATAGTCCTTGACGAAGAAGAGTTCTTAAATTACTTTCATATTTAGAAACTAGATGTAGTCGATGGTGAGCAATCGCAGATCCCCACCCTTTTGAAGTGCAAGTCAGAGATGCATGGATTATCTCCCCTAGCTCCGTGTTCCGACAATGCATCAAAATGTATCAAAAGTCTCATGCACATCCCTGGCGATATTCCAATCAACCCCCAAAGTTTGTATCTGCCATACATCATGATAAACAATACCATAGCTCCATAGCAATTTTGAATTTTTAGTGTATTTGACCTTTTGAATCCTGGGGCAGGCCTCTTGGGGAGGAATCAAAAATAATGTAGCACTTGCACGTCGTTATGATGTGCTAAAGTACTAAACAAAGTTTTGTTGAATTTATAAGACATATTAATTTTTGTTTTTAAAAATTGACCCTCACCACCCCATCCCCAACACCCCCCCCCCCCCCACACACCCCTCCGATGACATTCGCCCAAGCCCCGGTAGCATTTTCAGTGTATTTGACTTTTTGACCCCTGGGGAGGGCACCTTGGGGCGCAGTCAAAAATAATGTTGCTCTTGCACGTTGTCATGATATGGGGAAGTCATACACTAAATTTGGTTGAATTCCGCCTAGTGGTTTAGAAGGAGTTACACAACATTTCACACGGACGTACGTACGGACGGACGGACGGGCGTACGAACAGTCGTACGGACTGATGGACAGGATAACATGATCCTCACTTTTTCTTGAAAAAAGGTTGGGATTCAAGATCAGGGTTACGATAATAACATTTTGCAAAGGTGTTATGAAGTTTATGGTAACGGTAATCCTGATGGAGTACATTTTTAGTTATACAAATATTACGAATATTAAAGACCTCAACTCGAGTACAAGCTCTAGAAAAACGAATAAGTTGAGACACATAGACCCCATAAGAAGTTGCTCGGAGAACATCCCCATCTAAAGGAGGATAATTAACAATCAAAATTAAAATCATCTCTCTTGTCATATATTTTGCTAATTATTTCAGCATTTTTAATGGAGACATGTAAATCAAGAAAAGAAGCGTTAGTATCAGAAATACTAGCTTTGTTAATTCGTAGTAATTCAGGTATATATTATTAACCATAGTATAAAAAGAAAGGGTTGTCAATGTTTAATATGTCATCCAGATTAATGCTTCAGATGAGGTTCATGTGTCTGTTATTTTCTGTTAAAGAGACACACGGTAATCTTGAAGTTTTTACTTATATCTAGCATAAAAATTAGCATCTCAAAGTATTAATGTAGTATCCGTTTGACTTTAAACCTATTTGCAAATATTAAATAAAACGTTGAGTTTTCAGTTGTTCTTTATTATTCTACCTGGGTTTCAATGAATATAGTATTTGTGCAATAATATCAACAGTTAGTAATATGCAAAAACTTACTGTTTTTTGTATACAAAGAAATATAAAAAGATCGGACAGGGAAAGTAGCATTCAAGGAGGACAGTCAACCTCAAAGCACAAAAACAAACACGCAAACAGACAAACAAGAAGGTAAAAGTAATAATAAATACAAACGACATCACAAACACAAAAGGGTTGACAATAGGGCTACCGCCTTGGAACGGTCAGTGGCAAAGTAGGCCACTGCGGGTTTAAACCGGTTCTAGGGTGTACCAAACCTCACACGTACCCTACTTCATCCCATTAAAACAGGACAGTGTAAATAAAGAAATCCCCGCCATGATCTAATCCCTAACCAACAAGGCAGCATCAATAGGCAATATAAAAACACAAATTTGCTCGTGTAAATATAATATAAAAAAAACACAATAGCCTAGAAAGTCACAATGAAGGTACTCAGTGACTTGGCAGAGGCCAGAGCAACAAGAGAATAAACCATTAAGGGCACGACAAGAAAGACCATAGACAAACATCAAACGCCACCGTCCCAATGGGCTTTAGGTAGGCGTCATCATAGGGTCCTCAGCCTGTCCGGTCATCGTACAATTAAAGAGGAAAGCATAGTGGCAAACTGTAAAAGGGTACACCACCAAGCATGCAGTACGTTGCAAAATGATAGGGTCATAACCTATTTTGATAAACTTTTTAACAAGTTTATCAAAGATAGCATGAAAGTGATCATGACAAAAAATCTTACGAAGTTTATAAATCACATCACGATAGAAGTCAGGTTGTGATAGTCCTTGTCGCAGAAGAGTCCTTAAATTACTTTTATATTTGGAAAGAAGATCAGGGTTACGATAATAATATTTTGCAAAGGTTTTACGAAGTTTATGGTAACGGTAACCCTGACTGAGTAGCTTTTTAGGTATACAAATATTACGAATATTAAAGACCTCAACTCGAGTACAAGCTCTAGAAAAACGAATAAGTTGAGACACATAGACCCCATAAGAAGTTGCTCTGGGAACATCCCCATCCAAGTAGGGATAATTAACAATGTCAAAATTAAAATCATCTCTCTTGTCATAGATTTTGCTAATTATTTCACCATTTTCAATCGAGAAATCTAAATCAAGAAAAGAAGCGTTATTATCAGATATAATGGCTTTGTTAAGCTGAACTTCTTTAGGATAAATATTAACAACCATAGTCGGGAGGAAAGGATTGTCAATGTTCAATATGTCATCCAGATACCGAGAGGTGTCATTAAAGGCTTCAATAACATCTGCCTGGGTATCTGGTGAAGGACTCAACATGAAATCTCTTTCATAGCAAAATAAAAACAAATCTGCGACAAGTAGTGCACAGTTCGTACCCATAGGGATACCAACAATTTGTCTATAAACGGTGGTTCCATACCTGACGTAAATATTATCTAATAGGAAGATGAGTGCTTCACAAACTTCATAGCGTGTCCACATAGTATAATTGTCTAAACTGTCGTTAGTAAAAAAACGCTTTAATATTATTACATGCCAAAAATATAGTATTTTCTCTAAGTCTTATAATAATATTAATGATTGAACAAATGCAAGTTATGTAGAAAAAACTCACCAACATTGCCGTTTGACCGTTTAAACTTCGTATTTAAACAGAAATGAGGTTCCAGCAACCTTCCAAAAGATGTTTGTGGAATATGCAGTGCGTATCATGCTAAGTAAACACATATTAAAATCTTATTTAAATAGTATTGATATAAACATAACCATTTCTAATGCTATATATCATAATCCACTTGAATCACAGTTTTATTTAAATATGACGTTTCTAAGTATTTCCTGTACAAAGAGTATGACTAGGTACAGGTACATTTTGATCAGCCCAGTAACCACGTACACAAATAAATACAATTTGACTTATTCAAATGTATATGCGTCCCCATGGTCGAGGGGTTAACGACGCTTAGCAATGATGCGACTAACAGACTGCCACTGTTCTGTCACTTGAATTTCTAATAAAAAAAATCTGCTTCCTCCCTTCAGTGGATTTTTTTTTAATTTTTCGAAATACTTATTAGTGAAGCTGGCACAGTAATTTCCTTAGAACCCACGTGATTATTTTTTCTTTTTTCCATTAAGGATGTTGGTTGAGCAAGTTTGGACATTTTCAAGTCTAAGAGTTTTATTTTTTAAATCATAGTTACGGCCTCTTTTGCCAGTGACCGTTCCAAAGCGGTAGCCCTATTGTCAACCCTTTTGTGTTTGTGATGCCGTATTTGGCCCTCTATTCATCTTTAAATTTGTTCTTTGTTTCTGTGTGTGTTTGTGGTTAACTGTCGTCCTTGAATGCTGCTTTTCCTGTTCGATTTTTATATCTATATTTATTTGACAACAGAATTGTTTCATTTTTTTGCATTCTAGTAGGCATGGATATAAATTAGGATTAAAGGATTTGAGATCATATTTTTTTGTCAACAAAATAGGGGTATAGGTAGCTCTGAGTAGAATTTTGCTACAGAAAAAATAAGATTTTTGTTTTTCAGTAGTGGAATACATGTATAAAAGTAGATCTGAGCTAATTTTATATTCTATCTCTAGGTCAAAATTGTTTATACAATATTTTACTGTGGAAATGTCAAAATAACTCCAAAATGTGTGTAATTTAAAGAATTTTTAATAAAAAATCATTAGAAGCCTGATGACCGACATACTGTAGTTTTTGTTCTTGAACTGATAATATTTTTTTTTTAAAAATGGGTAGGGTACGGTTCATATGTGTTTGCTTTTAAAAGTAAAAAGACGAATGAGGATTACAATTGTTTGTTTCTGTTTTGAAAGATATGTATTCTACAGGTAATCGAAAAGTAATCGTCGTTTTTAAATAAAGGTAATGTAATGAACAAAATTGTAAAAATGTTCAATGACACTTACTTTCCTCTTTTTGGTGAAATTTTGAAGTTCAACAGTAGAAACGCCACGGACCTATAACATATCAGTTCTGTTCGCATTTTAACTCCGCGAACATGGACTATTTCTTTGTATTTTACGGACTATTTTACGAATTTTCAATTAAAACAGACGCCATTTTTTTACACCCGAAATTGGGCGCGCTACCTCGGCGAGCACTACGGGTACCTATGGAGTCTAACAACACGCGTACAGTGTTTCATACCGTAGATTATGTTAAAACTAATACCTTACCGGACGAAATAACGTCTCATTATGTGTCAACACGATGCAGTGTTGGTGACTGACAGGTCACCGTGACATAACTTGACACGTGAAATTGACATGTTAGTCAAATTGGATTTGGGATTACTGTCTGCTGCTAGAGGTCCATGATCAAGGTATTTGTTTTATCATTAAAATGTGTTTGTTAATAAACAGTACACACCACTTTTAGATCGTACATATTTAGACATAAGCCAAATATAGTGCCTAAAAAAGTGGCTTATACTGTATAATAGAAAGTTTATATTTTTCGTGTACTCCGATCTTTCCAGTAACTGGATGTTCTGTAAACTGCAGAACGTTTCGTGGAATAAAACAATTACTAGTAGAAATGCTATCAATGTCCCCCGCACCCCCGCCCACCCAAGTACGGTTGATGTGGGGAGGATGGGGGTGGGTAGATGGAGCTTGAATACCGAAAACAAGGAGGGGGTAAGGAAACTAGAAACCCCCTCCACCCGCACCCTTCAGATTCATGAATGTAAATTGTTAGCGTTGTCTCTTTATCGTTATGTTATCCCCATTTTCTCGCACATTCGTGAATACATACTCGATACAACTACCATCGAAATAATGTAAACAGCCATTGACATGTCAGATTCATATTTATGAACAGTAACATAGATCTACATACACATATGTGTACATATATATCCATGACAGTTAGTAGAGTTTTGAGTTTTCCTTTATAAATATGTTACATTATGTATAACAAAGGATAAACTCTGTCTGTTTGATCATTGACATTGGATTGATGTTGTTTTTCAGAGAGGCCTCAAATGTGAATCGTGCCCTTGAGCAATTCTAAGTGAATTGATACTGACGACTTCAGAATGTCAAGCCGAGTCAAATTCCATTGGATCATTTTGAGGTGGGAGCCCTTTTAAAAAATGTTTACACTTGTGTAGTTCTTTAAATGGAGCTTGTGTTATGCTTGCACGGTGCTGTTCAAAGTTACAGTAAAAAATGTTTTCGGTGATAATGCAGCGTGATTGTCATATGAGCTCGTGTAAACTACATGTACTGGATACATGCGAAAACAAGTTGTGTTAAAGGGACACTAGGCAGTCTTTTTTTTTTAAACTTCTGGAGTTTCGGTCAATTTTTCTGCATAATTTGGATTAGGGATCATTAATAGTATTTATAAGAATAGTTCAGAACTGTTGATAACAGTTCACCTATAATATAGTTAAATATTTGATAGAATAACGAAGACAAAATGAAACACTTTTATTTAATTTTTAATGCAAGCAGGTTTAAATTTAAAATGTTACCAGGTTAACAAATGGAGATGCTAATGTTAATGCTTGATAAATACTTCAAGAGTGCCGTGTGTCCCTTTAACATGAACTAATTACAATATTATTATGATATATGTGATGGGTCCCCAATTTATTAAAGGAACACAGAGCAAATTTTTCAATCTTGTGTCTGTTTTACACATTTTCACATCAGAACAGACCACACATCTACAAAAGTGTCTTCTCAACTGCCCTATTTAATCGTGTTTTATTACTAAAACTAGCGGCATCACCAGGTTTTGAATAAAAAATAAATAGTTGTATTTTAATGTTTTCTCCCCATGTAAAATGACCTTACTAAGTCATTAAAGTAAAATATTCTATCAACAAAACGTGTAAAATTTAACAATTTTAGATTTTTGGCAAGAGTTGTATTTTATTCCCCTTCTAGTAAAAATGGCTTATAGAGCATTGCACCATCTGTCAGATTTAACTTTCCTTATAATAGATTCTTGCTGTAGTACTGTTGGGTGAAAAATACATTAAAATTGTTCTGTAATCATGTCAGGTCAATCATATACTCGTATGATACACAATATAATATGTATTGACCCTTTATTTGATGTGCCATTTACTCAGTTTTGGTCAAGGGACGTTTATAGCATATCGGCTTTGAATCCAGTGAACACGGATTCAAGTCTTACTGGCGCTACTGGTTTACTTCGATGTATCCTGCTAGCCCATTGTGTCAAACTGCCCCATTCCCCTTAACATGCCCTAGCTCCCCCTAGCAACACCTGATTCAAATTGAATACTGTACGCGACTTATTTTTTATTTTCTTTCAGGCTGCACGTCATGTGGAAGAAGACTCCATGTACACCACTGGCCAGAGTCGATGCTGAAGTTTATGTTCGCTTAATTATTTGCTTAATAAAGTATACATATGAACTAAAATATTGTCTTTATACATATGTCTTCCACCACAAAGTGGTAGGTGAGACAGATTATATTTGGCTTTTCCGTTCGTCCGTCACAAATCTTGTCTGCGCTATTTGTTGGATTTTTACGAAACTTTGTAAGAAGCATCAGTATGTGCATATCAAATATTGAAGGTCAAGTGCGCCGTGACCCAATAATGATCATAAAAACCCTTGTCTGCACTGTGCACTTCCCAGAAGCAAATCTCATCAAAATTCATGGTTTGAGTGCATTTGGTGAGAGAATGATGCCTTTTGATTTTGATGTCATTAGGTCAAAGATCATTGTCACCGTAACATGATAATGTAAAATGTTGTAAACTGTAAGTCAAATATCATGAACTTAATGGATGGATTGCTTCTGGCGAGAGGGTGATCCTTTTGATTGTGAGTGGGTCAACGGTCAAGGTCACAGACCGGATAATGTCCGTAATGAAACTCTTTTTTACTTTCTCTAAAGCTAATTTCATAAAACGTCATACTTTCATTGCCTTTGGTGAATAATCCCTGTTTATTTTGAAGTCAGTAGTTGAAAGGTCCGTTACCATGACCGGAAAATGAAAAGTTTTGTCCACACAGTTTTTCCTTTTACCTAAAGCAAATTTCATAAAACTTCATTTGTGGACAGTGGAAAGAGGATGATCCGTTTGATTTTTAGGTCAAAAGTCAAGTTCCTGCTGACATCCATTATCAAACATTTATAAACAAGGATAAGCATATGGTACAACACACATGTTATAATATAACTATATATGCCCTATAAAGATAACAGACCCGCACTTTTCGGATTCACGCGTACAGTGTTTCACAACACCACAAACCATTGACACAATTTCATGTCCACATATTTATGTTATGCAATCTTCGAGTTTACACAAAATCATGTTTGTTACTGACAGTAGCATGTCTGTTACTCGTCCGTCATTTACTCGAGTCGCCCCCTCAGTTTCAAACGAACAGTTAAAAGAATATACTTCTTTCTGCCTGTTAAACTTATATTAGTTTATAGCTTTTTCTGATTTCGAAAATTAACTCTGCAACGTATCATGATTTCATTTTCCGATATACCGTTGCAACATTGTAAAATAAATTGGGCACTCTGACATTAACCCAAAGCATGTATAGATCAAAAAATTAGTGTAAAATACATAGACACATACGGGCGGGGGGGATGAAAGCACTTGCCTCCGTTTTTTTTTTTATATTTTACATATCTACAGAGGAAAAATGTATTTACGCGTACATGCTTTTTTCTGTTTTAAAATGATGAAATAAATCGAATTTGATTAAAACTGCGCATTCGCAGCTATATACAACTTAATCAATACGGTATAGAGGGTGGTGGGGGTGGCATGAAGGGCGGGGTTGCAGGGATACTACCGTAATGGTGTCCTTGAAAAAAACTGCGAACATTCTACTCTAATAATTCATTAAATACAGAACAATGTTGAAATCAATATATCTCTTAAAAAGGATTTCACAATTTCATGGTTTTATATCCCGCGTGTACATTAACTTCGAAAGGCGATTGTTCATATTTTAGCGAACACGGTGTACTTTGTTAATTTTGGGGAAAAAAAAGTACTTTTTTCTGATTGACTTTAAATTTTGGTTTTTAATAGTAGACATGTCAATGAACACTTTCAAGAAAAAAAATTCATTCTCGTTGTTAAAACTTCATTTTTTTTGCAATTTTTTCGGATTCAGAAAATTAGCACTGCAATATATATTTTCACCATCCTCATTTCCTTTCCCAACGTACCGTTGCAATTTGGTTTGTTAAAACCTATTCCGAGCACTCCGGCATAAACCAAAAGCATGTATAGATCAGAAATTTAATCTGAAATGCATGAATATATACATTTGAAATATATGTATTGAAATAATGGAATTATTTCATTTTTTGTGTACCCAGGCGCGTCTGTAAATGTATATGCGTTATGCCGTCTTTGAGTCCGTGGGTCATGTTAGTTAATTTTGGGGGAAAAAAAGTACTTGTCTCCGATTTCTTTAAAATTTTGCATATGGACAGAGGAAAGATTTATCTATGCGTATATGCATTTGTTTTTATTCTCGCTTCTAAAATGACGAAATAAATCGATTTTGATTTAAAAGCGCATTGTTGGCAATTTAAACCTTAAAACAACCTAAATTCATCCCTTGGAAAAATACCTTTCACTATTAATGGGAATTCCACGAAGTGTACACCAATTATGTTCGAACAATGTAGTTTGTGAATATTATTACTTTAACGACGATCTGTGATTGTGTTTTGTCATAATCACAGTTTATAGATAAGAGGTGTATAAATCTGACCAGTGAAAATTTTCCCAATAATGTCATTTTGTTATCGATTTTATCACCCGGTAAATATTCCTACGCCATAGGGCTGGCGTTCCTACTGCAAAGACGTCTACTGGAAAAAAAGGTGTGATGACCTACCATTTTTTGATGAGTTTGTTTCTAAATGATATCAAAGAATCTTTAGATATCAATTTTAAAAAGATATGTCCTTTCTCAGCCAACCTTCTTAACAAGGAAATGCATGAGTTTGGAATCTCAGAATGTAGACTATCGTACAAGTATTTCTCATTCTTTTCGTATCGTTTGTGTATCGTTAGTGTTATTTCTTGGTGTTCACGCAATGGTGTAAATTTCATTTTCTTGGGTGAGCTTTCATTATCCTTATTTGAATTTACTTACCTTTTTGGCAAGCCTTTTTCCAAAGAAAGTATGTAACCTGCCTCGCCATGACTTTAGTTTTCTCTTTTGATAAAGTCCACTCACACAATTTGTTGGTGCTGGATGGTCGTGTCATTCCAGTTTTTACAGCATGCTCTAATCGAAATTGAACACTAGCTATATGGTTGCATGATCCCATCATGACTGCGGTGCACGAACAGTAGAAAGGCATTACTTGCCCACCAGGATAAAAAAGATTTTACCATGCACAGGTCACCAGTGGAGCGTATTTCATGGAAAAAAATATCTTTCATACATACCTTCCTTATACTCATGTAATACTCATTTAATAATCTCTTCATTAGTGTTTCTGGATTTTTGGTGCTTGGGTACTCTGAAATGTCCATTATGTTCATCGGTACACCGACGTCCATAAAGTGATGCCCTCTTTCTCACCTTTCCAACCACAAGAAAGGGTCAGTAATTAATTTCCCCTCAATGAACAATTTAGACTTATGACCCTATCATTTTGCAACGTACTGCATGCTTTGTGGTGGCCCTTTATAGTTCGCCACTATGCTTTCCTCTTTAATTGTACGATGAACGGACAGGCTGTGGACCCTATGATGACGCCTACCTAAAGCCCATTGGGACGGTGGCGTTTGATGTTTGTCTATCATCTTTCTTGTCGTGCCCTTAATGGTTTATTTTCGTGTTGTTCTGGCTTCTGCCAAGTCAATGAGTACCTTCATTGTGGCTTTCTAAGCTATTGTTTTTTTTTGTGTTATATTTACACGAGCATATTTGTGTTTTACTTATCTTGCCTATTGATGCTGCCTTGTTGGTTAGAGATTAGATCATGGCGGGGTTTTCTTTATTTACACTGTCCTGTTTTAATGGGATGACAGTAGGGTAAGTGTGACTTTATCACTTAATTACTCTCTGCAAAATAATAACATGACATAATTCCAAAAACAAAGCATTACAACTCTTCTACCTAAACCAGGAAAAGATACGGCTTATATAGAAATATGGCGTCCAGTCAGTCTCTTAAATGTCGATTATAAGATAGCTACAAAATGCATAGCAAACAGAATAAAAATGGTTTACCATCATGAATAGACAGTTCACAAACTGGTTTTATAAAAGGTAGATACATAGGTGAGAATATAAGGTTATTATTTGAAGTATTAGACCATGTTGAAGACTACAATCAACCGGAATTGTTATTTTTCTCAGATTTCGAAAAAGCGTTCGACAGTTTGAACCAAGAGTTTATTCTTAAATGCTTGAAACATTTTAATTTTGGTGACTCTCTGATAAATTGGGTAAAACTGTTTTATACAGATGCTAAAAGTTGTATTATTAATAACGGATTTATTTCTGACTTTTTCCTAGTAGAACGCGGTGTTCGCCAAGGATGCCCCTTGTCCCCATATGTATTCATTATTTGCATTGAGCTTCTGTCTTATGAAATAACAGATAACACAAATATTAAAGGAATAGTTATAAATGATCAAGAAATTAAACAAACTTTATTCGCAGCTGATGCATCGTTTCTTACAGATGGAACAAGGAAATCTTTTGAAACCTTAACGGATGTTATAAATAATTTTACAAATATATCAGGACTCAAATTAAATGACTCCAAATGTACAGCGTTAAAGGCAGGCTCACTGAAAAACTCGGATTTTAAATATTGTCCAAAAAATAAATTTCATTGGTGTTCTGATCAAGCAAAAGCACTAGGAATGTACTTTCATACCAATAGAATCAATATAATAGCCTTAAATTTAGATCAAAAAGTAGAAGAATTCAAAAATTGTTTGAAAAGCTGGCAGCACAGAAAACTTACGCTACTAGGAAAAATTACTGTCATAAAATGTTTTGCATTCCCAAAAATTATATATCCTCTAACGGTTCTGCCTAACCCTCCAAAAGAAAAGATCAAACAAATTAATGACCTAATGTTCTCATTTTTATGGGATAATAAACCAGATAAAATAAAAAGGAAATCAATTATTCAGGATTATGAAAATGGAGGAATAAAAATTATTGAAATAAATAAATTTCATAATGCATTAAAAGCAAATTGGATAAAACGAATACTAGATACTAAAAATAACGACAAATGGAAAATATTTTACACAAAAGAATTAAATAAAGTCGGAGGACAGCTCTTATTAGATTGCAATTTAAACAAAGCATGTATTCTTAAATTATTTCCAAAAGACAACTTTTATAGAGATATTATATTAGCATGGAATGAAATAAAAGAAAATAAATGTAACGAAAATGTTAGTCAAGAAATAATATGGAATAATTCGAATATCAAAGCAGGTGGGCATACTATATTTTATAACGATTGGTTAGAAAGAGGAATTAAACTATTAGAACAAATTTTTGACTATAGAAAAAAAGAGTTTTATACATTTCAGGAAATAAGCGAATTATATCAAATTCCAAACAAACAAAGGCTTTTTAAAACACCCTCGATAATAGCAAGTATACCTAAAGAATGGAAAGAAAAGACAAAACATGAAGATATTAATGCAGAAAGAAACAAAAGTTTCCTTAACAAATTTCTTAATACTAAACAATCAAATAAATTCTTATACAATGTCCAGATACAAAATGATACGGAAACTGACATGGAAATTAAACCACGAAGAAAATGGGAAAACATGTTTACAGATATAGAAATGGAAAGACGTCTATATCACACCAATAAAATCGACAATAAATATAAAATTAAGGAACTTCCAATATAAATATTTAATGAGAATAATACCCACAAATAAATTGCTATTCAGATACAAAATCGTTCACTCAAGTCTCTGTGAATGGTGCAATATGAACATATAAAGCTTAAATCATCTTTTCTGGGAATGTATGAATACATGTATTCAACAATTTTGGAATGAGCTGCACATATTGTTAAATACGTTAAACCTAAACATCGATTTCAATCTAAGAACCGTCTGTTTCGGAATTCAAAGACAAGAACAGGCTATAGATATGAAGAATTTCATTATTTTAAGTGCGAAATATTTTATATTCATTAACAAATGTTTAAAATCCGTGCCCGAATCAAACAAATTCAAGAAATATTTATTAAGACAAATAGAAATAGAAAAGCAAATAGCGATTACCATGACAAATTAGACAGCCATGATATTAAATGGCGAAACTTCGAATAAATAAACTGGTACTAATTAAAGTCAGATATAATACATTACCGAAGACAACAAAAGGGGAAGCAAAGCAACATTATTTTCTGTCCGAATTCGCTTCTCTTCTTTTTAGTCTTCATATTATTCTTTCAAACCTTACATAATTCTATTACCAACTGCATACTAAAATATACTCTTCTATACTTTCAAAACTCGGAGGTAACTCTCTTTTCAATAACCTTCGTCTGTAAACAAGAAAATTATTTCATCATAAATATAAACTGTAGTTTAAATAGTATTTATTATATACCATATGCGAATGAGCATGTATAATGTATCAAATGGATGATGAAATAAAACATTGTATAACAAAGAAAAAAGTGTGAGGTTTGGTGCATCCTAGAACCGGTTTAAACCCCCAGTGGCCTACTTTGCCACTGACCGTTCCAAGGCGGTAGCCCTATTGTCAACCCTTTTGTGTTTGTGATGTCGTTTGTATTTATTATTACTTTTGCCTTCTTGTTTGTCTGTTTGCGTGTTTGTTTCTGTGTGTTGTGGTTGACTGTCCAACTTGAATGTTACTTTCCCTGTCCAATCCTATTATATGTCTTTGTACTCCTCCAACAAGCGTCTCTGTTCCTGCTCCGCGCTTGTGTCAACCGCAATGTTTTCTTCCCAAGCACAGAGTGACCTACAAGTAAAGTAAAAGTAAGGGTCAGGTATTTTTAAATCGGTAGAAAAATATAAATCACTACATTAAAATCAGCATAACCCATAGCGGTGAAAGGCTGAGAACTCGAACATTGTCTTTGTTGGGGCATGGAGTAGGGGGTAGGGGTGGGTGGAGGCACAGTATTTTAAGTTCCCAGCAGAGGAGATGGGGTCGAGAAAATTAAATAACTGAATAACTTTCGAACGTTTTTGGAGTGAAGAGTCATGAAGGGCTTTGGCGTGAGTCGTTCTCAAAATAAGCTTTGTTATGTAGGGTGGAGTGCGGGTGGGGGTGCAGCTGTCTGCCTTTTTTGGTTTGAGGGGGTGTTGGGGTTGGATTATATCCGGAAGAGCCCATCGTACTACTCAGTATGAATTACTTTTTAAATTTATCTTAGTAATGTTAGTGAAACCAATATGCAAGACGGTATGCCGGTATGGGAAGCAGGTAAGTGAGGGAATTTTCGATGCAGGTTTTGCTTTGAATTGTTGAAATCGTTTAAAAATAAGTATTCGGAATAATTTACAGCAGTTTAGTGAAATGCATTTTTTATGTAAAACACGCATGTTACACACATATTTGAATTATTCGCCGGTCATGTCATCACAGATGGCACAAAAAACATTGTGGAATGTAGACATTCTTACCTCGCTGCAAGTTCATCGAAATCTTCTTTGATCGTTTTCTGTCTATTCGGCAAAAACACCCTTAATGAATTTATTGACCATAATTTGAATGTATCAAGTGTCACTTAAATCCATCATTATTTGATGATTGTTTAGTAGATTCTGTGCGTATAATCTCTCGCATTTATAAACAATGGCTGCTATCAGCAACACTATCGATTTTTACTCGTACATCCGGGAATTCACGCTGTTCTCGATTGGCTTATCGGAACTGTTCAGACGTGTTTTCTTGATTGTATTAAGAAAATAAATCAATGTACAATTTTGATCACTTGAAATATAGTCACCTTAGTAATACAAACTGCCAAAAAAAACAAAAAAAACATATACATCGACAACTGAAGAAGTGAATATTGATCCTCCAACAGTTTGGAAATTATTCAAAACAATTGTGTATCGAATAAAGGGGGAAATGTAGAACAATTGTTGGTGTTAACAAGAATAATCAATTAGTATATGATGATGGCTGCATGGCGAACACGTTTAATAAAATAGTCATTATTAAAGTGTAACTGTTAATTCAAATTTGTAGGAAAAATTCAAGTTTCAATGTTTTAATAATCTCGAAAGATATACAGGTGGGAAGCAGAGTGGTTTTTAGCTCCGCCGTCCACTTATCATAGCAACACATGACAACGGAAAGTAGTACGTCATTTTCCGTCAACGTAAAAAAAAGTGAAACGGCCGCCATTTTCTTTTTTTTAAACGCGTAATCTGGAAGATTGTAACAAATTTACATGATTAAAATTTCAGCTCCCCTTTAAGTTTCGTCATCTTCAGCTGTATTGACTTTTAGATGCTTTACTGCGCGAGAAATTGCGAGATTCACCCATTTAAATTTTGAAGCGAGGGGAAATAACTCGTAAGAGATGCCATTGTTAAAATGCGTTTAAAAATGGCAAAACTTGTGTTCTTTTCTAATGAAATACAAGGAGATACTAAAAATATGTTGTTTAAGCTTAAATAGTACATGACGTGTACTATATGTTACGAACATCATGGTATTTCTTTATCAAAATTACACGCTAAAACGATAAAATGTTCGACTCGGCACTGTCGGTCAAAAAATATAACGAGTGTCACTGTCAGTCATTGAACGTCTACAGGTGCGTATTCGGTATTCGGTGAAGGGGCTCACACTAAAGTCTGAAAAGTAGTCTGTAGCAAAAGTAGTCTGTAGCCTATATTTAAAAAGGTTGACCGCTGTTCAACTTCTCGGTGTGCATTTTGATGGCCAATCTGGAATGATGGTGGCCACTCGCTGGTGTGTTAATGCTTTTTTTTATATTTTTTTTATTGGCGAGCATCACCATATGCAGCCATATTTAAAATCTAAATACTAAAACAAAGCTGCAGTCCAATTTATTTGGTTATCCCAGTGAAGTATTACTTCACTGGTTATCCCTCACCGGCCCCTCCTGCCCGTCACCACCACCATCACTCACCCCAACCATAAACAAAATAAAAAGGCGGATCTGGTCAGGGTAGGTGTCTCATTGGAATCTGGGAAACCGCCCTACTCCTACTTTTGCTGATTAAACATGCTCGGAGAATAGACTTCGATATAGGAGGATTTATGTCCCCTTACGATGGACGAGGCTAATTGGAAATGACAAAAACACTGAGGAAACTCAGTGGCACCGTTGAGTCTTGAACTCGGATCCTGTTTTAAGTGCACCGCACTGTCCACTACAGTCTACACTGACACTTGACAAAACAAATAAACGGCTTAAATATGTCAAACTAGTATAGACATGGAAATCTCAGTTTCCAGACTGTAATTTATAGTGGAAAGCGGTCACTAAGTCGACCTTGAACTAGAAGTGTGTTCCATCATCCATGAACACTTGCTTCGCCTGCTCACAGTGCTGTTTGCTTATTTCCAAGGTTAGGTTGCAGGTTAGGCTGATAAATAGGGCATAACTGCCAAAATGAAGGTCAGAGGCATTGCACATGTGTAACAACATTCCTTGAGATGAAGATGTGTGTGAAGTTAGTGAAGTTACATGAACATAATTAAAATACTTTTCAATTGATGCCCAAGGTTAAGTTGCAGGTTAAAGCATGACGGACGGACGACGGACAAAGTGATCGATAAGTGTCTGCAATCCTAAGCAGTTGACGCAAAAATAAGTGTTTAGTTCTCATGTAAATATATCCGTCGTGCGGATATTTTTTATGCACTCTTCAACCCGATAAATTTTACTTGACCAGGCTAGACCAGTGACATTTGCTTTATCAGACGAGTACTGCTAAGTACAGCAAAAAGTTTCGAGATGCTAATTTCCAGTGGTTTTTTATGCCTAATACTAACAATGCCAAAAAGTATACTTTTTTCACAATTATATCCAAAAAATTCACAATC
Source organism: Cyrtodaria siliqua (assembly GCA_037043455.1). NCBI lineage: Eukaryota > Metazoa > Mollusca > Bivalvia > Adapedonta > Hiatellidae > Cyrtodaria > Cyrtodaria siliqua. Next base: position 715,813 of record JAWPHD010000005.1, read on the forward strand.
TTTTTTTTTTTTTTTTTTAGGGTAAATAAATACCAGTAAGGATACTAGTCTTAATATACGCTGGTGTTAAAACTAGTTTGTATTTACCAAAAACAAAACTTAAAACCAAGGGATATTAAACTTTGAAATTAAAAGTGAAACAAGTTTCTTTTTCTTTTGTTATTTAAATATTTCACAATTTTCACAATTTCTAGAAAATGCTGCTATTTTTCACAAGGGCACAGGCACAGGCTGCATTCACAAAACACATAAAAAAACACTGATTTCAGTGCTTGATGTACACTTCAAGATTGCCATCATCGGCCCATGTGTCACTTTAATTACAAAAGATCTATTTCAAAAGCTTGAATAAACAATAAATAGATTAAAATGACCTTGTGTTCCCAAAAGGCAGTTTTTCAGTTTTAGATACATGACTGTACGCAAAAGATTACATAGATCCAACTCCGAACCAAAGAATAAATAATACAATATTTTATTTATATTATATTTATAAACTTAACATCTATTAAATACTACAATAATGAAATTTACTTCATACTTACAACAAAAAAATCAATCGTCATATATGGCCTAAAATATGTTAAAATGATATTAAACACCAAAAGTTTTTTTGAATGTGAGCAGTATGACATTTTATACATTTGGTGTTTTTTAACAGCTTTACACATTATATAGTGAGTCTCGGTGAGGTATAATTATGTTCATTTTTTATTCTTTAAAAAAATAACGTCTGCCAAATTGAAGTTACCATCATGATCACCATCATGATCTGGCGAACACATCTCAAGCGGGATACGCAGTAACAAGTATACACTGTAACGCATAAGGCCGAAGAAAAATTAACCGCGTTTCTGATTTGGCCTAATTAAATTAATATAGTTCCTGGAGTTTAGAATCTTGCGATCACATTAAAGTCAACTTTTTTGGTTAAATCCATGTCTTTTAGGGTTGCATTGGTATTTGAAGAACGAAGGGCATCTGGAAACCAGATGATGTGTCTCTGAAATGAACAAAACAGGTTGTTAAAAAGGATGGTGGTGAAAAATATATAAGCCATATGATATATGCATGGAATTTCACATGAATCGACAGAGCGTCCTGTTATTTTTAAAGGAAATTTAACTTGGGCTGTCGTATATACCGTATTTCCTCTAACAGTAGCTCCCAGGCGCTATGGAAAGTGCGAAGAGAGGCACTACTATTATGATACAAATGTTCAATATATTTCACCTCCTTTCTACCCCCCCCCCCCACCCCCCACCCCCCTCACCCCTCCCGACTGTTTCCTTATATAATTACTGTACGGCGATCTTTTAATGTTACACCGGTATTGACTAAACCTAAACCTGACAATGTACTGAGTATATTACTGTTATCACTCTGCATCTATATGATACACATTTCCGTCAAACTCCCGTAATCAAATCCATTAGCGGTAAAAACAGTGTATGTTTTTTAGGAACTTTTAATTTAATCAAATCCATTTTTGAAGACGGTACGGTTTCTTAAAACAGTTGGGAGCGCTTCTAATAGAGGAAATACGGTATTAATATATAGGTAAATTGACATCACAGAGAAATGTGAACATTTTACCATCAACTTGTATAGGTTTTGTGTGATATAAAATAGAATCTCACAAAATCATCTATTATTTTTTAAACTCTTCAGCAAACATTATTTGATGCTCGACAAGCCGCGCATTGTATATTTTTGCCAACTCGTTTAATAAATCCACACTCGCTCATGGAAGATCAGCTATTATATCCGCCGAGAAATAAATATTTAATCATTATTCTCCCAGTTCTGCAAAAATCAACAAAATATTTTAAAGTATGTTAATTTTTTTATGTCATACATAGAATGAAATATTACATTTTCATATCGTGCCCGGCCTTCGCCCAAATATAAGCTCTCGGGCAGATATTGGCATCTCGGGGCAATACAGGATGAGATATGGATTGAATGTTGTTAAACGGCTCATCAGCACAGTATAGGTTATTTAGAGCTGCCCCAGAGAGAGGGTAAGGATACATAGGAATCTGGGAACTGTGCCCTACCCTTATTATCAAATAGATTCCTATTGTTCCTTAACATGCTCTGAGGATAGACCGATACACGGGACCGCCCGGTTTACGTCCCCATCCGAAGGACGAAGCTAAGGGAAAGTGTCTTTCCTAAGAACACATCGACGGAAAGGATGAGAAATGAAATGCCTGTATATTATTTTCTATAATTATAGTATAATTTATATATTATTACTAATTGCTGATATTATTGCAACAATCATATATTTAAACCTGTGGTAGAATAACGAAGACAAATAACACATCTAAATTTTATTTAATTATATGCAAGCAGTTTTTAAGTGAAATTGATACTGGACTAATAAACTAATACTAATGTTCAACAAAATCTTCAAGATTTCCATATGTCCCTTTTAAGTGTCCTATTATTTGTAATTTAACTGGGGCGGTCTTTAATAATATCGCTGTAAACTGTCAACATCACAGAGAAACTTTCATGTTGTATCATCGTGTATCCATCGTTTTACGTGATAGAATTTCACATTATCTCAATAAAAAAACAAAAAAGTAAAGTATCCCAATGAGCTGGGACAATTATACTTATAGTTAGGCAAAAAAAGAAATTGTGTTTTTGTAACCTGACCAGACTCCCTTATCACCCCTCTTTTTTTTTTTAAAATAGCTATCCCGCCCAATAACTACAAAATTACACTAGAAAACCGTTTATCGAAACTCTATCCAGGTGTTCAGGTCATATAACAATGTATATGTGCCGATTAAAAGTATAGGTTTATTAATAGGTTCTTAAAATACCCGTGATTGAATATCCGTAAAATGATGGTAACTCTTTATTCGGCACTCCAGTTTTGGGGTTTGGTCCGGCTGGTTAAAGCTGTTTATACTGTGTATGTAGATTTTGGATTCTCAAAATATGTAAGTTATATATATACTTTGTCATCAGTAGGTTTAGAAACAGTGTACATAATGTTTATAAAATCTGACTTGTTGGCGGGATGGCTACTTTAATGAGAATAATAAAAAAATCTGTACAAATCGGGTTCTGCCACTCAAATAAATCATGTTTCTCAAGCTTATTAAAATCTTCATTTATAAAAACCATGTTAAAGAACCATAGAAATGTATTCCCGAATTTCCCTCTATGGGGTGGCTCGAAATGTTAACATTTGCTAGTAAGATAGATCGAGTAGCTTAAGTACATTTTTTAAATTCCACTCTCTGGGGTGGCTCGAAATATTGCCATATCATAACATTAGCTAAATTAACCTATATCACAGGGGTCAAATATATTAAAAGTTTATAGCTTTAGCTTACCCAGGGCTAGGCTCAGTCTCAGAGCTGGAACTTGGAGATGCCACTTGACAGAAGGTGGCAACATCTGCAAAGATCCCTGAAAGAAAAATCAATTGTTGTTTTTATACATGTACAGTAGATGTGTTAATCGGGGTGTGGTGTGTGAAGGGGAGGTGGCAACGGTGCATTTCTGCTCTGCGGTCATAGAGGGGGTTTGGGGACAAGGCCATTTATTTTTCGGGAACAACGGAACATTGTTGGTTATTGGTAGTATTTTTGAGGAACAAGGCCAAGGGAACATAATAATAAAAATAAATGGATTTTTTTTTGGAGAACAAAGCAAACTATTTTTGGGGAACAATTTTCAGTGAACATAGACCCTACTGGGAGGGTCTCATCATAGAAATAATACATCAGTGCTATATTATTATTACATTTTAACGGAGACAGTACCGAGTAATGTACATACCTTTCATCCTTTGTTTTGTTTATGTCTGTCGGTGTCCCTAATCGAGGGGAACGCGACATGACTCATGTGGTCTACATGACATGACCTTGACTCGGGCTTGAGTAGTATTTTTAGTAGCTGTACATGTTCTACAAGTATTTGTTACATCACTAAACCATAACAATAGTTAACACATGAATAGGTCTGTATTTTTGCTATTAAATCCTGGAATTGTGAAGTATTCACTTCGATTATCCACAGTTCATTCAACCGTAAATCAACACAAATTACAGCCGACTAGGCCTACAGTACAGTATAATAAGCGTCTAGAGCTGCTGATTTTTACCGTAAACATGCTAAAGGAAAGGCAGAAAAAGTGTTTAAAGGTTGACTTACCGACATTTTATCCGGGACAGGAAATAACTATGTCCGGGAGTAGAAAATATTCATGTTTTGCATTTCTGTTATTGATTTTCAGTTTTGCTTATTTAGCTTGTAGCCGCTATTTTGAATAATGTGTGTTTTGAGTGACAAAAAAGGGTGATCATCTTTCAAAACGGTCTCAAAAAATGTGTAGTCATGAATTTTGCCGAAATTTTCAGGAAAGGTAGTAGAGGTACTGATCTATCATTCCTGTTAGTTTAAGCCAAATTGGTGACTACACATTTTTTGTGACCGTTTTGAGAAATCGGCAATTTTGCAGTTTCAAAAAACTCAAAATTTCCGATCTTCACATTTGAACAGTGATTTAGGCTATGCAAAATATGCCAGTAGTAGTCAAAACGAATGCTATGGGGATGTTTAACGTATAAACTTACTTTATTCATTGTCTGTGTTGTTTTTGCATTCAAAATTGGCTTAAGCTAACGTTTTTTAAAAGACAACTGCAATTTCCGCGTAACTGCACGTGAGTGCAAATTGGGACTACTTCGTGTTAAAACACTTGAAATGCAAAAGTGAGTTAGGCGGTGTGTGCGCGTGAAAAGCTTTAGCTGCTGCTGCACTGATATAGATTTTAAAGTGCCAAGCGATATTGACTCTACCATTCCTGACATTGAGGAAAGTTTTATGAGAAAGTGTCTAGTTTTGCTCTAGTTATCAAAAACAAGGGCGAGTGATTGTATTGCTCGAATTGCTCCTCGGTTACTCGGTTAACTATCAGATACTATTACATCCGAAGTATCAAATATGTAATAATAAAAGTTTATCGATTAGTAAATGTATAAACACTTGGAAACAAGCAAAGGTAAGTCCATTCTCTCAGAGTGGATGAAGTCAACAATTTCTATATTAACCACATTAATAAAGCTAATTGAAAACTATGTGCGTATAAATTTGACAGCATTTGTAATTAATCTAAAGATCGTCTTTAGGTTAGGTTGCAGTTCACTACTGACTTCCTTTCCCATAACCCACAATGCAAGTTTTTATGAAGATAAAAATTAAAACGGAACATAGAATTTCAAAAAGTTGTGTCTTATTTGCAAGGGAAGTCGAAGTCCAGTGTGTTAAAAGTTAAAATTCAGCATGTTTTCCGAACAGAACTTTCTAAGTGGGGCGCAATATTTGTTTACATGCATAACCTCAGTAACGATTAGCGTGTAATTTAGTGGATGTTAATCTCACAATGTTTGAACAATTATTTAGTAAAAATAACTTCTCTCATTTAACAATTCTAAAAATGCATTTTGAAGCATTTACTTGGCGCGTTTTGTGACCTTTCACACTTCTGGCTCAGCTCAGGTCACTTCTGGAAAGCGGCTTGCTATATTTAGAATACCGCGTCCTAAAGCGTAGAACATTCAACAACCATTTTTTGCATGCAACACCATTGCTGTAATATAACGAAAACAATTCTTCCTTTCTCTCACTTGTTTTTCAATATTTCTCCTTAGCTTTATCGGCGTTTTCTCAAAAAGCACCTTCTAATGAGTTTTATAACATACATGTATATTCCAGTCATTACGTGGTCCCGCCCTAATTTTATTAAGCGATGGAAAAGCTTATATTAGCAGGTGTTATAATCGATATTTTGACAATAAAGTACGTTTAAAAATAGTGTTTTACTGGGAAAATGTGATAACTGTTTATAACGGATATTTTGATAATAAAACACGTTTAAAAGCATATTTTATTGAAAACTTCTTAAATGTTTTAATTTTACACAACGCAAACTTTAAGTCCAAATTAAGGTTTCATTTCATACCCAGCCAACCCCGTTTTTGCTTCTTGGAGGAGGGGTTGGATGGGGTATGAAAGTTAATACTCGGAACACTGACGTACATTTGCACGAATGAAAAGTAACAACTATTATTCTAAAATGTAACAGAGCGTCTAAAACATAACACTTATACACTATGTATATTTATACAGTATGTATGTGTGTGCAGTGGCATTTACAATTTCAAAACACATCAAGATTTGTATTTGTTGAATAATCGGAACGAAGGAAGATAAAATGGTCAACAGAAAATGTGTCTTTCGCAGAACGCAGTCAATCAAATACACGCATTTAAAACCAACAACAATTACAGGATAAATACTCATTAAGAAATTATGTGACAACAAAACGGAGTATAGTGGAACGGTAAAATCAAAAGATCAATTAGGGGTAAAATCATGATTCTATGGTGCACCAAACCTCACTGTTATCTTTGGGCCAGGGAGTGGTTTGCCATTGTGTCATTCTTTGTATCCCATAAGTCTTAGTATTGGGCCCATTATTGTTTCTTATATATATCAACGACATTACTGACAATCTGCTTAGTATAACTCGTGTTTTTGCAGATGATACATCTCTTGCAAGTACTTTGTCTAATATTGCAGATCTTGGGGAATCTTAAATCACGATCTTCATGTTATATCTGCTTGGTCTAAACAGTAGCTTGTCGATTTTAGTCCAACTGAAACTGAAGATATTATTGTTTTTCTCAAAAGAAATATAGAACAGCCATCGTTGATTTTTAATAATATGCCAGTTAACTGTGTTGAACACCATAAACACTTGGGTTTAACGCTTGGTCATGACGGTAAATGGCACGAACACATTACCAATATCACTACGTCAGCCTCTAAAATATTGGGAATGATGGGGAAAATAAAGTTCTTAATCAATCGTAAAGCTTTAAACCAAATATATTTATCGTTTTTGAGACCAGCACTTAAATGTGCTTTTTTAGTTTGGGGCGGTGCACCCAATACGAAAAAGACACGTTAGAAAAAAAATAACATGAAGCAGCTCGCATGGTCATTGGATGAACACGATAAACGTCTATTCGTAATTAATATACCGACTTTGTGTGGTTATCTTTAGAAGACAGAAGAAAATACCCCCTAAAAAAAGGTAATTGTTTATAAAGTTAAAGCTGGTTATTTGCCTGAATATTTTGTAAATCTATTCCTGGCAGAGTTGCTCATTACAGGGATTTCAATGAATATGTATCTATGCATACGAGATCGCATATATTTAGCAATTCGTTCATTCCCTCGTGTAGATCGTTATGGAATACAATAGCTGAACAAATACGAAATGCCTTTCTGCTTTTAAATCTCTTCTTACAAATCATTCATTTCTCCGCCCAAAATGCCTATTCTCTAATTTTATTTTTCTGAATGTCGTAAATTGTCTGTATTACAGGCATGTATAAGATACAAATGCAGTAATCCGAAATAGGATTTGTTTATAAAAAAAATAAAAAATAAAGATACCTGTGAGAAGTGTTGGTGTGAAAATGAGGAAGCCGAACAGTATTGTATGCAAAACCCGTTTTATTTAAATGAACGACTTCGTCTTTTTCATGCTACCCGTCCGTTTCAACCGCTTAGCGTTTGTGTATTTTTATTTGGAAAAGATGGTTATACGAGGGGCGTTCATTATATAATGCAACTATGGTCCTAACATTTAATTATGGTCCATTGTTGTAGTTATTGATACGGATTATGTTAAAATGAACTTTCTCCCAATCATTTATCAAGTTTCAGATACTTCCATCAATAAAAAATGTGTTTTGAGGGCATTTTGTTAAGACATAAAAATCTGATTTCGACGGCCAATATGGACTTTTTTTGCCTAAACCACAAACTTGTATATCTTCCATATGAAACTGTTAGTAGTTTTTATTTGTAATGTGTTTATTTTTGGGTTTATTTCTCCTTCAATGTTGTCAGTGCGACAAAATTTTGCTTAAATTTTAGCTAAAAAAGCGAAGAGCAACTTCAGGCTTTAATATTTTTGGAGCGGTTGAACTAAAATTGTTGATTTTATATTAAATCTTTAGAGTATCCCTTCAATTCGTTACCCATATATTTAAAACCATTTTCCGTCATATCTTCAAACTGATTTTGACTATTATTTTTATTGGTATTTGATATTTTCAGGACTTTTATATTTCCAAGAAAACAGCATTTCTTGCCTTGGACTATATCAATGTTTTGTATTGAAAACATTTTTTACGTAATATTTACACATACTTCTAGTTACAACAAAAGTTTGAATAAATTTATTTGCTGCAAAATGCATTTTTTATGAATCCAACATTACAACCTCTGCAAGTTCATTAAACTTTTCTGCCGCTTTTTAAGGCAGTGTATATGAATAGGTCCCAAACAAACATTCATCATCGACTTATATCTTCAATGATTTTAATAATTTTTTCAGAAAGTGTCACTAAAGGTTCATTCTATAAGATCATTTTCAAATTTCGTGTGTAAACCGCACACAACGTGAATAGGACGGCTAGTTGCATTATATAATGAACGTTCCTCGTATGGATAGATATACAACTTATCATTTTCAACTATATACATTAAAGATACTAAACGATATGATAACGACTAGAGGTTATATACACTGTTATGACTTCCGCTCAGTGCAGTACCCTACAACCACATCATCAGTCTTGTTTTTTATCTTTCCTGAAAATTTATTCTATTAACTCCTTTTTTTCTTCTTTTTTATTCATCGAAAAATGTGTTGAATATTTTATGTTAATTATATTGCCATCTTGTTAACTGTTAATTACAATACTGTATTACTGTTGGAAGAACTTGTGGCTCAACCCTTTTGTTTGAATATAGAAGAAAAGCAATAACATATGTTTAAAGCAAAGTGTCATTCTTTGTTAAAAGAAAGATGCGTCGATAGCCTTAACAAAAAGAAAGAAAAATATAAAAATCAGACAGGGAAAGTAGCATTCAATGACGACAGTCAACCACAAAACACAAAAACAAACACGCAAACAGACAAACGAGAAGGCAAAAGTAATAAAACATTCAAACGACATCACACACACAAAAGGGTTGCCATAGGGCTTCCACCTTGGAACGATCAGTGGCCAAAAAGGCTGGACGGGACGTTTAAACTAGGTTCTAGGGTGCACCAAACCTCACTCTTACCCTATTGTCATACCAATTAAACGGGACAGTGTAAATAAAGAAATCCCCGCCATGAAATAGTCTCTAACCAACAAGGCAGCGTTAAAACGCAATATAAGTAAAACACCTAGATGCTCGTGTATACATAAATACAAAAAAAAGTCTAGAAAGCCACAATGAAGGTACTCGATGTCTTGGCAGAAGTCAGAGCAATGAGAGAATAAACCATTGAGGGCACGACAAGACAAGACCGCGGATAAACATCAAACGCCACCGTCCTAATGGGATTTAGGTAGGCGTCATCATAGGGTCCACAGACTCTCCGGTCAACGTACAATTAAAGAGGAAAGCGTAGTGGCGAACTGTAAAAGGGTCCACCACCAAGTATGCAGTACGTTGCAAAATGATAGGGTCATGACCTCTTTTGATAAACCTTTTAACAAGTTCAACAAAGACAGTATGGAAGTGATCATATATCAAGATTATTACGAAGTTTGTAAATCACATAAACATAGAAGTCAGGTTGTGATAGTCCTTGTCGCAGAAGAGTCCTTAAATTGCTTTTATATTTGGAAAGAAGATCGGGGTTACGAAATTGAAATGTTGCAAACGTTTTACGAAGTTTATGGTAACGGTAACCCTGATGGAGTGGCTTTTTAGTTTTACAAATATTACGAATATTAGAAGTCCTCAACTCGAGTACAAGCTCTTGAACATCGAATAAGTTGAGACACATAGACCCCATAAGAAGTTGCTCGGGGAACATCCCCATCTAAGTGGGGATAATTAACAATATCAAAATTAAAATCATCTCTCTTGTCATAGATTTTGCTAATAATTTCACCATTTTAAATAGAGAGAGAGAAATCAAGAGAAGAAGCGTTATTATCAGAAATATAAGCCTTGTAAAGCTGAAGGTCTTTAGGATAAATAGTATTAACCCTAATTGGAAAGAAGGGGTTGTCAATGTTCAATATGTCATCCAGATACCGAGTGGTGTCATTAAAGGCTTCAATAACATCTGCCTGGATATCTGGTGATTGACTCATCATGAAATCTCTTTCATTGCAATATAAAAACAAAACTGCGACAAGTGGTGCACAGTTCGTACCCATAGGGATACCAATAATTTGTCTATGAAAAGTGGTCCATACCTGACGAAAATACTATCTACTAGGAAAATGAGTGCTTCACAAACATGATGGCAAGTCCACATAGTATAATTATCTAAAATGACGTTAGTAAAAAACGCTTTAATATTATTTAAGGCAAATAAATGTAGTATTTTCCCTAGCGAACATTTTTGAATGAGCGCAAAAAGCTTGTCTTTAATAAGGTGATGTGGTAAGGTAGTATAAAGTGTAGAGAAGTCATAAGTGCTTATTGATGAAAATAGTCGTTTATTTAAAATGTTATCATGGACATCTCCTGAATTTTTTATTGACCAAAATAAATTAATCCCAGAGTTTTCATAAGTTTTATCACAATATAGTTTAACGTGATCTTTAACGGCAGTAAGACAAAAAGTTAAAAGTTTGGAGATGTTTGTTGTGGTGCAGGCACTAGAATTCGAAATAAAGCGGGCCTTATACGGATTTTTATGTAATTTAGGAATCCAGTACATAGTAGTCAGTTTATTCTGCTTATCGTCTACAACAGCCTTGAAAGTAGTGCACCGAGTGTTATGTGCGGAAACAACATCATCCTCAGTAGAATTTACTGGAGTATACGAATTGGTGCTGCCGAGTTCCAGAGATAAAACATTGACGTAATGTAGGCGTTAAGCAATTATTATATTATTAGATGCTTTATCTGCAGGAACTAAAACAAATGTATTAAGAAATTCCTGAATTCCCGATTTTAAATTACGAAAGGAAAACCTAGGTCTCGGAGGAAGTAAAGAAGGGTTAGCATTATAAAAGTTAATACGTGTATCTATAATTTTAAGAATTGACTTTTTCCAAGTAGAGAGCGAGTTTGGGTGCGCATGTTCTCTACGACACCATTTTACACTAAAGTCTTCAATGGCGTGGGCGATCTGGGAACGACAGGCAATACAATCAATAGTTGAAGGTAATCTATATTTAGGACCTTTCGAAAACAAATGCCAAATACGTTTATCAACAATATCAAAATTACCAGTGATGACATGACCTGCTGGAGCATAGCAACATGTTAATGTGTGGCATTCACATTCCTTAGGAGTGTTATGTACTATATCAAGGTCAGAAACTATTTTGTTGTAATTGAAAATAATATTTCTGATAGGCTTTTTATACTTATAACAAATTATATGACTTTCGGAATTTTTGAAATATTTTGGGATAGAATCAACTACATGAGCATCTAGAAAAATACTAGGCATGTCAATGAAATCAATACCTTTATTAATATATAGTAGTTTTAGAAAATGCCTGATGTGATCAGACTCCTTGTCAATATGGGGTCGGAGAACATGTGTGTAGCTTTAAACTATGGAAGCAGTGTTATACAAGGGATCTGTACGAATGAAAATCTTGTCTGCTTTCTCGTCGATCAACTTTAGTGAAGAAATGGACAAAGAGGTAAGCCGTGAAAGCATAAAGTGCTTTCCAGACTTTAAAAAATAGTATGTAAATCAGCGACAGAAATAATTACACGCGATTTACGTTTGATGTTACCATTAAGCCTAAGATCAAGAGACCTAAATTTACGCTTTCGGATAGAAAATATAGAAAAAAATTCAATATTAGGATCTTTTGAAATATTTCCTTCATGATAAATATTGTTATTAAGGACGAGTGAATATGGTGTCTGTACGTTTTTCATCCACTCAAGTTCTGCAATATGTCTAGCGTTTATTTTAAAGCTTTTTTGTATCATCATTATCAAAACAATATTCAACCGGTTGAACAGTTACCTTACTAAAATGACCTGACTGACGAAAGTGTTAGTACAAGTCTACCAATATATATAGTAATTTGGTAATAACAGTCATAGTTTTTTCGGACGTGTGTTCATTTTAGCCGAATAAATATCGAAGTTTATTGTATAAAAGTACATACCAATTTATGTAAATTAAAAACTATAAAACTTGTCAGGTGTGCAAATAAGGAAACGAGCATTCGACAAGTATGTGGATTAAATATGCATTTTAACTGACAACATGTTTAAAAGCAATACGACATTGCGTTTGATATTTGTCTTATATCTTGTCCTGTCGTACCTTAAATGGTTTGTGCTCTTGTTGCTCTTGTTTCTGCCAGGTCATTGAGTACTTGCTTTGTGGAGTTCTACGTATTTTTATATTCAGACACATGATCATCTATATGTTATATGTCATATATTGCCTATTTATGCTGTCGTGCTTGTTAGAGAATATAACCTGGCGCGGATATCTTTGTTTGCAATACCGTTTTATTAGGATGACTATAGGGTAAGAGTGAAATTTGTTGCAACCTAGAACCTAGTTTAACCCCTTTACCTGTTTTCCACGGACCGTTCTAATTGCATTATTGTCAACCCGTTTGTGTTTGTGCTGCCACATGCCTTACGTATAAACATTTTAATTGTAGTTTATTTGAATGTCCGTTTGTTTTTTGCTTCTGTACCTACACAATTATTTTGTTTTTCTTTAGAGCAAAATGTCTTGTATGCATCTAAACATTTGATCGTCATTATAAGGCATTAAAAAAAGCTAATCAAATAAATAGAGCTGTCTGAAATTGAAAAGCACGTCCTTTTACAACAATGCACACCATACATATCCAAAAGATATTTCGTGATAACTCCATCAGGCATTTCCAAAAAGAGCCCTAAGAAATGTCGTTCTCGATATCTTTCAACATTATACATGACCTTTTATTGTCTGGATAATATGTCTGATCTGTCTCTTAAGGCTGCAATATTTTTCGATCTTAAGGTAAAAACACACGATTGTCTCTGATGTCTATATAAGAAATACAAATGAACTATACAAACCACAATCTATTCTTTAATTGTAAGTGAACATCCAAACATAAAACTAGACTTGATATAAGAAACGTTTTTTTCTGTCAGCAATATTACCGTATAATAGTAATATAGGGAAGAAACATTTTGGCCAGATTCTTCAATATCTTTTTGATAGAATCAATTAGACGACATTTATTAGGTTTTAGTTGATATATTTTATGCATGAGATTATGTGCATGGATGAACATTTTGTTGACGTAAATGTTTCTGCAAAGTAATATCAGTGGGTCATGTGTTTGTCTGAATGGTTAAAATAACTTAATGTAGATTTCAATATCGGTTAATAGTAAATGGTGTAATACACCATATGTAGGATTCATGTACATATGTGCTTGTTTAACAAATATATCAATAATAAGTAACACCTCAGGATATTACTATTTATTATACATCTAAATTTTAAATCCAATGAAGGTCAATTATATGTACCACGTGATTATACAATATATCTCGGCTATTTACACTTGAAACTGGAAGAGTCTTGAAACACTGACATTTCTTTTCGTTCCGGACAGTATTCCCAAAAATCCCTGATAGATTTTCCGTATTGGACTCTTGCACCGAAAGTTTGCTTGCACCATCTCTGATAAAAATAATCGAAACAAATTAAGTAGTTCCGACTGCATTGCTCGTCCAGACAGACGTTAAGACAGACTTACATAGTTATCATTATTTAAAACCTTCCTTTATAAAATGCATATAAAATAAAGGAGATATGAAAATCGTACAGGAAAACTAGCATTCAAGGACGACAGTCATCCACAAACACACACAGAAACAAAAGACAACTGTAAAGATGATTAAAAGGCAAAATAAGACATCACAAACATAAGACACCACAAACACAAAGATTTGACAATAGGCTACCGCCTTGGATCGGTCAGTGGCAAAAAAGGCAGCTGGCGGTTTAAACCAGGTCCTAAGGTGCACCAAACCTCACTCTTACCCTATTGTGTAATTACAGATATCCCGCCAGGTTATAATCTCTAACAAGGCAGCATACATAGGCAATATAAGTAAAACACATAAATGATCATGTATATGTATAACATAGAAAAGCCTAGAAAGCCAAAATGTAAGTACTCAGTGACTTGGCAGAAGCCAGAGCAACAAGAGAATACACCGTTAGGGTACGACAAGACAATATTAAAGACAAACATCAAATGCTACCGTCTTTTAGGTAGATGTCATCATAGGGTCCACAATCTGTCCGTTCATCGCACAATCAAAGAGGAACCTATAGTGGCGAACTGTAAATAGGTCAACCACTAAACATGCTGTGCGTTGCAAAATAATAGGTTCATAACCTCTTTGATAATTTTCTTAACAAGCAGCTTGGGATGTGTCAGTTATCAATAAACTCCATTCAATTAAACCGTTAATCGGAGGAAGGCTTCCTTCTATTAGACCCATTCGTCGAGAAGAAGTAGTCCTAGCCCGGTGCAGGATAGGGCATACACGTTATACTCATTCATATTTATTACAAGGTGAGCAATTACCAGAATGTATACCCTGCTTTGCACCGGTAACGGTCAAACACATCTTGTTAGACTTTGATCGTATGCGTCAAAGGTACTACAATGTTAATACTATGAAAGAGTAATTCGATGCTATAGATTTTAGATTTGTTTTAGATTTCCTGTGGTAAATCAGACTATATAAATCATCACCAAAATCGGACTTTATAAATCATTATAATATGTTCTTATGTATACTTGCTTGTTTATACAACCGTTGACGGGCATTTGTTGATTTACACAAATGCATAGTTTGTATTGCTACCACATCATCCCTTATTTGTCAAGAGTTTTATCTTTATATATTTACATTAGTTTTATTTACTACTTCATTTCTTCATCTTTCATCAGTTTTTGCGCACAATATGACCTTTTTTGTGTGGTCTTGCCGTAAAACATCATTCATTCATTATGACCAAGTAACGTTACTGTTGGTGTAACGTATCACATTATGGCGCATTATGTATAGTGAGAACGCGTTACAGCCGCGTAACATAGCTGACGTCATGCAAACAACAATACGACGTCATGATTTCTCTTACAAATGAAATTGAAATTGTCGCCGTTTTAAGGAATGTGAATAATAGAATCTTACTTGTGCATTAGTGACTATATGTGTTTGACTTTAATAAACTCGTCGGATACAACGGTATTAGATAGGAATCTGGGCAGAGCTTCGTACTCTATCTGTTTAGGCAACTCGTTTATTAGTCGACAATACAGTCACTCATGAAACACTGTATTTATCTTTTAAAAGTTAATAAAAAAAAAAAGAGTTAAAATTTCAATTTAGATGGTTACTATAATGTTCATTATACAGTGAATTTTCCATTATGGATTCGTATTGTACTCGTCAATGATGTGATGAAAACCTGTATTCAAGCTGACGTCTACCTTCTCATTCCTTGTTAAAAGACAAAATAGTGTACAATATAAATACATTATTGGACAGTTCACTGTATAATAACCTTATTACGGTGTGTCTACAGCTTAAACATCTGTATTAGAGATCAAATAAATATTTGTAATTGAAATGAGAATCTGTGTGACTATAAAGGATTCAATTTCAGCATCCCCTTTCTTCGGTTATTCTGTGCATCTGCAGTGTTTACAAGAGGTTAAACACACTTAGTATATATAATATAACACTTATTTACTTCATCATTACGTGGTCGCGTCTTAATTCCATTAAGAGATGGGAAACTTAGCGTAATTTTATAACGCACATTTCGACAATAAAACGCGTTTATAAACATTTTTTACTGAAAAAACATCCGATAACCTGTTTAAAATTAACTATTAAATGTTTTCAATTTACAATATGCAAATATTTTAAGATGAGCTTAAAGATAATTGGCCACCCTTTTTGTAGTATTATCAATTAACAAATTTAACTCTTAAACATCAAATGAACATATCTTGATAGTCCCGGAGAGAAACATATATTGAAAACAAGTATTATTCGCATGACGTAGATACCACTTTTACCACTGCGTGAATGCACGGGGAAATGAGGTAAATCTGAATGTTATAGCTGCACAACCATTGCCAGATAATTGATAAATACATTTACCTTTGGATTAATTTACTTGTTCAAAGTTTTCTACGTCATCAATTAAAATCATATTCTCGCTTTTCACAGATATTGCAATGTGTGAATTGTAAATATTTAGTGTTGTGTATTGATTTCGATTTAATATGAACATAAACATGTTCATGAAACAACACATGGCCGGAGAACTTTAATCTTGATTTGTTTGTATGGTGCTTTACGTCATTTTTAACACATGTAAGGTTATATATGACGGTCGATTTTTTGTGATGGAGGCAGACAACCCACTTTTCCTTGGTAATGAACATAATCGACAAAGCCGACATTGCACATCCATATTTATATTAAAAATGCAACACATCTCAATAGGCATTAAACATTTAATTTCATTACATGCGTCAACATATTATTATCTGATCTGGAAATTCATCAAGGTTTGATTTTAATTCGAAATTAGTAGGTCTGGAGCGAATTAATAAATACTGAGCAAATTATAGTTTGATATAATGTGTCGTGTATTATTATGCAATTTCATTCATAGGGTTCACAATCGGTGGTGTATAAGTCTTGCATATCTCAATAACATCATGTTCTTAACTAGTTATGTGATAGATTGAGATCATATTAGGCAAGCTTTCCCACTTCAGTAATGAAGACATATAACTGCATGAGGCAAATCAGTTACGTCAATAGTCTTAAGCACAAGTGTCGTATACGTAATTCAATCCACTAACTTTGTAACAACACATTTCCCAATACCGCTTGCACATTTAATTTTGTGACAGTTATTCGCAACGTCATAAAGCGTGTATTCGACTTAGAATCACGCCAACATTAATTAGCAAAACACTCTGGATATTACCCGGTATGCAAAGTATTGCAAAGTATTTTGTAGAGAGAAATGATTGACGTGCAAACCAATATGCTTCTGAACAGCAGTTTAAGCCACATAATTGTATGTTATATAAAAAATATTTCGACTGTAGTCATTACAAATTCAGAAAAGAAGAATTTCAATTGTTTTTGCTATATATTGCTGTCAGAATCCATGGATGTAGTTATTGCTCGGTGACATTTGGATACAACATTAATTCAGCGCTGTATGTCGATGCTACATGTAAACGTATGAGAACTACAGTTGTATTAGTTTCTGAAGAGACATTTTGTAAGAGCATTTCCTGTCTAAAGTGACATCCATGGCGCTGGACCAGTAGTGATCCCAACATCATGAAGGATACCTATTTAGTTCAGTACCGTTCTTAAATTTAAATGCTATATGGAACATATCAAAACTGTAGACATAGTAGTTTTAGATGTGTGTTTTTTCAAGTTGCTCCTATATTTCTCAACATTAAATATAAAGAGTCCAGGATCGGAGCCTTTAATGACCCAAGAGTCATTGTACATGATAGGTACATATTTCATTCAACATCATACACTGAAAGATGGGATCCCTTGACGAAACAAACATAGACAAGAGAGAAAAGTTGCAAATTATTTTTATCATAACCCATTGATAGCTACAAAATATCAGAATTGTAGTAATTACTGTTTGATATATAAGTATATTTACCGTCTTTAAACTGTATGGTAGCCTTATTTCACTTATGACTATACTTTGCATTTTTTTAACTAAATCACGTAAAAGTAGGTACAAAAGTCGAATACGAAATATAGCATTCATGGACAACAGCCAAACAAAAACACGCACAGAAACAAACACTTTTTACAAAGATAAATAATAGGAAATATATGACATCACAAACATTAAAGGGTTGACAACAGTGCTATCGCCTTGACACGGTTAGTGGCAAAAACATGCTGATGGGGATGGGCGGATGAACCAGGCCCTAGAGTGCACCAAACCTCACTATTACTCTATTGTCATCAAATAAAACGTCTGGCAATGTGTATGTACTTTGTTATTGTCTTAATTGCAGCCATCATTCGGAACTGACTTATGAGTTATCCACTTACACATATTGAACAACGGATATTGTCATCACATGTATGCATCGCATGTGGGCACAATGCATTACACTATTGGCACAATACCTATACCAAATATGATATACCGTTTCTTTCGTGATATGTGGCATTTTAGTTACTTTAATGCTTACATTATACTTCGTAGTGCTGCATGTTGATATTGAACATGTACACTTACTTTAATACATCGTATGGTAATGCTGCTATCATAAGTGACAACGTATAATATCACTTACTTATAATCCGAAATTACTTGCCTGTTCCCTGTGATGGCTCATTATGCGACACACATACATGCTGGTGATTGTGATATTTAATCTGGAAGTGATCTATGGAATATAGCGTCTTTGCTCACAAATCCTTCCCTCAGTTTAAAAAAATCATGTCTTTCTTATGGGGTCAATGTGTCTAGAGATTGTACTCGAGTTGAGGACTTTACTATTCGTAATCTTTGTATAACTAAAAAGCTACTCCATCAGGGTTATCGTTACCACAAAGTTTGTAAAACCTTTGCAAAATGTTATCATCGTAACCCTGATCTTCTTTCCAAATATAAAAGTAATTTAAGAACTCTTCTGCGACAAGGACTATCACAACCTGAATTCTATGGTGACGTGATTTACAAACTTCATAAGATCCTTGGCCATGATCACTTTCATACTATCTTTGTTAAACTTGTTAAAGGGTTATGACGCTATCATTTTGCAACGCACTGCATGCTTGGTGGTCGACCCATTTACAGATCGCCACTATGCTTTCCTCTTAAATTGTGCGATGACCGGACAGGCTGTGGCCCCTATAATGACGTCTACCTAAAGCCGAAAAGGACTGTGACGTTTGATGTTTGCCTGCAGTCTTGTCTTGTCGTGCCCTCAATGGTTTATTCTATTGTTGCTCTGGCTTCTGCCAAGTCATTGAATACCTTCTTTGTAGCTTTCTAAGCTTTTCTTTTTCTTTTTTTTTTTGTATTTATATATACACGAGCATCTTTGTGTTTTTCTTATATTGCCTATTATTGGTTAGAGAATAGTTCATGGCGGGGACTTCTTTATTTACAATGTCCCGTTTTATTCGGTTTAAGTAGAGTAAGTGTGAGGTTTGGTGCACCCTAGAATCTGGTTTAAACCCCCAGCGGCTTTTTTGCCACTGACCGTTCCTAGGCGGTAGCACTATTGTCAACCCTTTTGTGTTTGATAATATAATTCTGTGAAACGCTAGATTTTGTGGATTGTCGCGTCCGTATTATGTCGTCAATTGTTCTAAGGCATTCTCGTAAGTTATAACAACTACACCCGTTTCAAATGCCTTTCTTTTTAAAGTTGGCTACGATGGCGACAATAGCTAATGGTGGACAGTTTTAAATTATCACATTATCATAACTCACTGACAAGGATGTGTAGATGATACAGTAATTACCTTAATGTTTATGTTCTTTGCGACTTTCCGACCTTTCTTTGTATAAGATGTTCGACAACTATTACAATAACACTCACATACATTTGCATTGCTGTGTAGATGATACAGTAATTACCTTAATGTTCATGTTCTTTGCGACTTTCCGACCTTTCTTTGTATAAGATGTTCGACAACTATTACAACAACACTCACATACATTTGCATTGCTGGTTCGTATCAGTTTCATCCTGCTTCTTGTTCATTCTGCAGCAATTGCTCAAATCAGTAGTTAAGCTCACAGATTCAAGCCTCAACGCCGCCGATGGGCTGCCTCACTAATTCCGTAAGCAAGACACTAAAAGGGACACACGGCAATCTTGATTTTTTAAAAACTCACGGCGTCCCGTTAGTTTTTCTCTTCACTTGCATTTATTCAATCATTAATAGTAATTGTTGGAATAGTTGAAAGCAAATTATTTTTACATATTACTAATTTTTTATAATAGTGCATCAATAATATGTTTAAAAATTTGGTGAAATATTGAGGGAAACTGAAATCTCAATTTTTTATTTAATCATATGCAAGCATTTTTAAAGTTAAAATGACGCAGGATAACTAAATTGAGGAGCAAATTTTAATGTTTGAATAAAACTCAAGATTGCCATGTGTCCCTTTAACGCGTAGCCTTGACCGTCAGATAGTGATGGTACAATGTATCGCAGGCTGTCCTCTGAGCACATTACATTACCAGTGGAATGTTTTTAATAAAACCAGCATGGCAATATTCCTTTTGCGTGTTTCCTCCTCTTTGGAGTGTATCGAAATAACCTATACTGTGTTGATGAGCCGTAAAACAATTAAATTAAGTTTTCTGTTCAAAATCTAAAACGACAATCCAATGACCCTAGGCTCTAAACGTATATAAACATGCTCTATATCAATCCATACTTGGACAAGTAGACATACTTTAACCGTAGATGTTCGTGTGTCAGACAAGATAATGTAATAACAGGTAATTATTGGATGAAGTGCCAATCGCGAAATATCAGAACAAAGAGAAGAATATTCCCATAGGCACTGACTAATTAAGTACTCTCCAGATGCCGTTCAACATCTATCAAATAACTCGATGTGGATCTAGGTTAGACATTCTTATGTCGTCAGTGACCAGTGTGTCTCGCGCATCTTTGTTGACATGTGCTTGAATTACCTTTCCTGAATATCTAACCACAAATAAAGCGAAACGGTACAAAAAAATACATGCGACATTAGCGGCCGTTTTCATGATGAATGAATATCGTGTTTGATTTCCTCGATACAATACTGTGATTGCTGAATTTAGTATGTTTTGGCAATGCGAAATACCGTATACCATATATACCTGGCTCAACAGCACTCGTGTTACTTACTGTCAGGGTGATTAGCATCCCTTGTGCCTGTATATGTGTTTATTGTCCAGTTTTTGTCTCTTATTACTGTACTGCGGTTGTAAGTATGTTTAAGAAACAACCGTTTGCTAAAGGTTATAACAGCGTAAATGAGACTCCATGCCCCATCCGTAGTAAAGTGAAAATGTTGACAACCTGTTAAAATCTCTAACCTGGTTAGAATTTTGGGAAACTTACTTTATCATGCAAATAAACATATCTGATATTAAACATCAATGACATGGGGTGTTGAATATCTTCTAAGAAACCTTTCCCCAGCTGTATACTAACGCCGTTATTTTAACCCCTTGCAATTGCATACCCTGTCTACTTTCGCTTCTGAAATACATATCAAAAACTGTCAAAAACATGCTGAACTGCATTTTCAAATGTACAATTACGGCCAAAACATAACAGGAAACTGCACTAAAACAACGTTTTAAGAAAGAAAAATATTTGCACTCTTTTATATAGAACTCCTTTCGAATGCACCAGGCGAGCACAGCGCGCTGATTAAGTGTAACTAAATATGAAGGTAATTTCATCATTTGATTTTATGTTTGTTTATAGGGAATATAGTGATCTTTATTATTTAGAGTTCAAACAAATGCGATCAATGCTGAACGAATTGTCAAAATTGGATGATAAACAAAGAAGATATGACCATTTGAAAGTTTTTCTAAAACGGATATGAGAGTCGATATTTTGAGAACTATGACGTCATATTTCTAAATTTCCATATATGGCATATTGGTAAATATTGTTTAAAAACAAATAAATGAATTCAAAATCCTTTACTGGCCATATTATGCATTATACCACGTTAGTATACTTATTGTTCAAACCTTTGTTGTGATTTTCCCTCTATAATTGAGTTAATTAACATATTTATAAATATTTCGTATAATAATTACAGTAACTGAGAACTGTGAAATCATAGTTCTCAAAATGGTGGCTTCCATATCGGTTTCAAAACAACATTCAAATGATCACATCTTCTTTTAAATTATTTATCATCCGATTTTGACATTTTTTCAGACTTGACCGAACTTTTTTAACTGTCAATAATATAGATCGTTTGGCTATCAGACTAAATGAAGAAACATGAAATCAAATCATGAAAGAAATTTAACATATCAAGCATAAAATACAACAAAGTACATTTATTTACAATTTGTAAAACATTATGTTTAATACGATGAAGACCTGTGTGGTTAAAAGCTATCCATGCATGCATTCCAGTGATTACTTTTTAAAATATTGGTTCTATGGTTAGTACAAAACAGTGGTGTAAAAGTAGGTATACAAGATGAACAGGAATAATGTAGCTTTCAAAGAACATAGTCAACCAAAACGCGTTACAACATAAAATGTTACAATGTTAATGCGCACAGCATGTGACATCAAAACACACACGGGTTGACAATAACGGTCAGTAGAAAAAAAAGGCGCTAAGGTGTAAGCCATGCTCTAGAATGCACCAACCCTCATTCTTACCCTAACATCCCAATAAAACGTGACAGTGTAAATAAAGATATCCCCGCCAGGTTGTATTCCTTTTCTCTATTAAACAAGGCAGCATATACACACAATATAAGTATAACACATAGATGTGCATCTATATATGAATATAAATATTAAAATCCTAGAAAGCCACAATGCACACAAAGCAAGTACTCAATAGCAGAAGCCAGAGCAATAAGAAAACAAACCATTAAGGTACATTGTACGGAAAAGGCAAAATTTAAGACAAACATAAACTGATTCAATCAGCATGTGGTTTCCGTAAATGTCAAAGTTGCGAAGCAGCACTTGTTTATATGATTCACAATTAAAGTCCTGAATGAAAACGTTTAATTTAGTTAATCGTAATATATTATTGAAACAGTTACAACTATTAACATTATAGCGATTTTACAATGAAGTAGCGTACATTTGTATTCTTCTGTTGAGATCAATGATTAAAACTATTCATCTAAGGGAATGAATATTCACCCGTGAACTATTGACCTAGATGAACCATAGTTTATCAAATAAAGTAGCAACTAAATGCTATGAGATAATGTCACTTGTGAATAGTCTAAATATGAGGAAGAAGTATTTTTTGAGACGAAATTTGGTAGAAACCCGATTTTATTACGTTTTTGTGGAGATTGGAATTTCAAAGTGAAAGAATATCATAATCGCTAAATATTAATAACTAACTCCGAACACAAAATAACTAACTGTGACGTTGAGTTATGACTTCAATAAAGTGGTGCTGACGTCGACGTCATCCGTCTACGCTCGTTCCTGAAAAGAACAACACGACTACCATCTCGTGAAGGATTATACTCTCGTTCGTAAAAAGAACAGCACGACTATCACCTCGTTAAGGATTTCTCTATTATCGATTCCATCAGTTAAATAATCTCTATATCGTGCTTGTTATAACCGATCTAATTGGTAAAAGTGGAAAGCTTGATTACATAAAATAGCCATAGAATACATTCTTATTCCGAGAAACAAAATGATAGATTTCTCTGTGTATCGAACGTAAATGTATGTTAATTTTAATTATATGTAATATTTATAGCATAATTTTTCGAGTATGTACGATTTGAGTACCTTCATTGTGGCTTTCTAGGCTATTGTTTTTTTGTATTATATTTACACGAGCATATTTGTGTTTTACTAATATTGCCTATTGATGCTGCCTTGTTGGTTAGAGATTAGATCAAGGCGGGGATTTCTTTATTTACACTGTCCTGTTTTAATAGGATGACAGTAGGTTAAGTGTGAGGTTTGATGCACCCTAGAACCGGTTTAAACCCCCAGTGGCCTTTGTTGCCACTGACCGTTCCAAGGCGGTAGCCCTATTGTCAACCCTTTTGTGTTTGTGAAGTCGTTTGCATTTTTATTACTTTTGCCTTCTCGTTTGTCTGTTTGCGTGTTTGTTTTTGTGTTTTGTGGTTGACTGTCGTCCTTGAATGCTGCTTTCCCTGTCCGATATTTTTATCTGTCTTATACTGCTTCTCGAGGGCCGCAGGCATAAGAGAAAAATATGCTATCAATGTTTTGTACCTTAACCATTTATCCAACTACGCATGTGCAAGAAGTTTTAGGGCGTTGCAGATTTCAGTAAAAAATAACAGCTCGATCAAGTCCAAAAATAGCATTATCACGCGGCTTGAGCATGACCCATGTTTTGATTATTGCAGCCAATCGCCTGTGTATATTATTGGGCAAATCCAATTTCAAGGAGTGCTGTTTTGATAATGGGTAGTCGTGTTTTACATATTTGATTTACAGGTTGTGTGTAAACATTATAACCGCGCGCGCGTAAAATTGAGTAGACCATGGCATAACTGCCGAATCTGTCATTTATAGCACGGCTGAAATATACCGGCATTTATAGCATGGTTTAGGCTCAGACCTTCAGGTCTATGAAAATTATATCATAAGCAAGAACAAAGGAAAACTATTAGAGCTATGGCACAATTACATGTTTGCGAATCTTTAATAACATATTTTATTTATAATGAGAGGATGTATAATTATAACTCATTGGAATTGAAAATAGAATCTTCCGGAAGCCAACGAACACAAACGACAGAAGAAGTAAGCATACTTGGTAGTAGTTTGTCTGTTCATGGACATTGTGAGATGCGACACCTTTCACGCCTCCTTGCACCTGATTAATTGGCTGGCTTCTTTAAAACTACAACAATTTGACCCGATGATCCCCAATGGTCAGTTAGTAATAACTTACTGATTCTTAGAAAATAAATACCATTTAGGAAATCCAAGCAGCACTTATCAACCGCTAGTGTGAATCTAGCAATTCCTGAAACTAGTAATTTAACCGATATGGCTTCTTATAAAACAGTCTGGCCAGCAGTTAACATGGAACACATCGAACAGCCCTAATGAAAACTAGATAGTTGACATAGACAATGGTATGTCAGACAACTGACCGTATATTTGTGATAAAAACAATACTAGTACTCTTCTTGCGAAATTGATTTAAGTAAAAGACAGACTATTTGTCGCTTCAAAGAGTTATAATCACCTGACTAATATCTCGATTTTCCGAACGTCAAAATGAACATAGATAGATAGTTTATTTCAAAATCCAATAGGCACTAAGGCCCCTGTAGTACAAATAAAGACATGAAAATAACATGACAGACAATGTAACAAAATAGTACAAATGCATAGTATACTTAGCAATTTTACACAGTTACGTGTCTGTGTATCCAGTGGAGAAGGTGATACAATTTTGAGTGAAATACTGTTGCTATACAAAAAAATGCATATATTAATAGTACAAGTATAACATTACAACATCAATTCGTATTACCTTTTTGGAAAAAGGTACTCATTTCTTTTAGTAAAAGCCTTATAAATAAAAATAGCTAGATTTCTTATTTGCTTTTTACATGTAGAATTAATCAAAGAAATGAACTTTTGCATATTTGGGCGCATGAAATAATACGTTTTAATATAGTGTTTTCTTATGTCTGTATATAAAGGACAAATTAAAACAAAATGGAATTCATCTTCTAAAGACTGGCACAGTTTACATTTCCTATCATTAACCGGTGTTCTATTTGGTTTGCTCCAACGTCCAGCTTCTATTCAAGTCTGTGTGATGAAACGCGAAGTTTACTTAAAGCTTACCTAAATTTCGATATATTATACATATTTAGGTAGGGTTGAAATCTAAAATTCTCAATACAATTATAAAATAAAGCTCTGCTTGATTCTTGCAATCTATTCTGCCTGTTTTGTATAAAATTATCATGAAGTCTTTGTTTGACAACGTGCAAAAATAGTTCAACGTTTCCTACACTTTGTGCTAACCACACATCATGGAAACCCATATTACACAAAAGATCACGTAATAGTAAAGCCCAGTTTAATTTATTCGGTTGGCCAGTTATGTCATTGATCATCATATCATAAACTAATTTTACATACTTATTTTCACTACTATGTATTATTTTGAGCCAGTACTTTATTATAATAAAATGCCGTTGACATAAAAAGGATTTTCTACCCAACTCCCCATATATAAAATCGTTTTGCGTTGTCTTCTTTACACTTAATGTATTCTTACAGAACTTAAGATGCACTCTTTCTATTGCATTAGCTTTTTGTAAAACCCCAAACTGCAGCCGCATAGTTCAAAATTGGCGTGATTAATTTATCAAATAAATCTAATCTGTGTTCAATAGATAACTCATTATATAGGCATTTGTTCATTTTAAATATAGCATTTAAAGACTGTCCTTCGAGTGTTGCCTGTGCATCGGTGAATGATCCACCCGTTGTAAAGACTATGCCTAAATAGTTGAACCTATTAACAATATATAATGCATTATCTTTTAAATGAAAAGTTAAATTTCTTGGTAATGAGTCACCCATTTTAAATACCATAACCTTAGTTTGTGATGTATTTACAACAAGTTTCCACTTATTACAAAATCCCCATAGCAAATTTAAACTAGTTTGTAATTATATACTACTGTTTGCAAATATAACAATATCATCAGCATATAATACGAGAAATACTTTAAACATATTAACATTAATTCCTTCAATACCATGTTTTATAAATTCATCTTCAATATGGTTTAGAAACATAGAAAAAAAAAAGGTGATAAACATTCCCCTTGTCTTACTCCAAGCATGCATGTGTACTCCTCACTGAGGTCATTATAATATTTCACTCTTGATTTTACAGAAGTATACATAGATTTAATAACATTAAATATTTTACCAGGCACACCTAACTTTATCAGTTTGAACCATAAGTTGTCACGAACAACATAATCAAAAGTTTTCGTGAAGTCAACAAAGACACAATACACTTGTTTACTCCTATTAATAAAATTAGTTATAAGCTCTGGTAACACAACAATGTTATCTATTGTTCCCATGTTAGCTCTAAAATCGCCTTGTGCCTCAATATAAACACTATAATTTTCTGCCCAATCAGTAAATCTATTATTTAAAACCCGTGTAAATAATTTCCCCAGTGTACTTAACAGAGTTATGCCTCGAGAGTTTTCAACGTCATTTATATTTCCCTTTTTATGGATGGGGATAACATAACCCTCTGACCAGCTTTCTGGAAAATAACTAATTTCAAAAGCTTTATTAACCAATTTAATTATGTATGGTGCTCAAATATATTTACCGTGCATGAACAACTCATTTATATACATATCCGGTCCTCCTGAGCGATTAGCTTTGAGTTGGTGTAAACCTTAAAACATTTCCTGCTCAGAACATACTGAATGGATATGATTATTATTAAGATAAAATATATTGCGGATGATTGTACTATTTTACAGGACTTCCTAAATCTAAGAAGTATAAACCCTAAACTGATATGTGTACGTAACTATACAGAACTTGGTTTAAACCCCCAGCGGCCTTTTTGGCCACTGACCGTTCCAAGGCGGTAGCCCTATTGTCAACCCTTGTGTGATTGTAATGTCTTCTCGTGCCTGTTATTCATCTTTATATATAGTTGTTCTTTGTTTCTTTGTGTGTTTGTGGTTGACTGTCCAGCCGAAAGTCTATATGTCGAAGCTAATGAACCATCCCTGTATCATCGGTGGGACAAATTAGCCCTTCAAAATGCCATTAAATTACAATCTAACCCTTCGAATACTGTTTTTAAAAAAAGAGAATGATAATGGACCTTTGGAAACGGCCGAAAACGACACATACGAAATATTGCAGTCTCGGTTTGATTGAGACTGTTCATGAGCGGTAGTGAAAAATTAATCCTAATTATGAACCGCTTTTTGATCGAAAACCCAAGTCCATTGGACCATTTGGCCTTCGCATTAAAGCAAAATTAGGAGACACTGAAATTTACCTAGATTTGATTGTCAAGTACAAAGTACTACAAATTCCACCATGGACTTTGGAACCACCGTCAATTACTTTAGATCTTTGTAATAGTAACAAGTCTATTACAGATTTTAAGCACTACCTTTTAAAGCAAATTTAATGAACTTAAATCGAAATTCAGTACGTTCCAGCATATATACACAGATGGTTCTAAAGATAGAGATAGGGTAGCAGCAGCAGCTGTCGTTCAAAAAAACAGCATAAAGAGCCGCCTGCCTGACAAGGCCTCTATCCTTTCAGATGAACTTAAGGCCTTAAACTATATTCAGGAATTTGATGATGACCATTTTGTAGTCTTTTCTGATTCCCTTTAATCTTTTCAAGCCCTGGGTAATATGAAACATGATAACCAAGTTGTGCTCTCTTATAGTTGACAATGTTATCATTTTCTGCTGACTTCCAAGCTATGTCGGAATACGTAGTAATGATAGAGCGGATAATGTTGCTAAGACAGCAATAGGTTTACATATATATAAGCCAAGTTACCTTATACTGATTTTAAAAGTTGTATTAACACATACACTCGTAACTCTTGGCAAACCGCATGGGCTTTGTCAGTGAACAATAAACTCCATTCAATTTAACCGTTACTCGGATAATGTCGTCCTTCTAGTAGACCCATCCGCCGAGAAGAAGTTGTGCTAGCCCTGTGTTATACTCATTCATATTTATTCCAAGGTGATCAATTACCAGAATGTATACCATGTTTTGCACCGTTAACGGTCAAACATATCGTGTTGGAATGTGTAGACTTCGAACCTATGCGGCAAAGGTACTACACAGTTAATACTATGAAAGCGTTATTTGATACTATAGACTTCAGTCTTGTTTTAGACTTCCTGAAAGAAATCAGACTTTATAAATCATTATAATATGTTCTTGAGTATATTTACTTGTTTACACACCCGTTGATGGGCATTTGTTGATTTCCATATATAGTTTATATTACTACCATCATGACCATATCATCCCTTATTTGAAAATATTTTTATCTTTATACACCCCCTTAATTTTTAATTACTACTTCATTTCTTCATCTTTCATCAGTGTTTTAATTAAGAGAAAACAAAATATTCAATATCGGTCAAGATTTTGCCACAAGACAAAATACTGACAACTTCGATAGACAATCCTTCAAATTCGAATGTTAACAAATACTATCTATATACGGGACCCTCATATGGAACATGTCAGAACATGTCGGCCAAGTTCATTTAAATCATGAATGTTGTTCCAAATATAACGAGGTGTATGTGTCAATATGATTGGGATAACAATCTTGAGTCCCCGTCCAAGTGAGGATAATTAGCAATGTCAAAATTGAAATCAACCCTCTCGTCATAGGTTTGCTTACTATTTCTCCATCTATGTATGCATTATATATGCTTTTTGTGAGTACTGTATTAGTATACATATGTGAGTATGTATTTAAGAGTTTAAGTGTGTGTATGTGCGGATGAGTTTATATATAACATGTAATACTTTGGAGGCAAAATATTAAGTAGATTTTAATAAAAGTCGCAAGATATTTTACCTATATAGTAAACAACTTCTCCACGATAGAAGTTCATATTATTATTCATTGATATAATGCATACCAGGCTATTGTAATGCGTGTTTCATTTTTGTATTATTGCTTATTTGTGTCTTAAAATATAAGTCTGTCATTATTATATTATCATATTTTTACCTCACGGGCAGATGCCTATTGAATTTGAACTAAACTATTCTAACCTAATTTTTTAACTGCAGATTTCGGTGGTGTTATATCGCAGATGGCTTGATAATTTAAACAGTAATTTATAGCAAAACATGCGAAACTGAATGGAATGTATAGATAAGATTCAGTCATGGAAGTCCCATTCTGTTAAATATATCAAGTTCAACAACAACACGTTATGTTCGTTTTTGTTTGTTTTTTCTTTCTTTTAAATAATTGAGTGAATAAAACAGTTAAAACTGTATAAATAAATACGATTTTACAATAAAGTAGTGTACAATTGTATTCTGCTGATGTTGTAAATGATTAAAGCTATTCATGCAAGGGAATGACTTTTGACGTGCCGCCGCTGCGAACTATTGACAAACCATAGTGTATCAACTCAAACTAATGTTATCAACTAACAACTGTGAAATAACTTCACTCGTGAATAGTCTGAATAAGGGGTACATACATTGTATGCAGTAGATTGTGGGACGAACTATGGTAAAAAAGCGATTATCGTGCGTGAAACATCCGACCTAACTGGTAAGAGAGTTATGAGAGTGGACCTTTGGAAACGACCGAACACGATAAATACGAAATATTACAGTCTCGGTTTAATATCCATAAAATTCAATAGTACAGAATCTTAACCATCCCGAAGATGCCATGTATATGGCGATGGACATGCTATATGTACTGTCATTATTCCATGTCCAACGGCGTATGGTCCCAGTATCTAACAAAATGCTATGCCCCGAAGAGCGAAATAAACAAAATGGAATTTAGTTGGGAGCAGCGGTTATGAAGCCTGCACATTTGCCTGTTTGACCTGCCTGTTTGATTACAGGACAAAGCCTGATTACATCCTGATTCCGAGAACTAAAATGACCGATGTCTATGTGTATCAACCGTACATGGGCGTTTAGTACAAACATATTTTTTTAAATCGCCGAACACGATAAATACAAAACATATTGCAGTCTCAATTTATTGAGACTGTTCATGAATGGTAGCGAAAAATGCTTGCTACCGTTCACGCACTCTAGCCCCGGGTTGAGCAGAACTCAATGTTTAAAATGTCAACAGAACAACACATTTAGCCTCCCGAAGATGGTATACATATGACGGTGAACATCGAACCTTCAATGAGGTATTTTGTATATCGTTCCATTGCCAGCGGCGTATGGTCGTCGTTTCTAACAAAATGCTTTTTCTCTAAATGGGAAAACGAATCATAATTAGCGACACATTGCTGACATAGGATATTTTTAAGGAGAGAATATAATAGGATTATTACTAAAGTAACGTGTTCTGGAAGTTTTGTTTGTATGACGTAACGTCGTCTTGACGTTCTCGCGCATAGTGGCGTAAAACTTGCTTGAATCTCATTGGAAAAACCGCTCTTCTATTTTTAGTAAGATAGTGATACTAATTCTATTTTTAGTAGCATAGTGATAACCTGTAGTGTGATACAGGTTGTTGTATTCCATTGTAAAAAAAATGAAGGTACTATGTATGTATTATTGATAGGTATATAATAAATATCATTATAGTCACCTAAGTAATAAGAAATGAAAAATGGTCCATTGGAAACCAACGAAAACGAACGACGGAAGAAAGTTGCAGATTTGAATGTTTCGATGTCTGTTCATGAGTGGTTCATAAGATACGATATCTATAATGCCTCCTTGCACCGAATTAATTGCTATGCTACTTTACAGCTACAACAATTGGACTCGATGGTCAGTAAGTTTACGGCCCCATCACTTATCGATCGTGCGTCTAGCAATTCCTGAATCATTTAACAGATACGGTTTCTTCTAAAACAGCAATTCGAAGGAAAAAAATATTGCCTTTTTTTGGAAATGAGAAATTTTACATAGACAATGATATGTCATATAACTGACAGTAAATCTGTGATAAAATAATATCTTTCTTGAGAAACTGAGTTTTGAGTTTTGAGAAAATACGCATTGTTGTCGCTTCGCAGATTAATAATGAAATGACTATACTCGATCTGCCGAACGTCAATTTACTGAATTGATATGTTTACAAATAAAAGTATTATCAAATTACATTGATGACAAGAGATATAACGGATGTGTTAGTTTAAAGAACTTGATACATTTGAGAAGTATACAACTTAAGTTGATATGTGATAATTAACTATATAAGGTTTTATATTTGTGATTTTAAAATAACATTACTGTCAAAGTAAGGAAAAGTACATTACAAAATCTTTCAAATTCAATCATAAGTATACCAATTTTCCCAACAGAGAAAACGAGACGCTCTACCTTTTCACATGATTTTGTCAAACAATTATAGCCCTTAGGCAATCAGAAAAGAAAGGTTGTATCTTTATTATGGAGGATATTCCATTTTGTCCAAGATTCTGCCACCAAACCGATAAGGTCATACTGTTTTGATAAACTTGTTAAATTAAAGTTTAAGATTGTATGAAAGTGATCATGACCAATGATCTTAAGAAGTTTGTAAATCATTTTACCTTAAAAATCACGTGGTGATAGTCCTAGTCTCAAAAAAAATCTTAAATTGTTTTGTATGTTAAAAGTATATCAGTGTTTCCAAATTGCTCCTTTCATACTCTTGTCAAAAAAGCATCTTTGAAAAGGTTTTTCGAAGTTTATGGTAACGGTATTCCTGATGGAGAAGCTTTTAAAATATACAAAGAATGTGATTGTTAAAGCCATCAACTCATTAAAACGCCTAGGAAAGGCAAATAAGTTTAAACATTATTATCTAAAACAAGTTTTTTCCTACATTAGAAACAAGCAGTTCCGTCAGAGTAAATAAAACACTATTTTACAGATGTACAAGTATTACCAATCTCTTTCTCTTTTTAATACATTCATGTCATTGCCAAAAATTAGTACTCCATTGCTAATCATAAAATAATAAACTATAGTCACTATTTATCATAAAAATAATACCATAGCGATAAAAAGAAAACGTGTTGACGTGTAACTGGGGAAAATAGCAATTATGATTTGATTATAGCTAAAATCTAGTACCGTTCTTAGATTCCACGCCTGTTGATTGGCATTTGTTGATCTACATATACATAGTTTATACTTTTACCATATCATCCCTTATTTATAAATAGTTTTTAGCAATACATTTTTACGTTACTTTTTATTTCATTTTTCATCCGTTTTTGCGCATTCATTCATTCGTTCTTAGATTCTAAGTGTTAACAACCACACAAATGCACAAAGTAAATAGAGATTACCTTAAGTTTCTATTTGAAAAGTAGATAAAAAAGTCGAATAGAAAAAGTAGCATTCAAGGACGACAGTCAACCATAAACACACAGAGAAACAAATAACAACTATAAAGATGAATAAAAGACAAGATATGACATCACAAACACAAAGATACCGCCTTGGAACGGTCAGTGGCAAAAAAGGCCGCGGGGGTGTCGGGGGTGAGTAAACCTTGTTCTAGGGTGCACCAAACCTCACTCTTACTCTATTGTCATCCCAATAAACGGGACAGTGTAAATAAAGATATCCCCGCCATGTTATAATATCTAACAAACAAGGCAGCATTAATAGGCAATATAAGTAAAAAACATAAATGATCATGTATATATAATATAAAAAACAAAATCCTAGAAAGCCACAAAGTAAGTACTCAGTGGATGTGTGGAAGCCAGAGCAGCCAGAGAAAAAACCTTTAATCATACGACAAGACAATATTAAAGACAAACATAAATTTAAAGTCTAGACGTAGTGTATTATTGCCTCTGTTACCAGTAATACATACTTATCTTCTACGAAAATGATTGGCAATGGCCATTATATAGCACCTCAATTATCTAATGCGCTGGAAACAAATCGTAATTATCTGTTAATGAAAATTGTTTGAGGTCCAGCGGGAAAAGAGAAATGTCTGATTGAGTTGTTTATCAAATCACTTTCTGGAGAATGATGTGGTTTGCCTTGATATCACACATTGATTCGGTATTAATACGTATTTTAACATATAAACACATGGCAGATGTATTGCAGAGTCTATAATTAAATGGTGTACTTAATGATTAAAGATAAATCGCTTACAGAGTGGTAGCGGTTCACGTGTTTAAAGACATACTTCCCACAGCTACCTGGTCGTTGTGAAAACAAGAAAAGCTTGACATTTTACTGGTTACAAGCTCATTGATTGACTACCAGGCTGATATATATTAAGACTTGATTAGCTAAAATCTGGTACCGTTCTTATATTCCACGCCTGTTGACGGGCATTTGTTGATCTACATATACTAGATAGTTTATACTTTTACCATATCATCCCATATCATCATGACGTTACGTCGTTTCCGTTAAATTATATATAAAATAAACGCCATGAAGTTCACGACGTAATTTCTGTGACGTTACGTCGTTTCCGTTAAATTGTATAAAAAATAAACGCCATGAAGTACACGACGTCATTCTGTAACGTTAAGTCATTTCCGTTAAATTGTATATAAAATAAACGCCATGAAAAAGGTTTGAAAAACAACCGAAAGCATTGCGGCAAAATAAAATACATTTTATTTTATAAATATATATATATATATTATATTAATCTGGTTGACTAGGTGGCCGAGTGGGCTAACGCGTCTGCTTTTGGGCGAGGCGCTGTGTCGATGTTGGTGTCTAGGGCTGCGGGTTCGAATCCGTTGGTAAGTGGTTGGTACAAAATGCTCACCACACACATAAATATATACAGACATATTGAGGAACAGTGAAAGTGTTTTGTACTGAAAATTACCTTAGGTATATCGCTATTAGACCATGAGCCAGACAATTTTTCGATACCATCTCTGGTGGCAACTTTTTACTGGTACCACGTTATGGAGTACATTGTAGAGAAAGGAAAAATCCATGATCATACCATTGCCAACAGGGAAGCTGTTTCGTAGCTGTTTCCTGTTATTAGAGTTATCTCCCCCTTTTAAATAAAAATCAGGTTTCTTTAAAAATAGTTTTCTCTGAAACCTTAAGTGCTAGAACTCTAATAGTTTGCATATGGCATAAGCGTATAGCCTCCTATAAAAAATAAATTAAAATGGTGACCCTGTGGTCATATTTGGCCCCGCCCCAGGGCCCACATATTTACATAGAGTTATATAGGACACTCTTTTAAAAAACAAACGTTTTATGGATTTACAAGAGCTAGACGTCTAATACTTCGCATGTTGTATAAGCTTTTAGTCATCTTCCGAATGTGCTAAAATGGTGACACAATCGGTCATGTTTAGCTACACTCCAGTGGTCATATGTTTACAAAGTGTTATATATAAACATCTTTAAAAACAATCTTCTCTGAAACTACCAGAGATAGTCGTCTAATATTTTGCATGTAGCATATGTTTATGGTTTTTGCTAAGTCTGTTTAAATGGTGACCCTTAATTGACTCAAGTTTGTCCTGCCTTGTAGGTTAACGCTATTTCATTGAGTAGAGCCATTAAAGAAAAAACTTTAAAAAATCTCCGAATCTCCATGAGCCAAGTGTCTAATATTGTGCATGTAGTATAAGCTTATGGTTCTTTGTCTAATTTGTTCAAATGGTGATTTTAACAAAATGAGTGCATATGTGCTTAGAATTTTTTACTGTGTTTGTCGGGGCCTCATTTTCCCTGATTTTGAATAGGAATTTTGATTTTTGCCAAGCGCATCACTTTTAATCGATGCGTATATCTAATAAATGATATTTTACTAGATTCATTCTATTGATAAAGAATAAGTTGTTTTGGATTTTCTTTCATCAAAATCCATCAAGTATTAAGAAAGTTATGATTTTACAGGCTGTGAATTATGATTAAATGTTCCAGTATTTACCAGTGCGAGCCTAACTAAATGTATAGGACAGAGTTAAAAACTACGTCACTACGTGCAGTCCGAGCAGTCCGAAGAACATGACATTTGTATGGATGGCGTGTTCAGTCAGGTACCCGTGTCGGGACTGTATAAATTGGTGTCGAAATCTTAAGACAGTGTCACAGGATCGCAAACCATTCTCAAGAGTAGTGACCACTACCAATAACGGCAGGGGTAAGTCGAATTTATTGTATTTGTTGTAAATTATTGTCATATTTAAATTGTTGTTCTGAAGCAAATATCAATCGGTAAGAAACATAAATAGTTTAGCAGGATATTGGCTTTATTTCTAGTACGTTTTCAAACGTCAGAATATATTAGCAAATTATTGTCTGATAATTGTGGCATATATTTACATTATTAATAATGCCAGTTGTTCTGTAGATAGTAAATGGAATACGAGATTCAGATTGTAAGTACTTTTTCTACGGAGGTTTCTAACTGTCATTACTTCATTGCATAAAAGGTTATTGTTTATTGTGCAGTGTAAATCTGTCTGAGTTCGTTTATTATATTGTCATTATTATTCAATCACTCTGAGGTCGCTGTACCATTATAGCCTATAATGTGTTAGCGGGATGTATAAGTAATTAGTTGTTGCATGGTTGAATTATTATGTTGTAAGTTTTGAGTTACACCTAGGATTTCATTGTTGTTAAATTACGTCTGTAATTGTTTACACGTTTTATTAAAGTTTAGCATAATGTCAATTCGAGGAAGGTTTAGAATTCGGGTTTATTCATTTTGAATAAAGATACCTTAGTGCTATTATAGAATACATATTGTGATAACATTGTAAGACTGGGTATATATTTTGTAGCCGTATACGCTAGGAGCGTAGGTAGAGCGTATTGTCGGGAGCGTGGTCTGCAGGGTCGTAGGTGGGGATCGCCGTCATAGGACGCGGGAACTACATCATTCGCTATTTGGACGACAGACCAGGCGGTAGCCACGGAGACGCTAGGCAAGAGAGTCTGGTTACGCAGATAGTTACGCAGATAGCTACGCAGATAACGTCACCGGATGTGGAATATCGAGACTTGAGCCATCCCCGATCGTGGGAGTGGGCTTCGCGTGGGAAGTACGTCACCAGAAGTATGTATGGTACCGGGACGAATAGCAACCGCTAATAAGTGGCGTGCATATAACGTGGTAGTGAATTCTCGGAAGTAAAGTATTAGAGCTGGACACTGAACTGTACCGGACGGACTCAGCTAGAAATAGCTTTGAGATATAAAATAGCTGTGATATATCATACATATATCATAACTAAAGATATTCAGGCTGATTAAAACCGAACAGTATAATGTGTAATTAAGAGAAGAGGGAGTCCAACTTGTATTGAAACTCATTTTAAAATGCTTTAAAAACGTTGATATTTTTTCAACTTTGTCATTTATATACATTTGTATAAATATTAAATTTTGTTGTAAATTTATTAAATCCACCCACCAAAACCACTAAGGAGACCGCTGCATTGACATGGCAAACAATGTATGGACCAATTGGGTATTCACATGAATCGTTGGATAACATGTAATGACTACTGTAGTTTTGTCAGCATCTATATATACGTAAAATGAGAAAAACAGTCCTATATAAACTACACCACTCAAAGGCCATTGCACCGTAGGTTAACATTGCACAACAAACTAAACAAAAAAAGTCCAATTGAAATTCAATGAATGGGACAATATACAAAAATAAAGAGTGATGAATACAGGATAAGGGTCTTGAAACGGTCATTAGGCCTATTGGTTAACTTAAATTGATGTTATGTGTACACAAACCTCGCTATTGAACCTTCTTGACAAGACTTTGTAAATAAAGGTATATCCCATCAAACGGTAATCTTTAACAATCAAGTCAACACTCAGAAAAAATAGTAAACGATACATTTAATTTAATTTGTTAATAAAAATACTTCATTAGAAGCACCTCAGAATCATCAATACTTTTATTGAATGACCGCATCAGTTGTAGCCAAAGAGAAAACAAATCTAAGATACGATCAAAACAACTTAAAGACTTCATGCACCTACTCACCCCAACCCCCCTTTTCAGGGTTTAAATGTTATTAATTTTGAGTTGTTGTTTTTTTGCAAATGAACACCCTTAATCATGTTAATTCGCACAAAATACTATCAAGAAAACTATATTGTTGTAGTTGTTAGTACCGGTAGTTCAGACATAGTTTTCTGAGTACTCAAATGTGTACTATCCCGATATCCTGGGTATCGATCCTTATGTGTAAGCGTGTTTTTTTTTGTTGCTGCTGTTGTTTTACTAACTTCAATATTGTAATTTTAAGTAATACTATTAACTATTATTTAAACGAGATATGATATAAATACTATTAATTGTCTTTTATTATTCCAAATACTTTGCCATTAATTGATATTACCAATCAAAACGTAGCAATGAGATGGGCATATATAAAGCTTACATACATGCTGCAACTCGTGGCAGTCCAGACATACTACCGTGACATTAAGAGGTTCTTCTCTTGGTGCATTGACGGGGGAGTATACTCCTTAGAACAACACACACATAAACACATCTGCTAGGAGAGAATGAGTTGTGTGAACCCCAGCCATTTGGATTTACATCGTATCATTGAAATAATAAAGTTTTTTGTATTTGCATTTTGTTCTATGGTATAATACTACTTATTATAAATGGTTTGATGAAAAAAATAAAGTGAAAACAATATGTGAAAAAAAATGAAACATAAATTCATTCTCTGATAATTCTATTAAATTGTAAAGATATAAAATTTAATCAACTTTGCATAGGCATAATTAGATTTGAAAAGAAGGTCTCCTCATTGAGCTCATTATTTTTGAAGTTCTATGATATCACGGTATCAAACATAGTGCATTAAGTATTTTAGAAACGGGTATGAGATGCATTGATTGACCATTTCTAGAAACATTAAAGTATGACAAACTCATCAGAATAAAATAATGAATATTATACCATTCAATGTAGTGAAACTAAATTTATGGGGACTAGGGGTGTGTAATGTTTAAGATCATATGAAAATGGTCCCTGTTTTATTGGAGTAAATGCATTGCATTGAATAAGGCATACACTAAACAATGGACGGAAACATCCATTCAATCCATTTATTTACTATAAACATACTAATTTTTTTTCAATTATTTTATGCTATTTACTTAAAGTCATCACATCTACAACATGACTATCATATTTTAGTAGAGATGCAAATGGTTTTATATATTTCACAATACCGGGATAATCAACATCCAAAATTTGATGTCAAGTCTATAACCATCATGGTACAGCTATTAGTGTCCGAATTAAACAATACAAGCTACCCGTTCCAGATTACTATCATGGAAAAATGTCATCTACAGACATTGCTCTTTCCAAAAAATAATGATAGAATTTGCCACCTGAGCTGGTAGCAATATCGAAACGTTTGGGTCCTGGCTCAAGGCCTATATGTGTTGATACGTGTACTACATAGCTTTATTAGACGGACATCACCACAAAGTTGAATAACACCAGTTGTATAACAGTAAAATGCAACAAATTTTTTCTCCTTAAGAAATAGTCTAATGATCATGATGATAGTTATTTACGAACAATGTATTGAGTGGCACGCATGCCAATCATTAAATCCAGTCAATGTAAACAGTCATTAAACTAACCATGTACGTTTTCCAGACAGGGATATACCAAACACTCAGAAATGTCAATAATAATTAACACTGTTTGAGTATTTCCTACCACTGTCAACGTTTTGCCTGGTTATGATCATTGAGTTTCACACATGTAACGGAATGTAATAACGCAGCCTATAAGAAATGTTCCTCCTTATATCCTAATAGACGCAAATGCTTCATTATTTGTTTTCGAAACTTCGAAAGATGTAAACAAAAAAAACATATCTTATTTTAAAATTTACATTGTCAATAAATTTCTTAAAGAAATTTAAGATCACTTGATTATTACTTAAAACACTTAATCTAATAGAATATAATTGGCAAAGAAAAATAATATTTAAAACCTCCGAACTAAATCGTCGCAATATAGACTGGAAATACCATTTTCATGTAAAATATATTCCAAATGGAGAAAACATCTGTATAATCAAAAACTAACTACAAATGCAACATATGTAAAGGTCGAGCATTCAAGGACAGAGTCAGCCAAACACAAGCATAGAAACAAACAACAATTACAAAGATGAACAAGCAAGGTTTTACGCAAGCGTAAAATAGCTGCCGAGAAAAAATAGCATTATTTCTGGGTAGGAACTGGGAAAAAAAATTAACATAATAACAGACCAAGTCACGGGTGTTAAAACAATATTCAAAAAAAGAGTTTTCACGGAGACGTAAACACGCCATGACCGTTTTTTTTACCAGACACTTTCTTCCCAATTTGTGCTACCAAACATTTTGAATCAAGGTTTCTTGACATGCCTTACAAATTGATTACATATTCACCTTTGTAGCACGACGTGCTAAAGAACACATCAGCACAGAAATACAATTACTCACATGTATGGGATGCGTTTGCTTTAGCGTGCATTACAACACAGATAAGCGAGTTAAAGGCTGGGTATATTACATCACAAGCTTTAAATAATTGAAAATATGGCTACTGCCCTGGAACGGTCTGTCGCAAACAAAAAAGACCTCTGGGATTTAAAGTAGATTCTAGAGCGCATCTTACCTCAGTCTGACCGTGTTGTCATCCCAATTAAACGATACATTGCAAATAAAGAAATCCCGCCATGATACATGAATATCAAGACCTTGCGATTTCTGCAATATGCACGAGGACCCACGTTGACATCCATCTGGGAAATGCCATAAATATCAGAAATTTGGATCACTAATATAACTAATTTTCTAAAAACTTATTACTATAACAAGTTGTTTTTTAACACCTATTGACTTAATGACTAGATCAGTCGGTATAATGTTAAATAATGATTAGGTACAGCAAATCATCCCTTATATTGATCACAGGACATCGAATAAAAGCACAATTGCTTTTTAAAGACAAACGAAATGCCAAACGCAATTGTGTCGACGTTTTGAAAAAAGAAGTACAACATAGTTTATCTACGTTTTCTAGCTAAGCATACTATATCATTCTTCGTTTTTTTTATTGTTTCTACTTTCTCTTTGTAAGTCACTTACAATGCATAATCTAGTTTAGTAATATCAGTGCTTTTTGCCTGTTTTTACAGCCGTTATTGGGTCATATTCCCAGTGCCAAAACAAGGTTTTCCCAATTTTGAGACAAAAGTTGAAAAAACAACAACATATGTCAAAGAGAAAAAGCTCTGTTAGATTTCATGTTTTGCATTGAACTGTAAAGAGTTTTAAGAATACAATTATGAAATGAATGTTTTACTGTATGTTTTTTTTATCAATTTTATGAAATATTGCGCTAAAATTCACAACTGTGATGGTATGGGTTCCCAATAATTAGAAAAACATCCTTGCACTATCATTTAGTTGTACGTTTGCTATGGAAATAAATAACATATTAGACACAAAAACAATGAACATTTCCCGGAAGAATTTTCGGTTAGGCATAATCTGCCTCGATATAACATCGTGCTCCTTTGTACGACATTACGCTTACAGCCAAGAATGTCAGTCTTACCTAGATATGTTTATGGTTTCATTTCTAAGCTTATTAAAATGCTCTGACAATTTTCATTGAGGTTTAATGATGACCAAATAGAAGAAAATGTAGTAGATATTCCACTTAATTACCGTTATTGTAATAATATAAAAACGGTTTCATGGCGTTAGTTTCTGGGAGTTGTTGTATATTAAAAAAAAAATTCTATCTTATATAAAAGTAGATCAATCACATATTGTGCACTTGAGCCTCAGTTATATGCTTCAAAATGTCCACGGAATAATTTTCAAGACATGAACATCTCATATTCGTTGTAGTTTGTACATGTCTACAGTATTATGAATCCGAATATATGATCGATAACCCAAACGTTGACATCAGAAATACAATATTTAGATGTTGGTGGGATTTTAACTCCAGAATAAGCAGCTTAAAGAATTTTCATATTGAGAGGATTCTGACTACGTCAGACATTTTCTAAATATACTATATCTTAATAAGGTTATTGGCTTTATTCCGGCAGCGACTCTTGTATGGTTTTCATAACATCACATGGTAAGGTAGCAATGGACAGTTTCTTTGAGTTTTTCACTTTGATAACGTAATCTTATAAATGAAGCAAGGTCGTCCACCTTGATTCAACATGTTTGGCAGGGGGTAAAAATGTCTGGTAAGTGGCATGATTACGTCTTCCTGACAACATTTTTTTTCAATATTGTTTTCACACACGTGACTTGATCTGTTATTATGTTAAACTTTGTTCCCAGTTCCTACCCATATGTAATGCTATTTTATCTGGGCAGCTATGTTACGCTTGCGTAAAACCTTGCCTGTTAACAATCTTATTATAATTTGAGAGTGTCATGTTAATGATTATATTCCAAACTATTAATAAAAAATCAGAAAACCAAATTAGTTGATACATGATAAAAATCCAATAAAAACTTTTATTTTCAACTACAGCATAATGGGATTTGTTCTACTAGGGAACAAATACTAATTATTTCAGGGGGCGGAAATCAGAGGTTATTAGGAACGTGTAATTATAACGCATACACCTCTTTGCAGTGACCGCCATTTGGTCAGTATCGATCTGTTTTTGTGTTCTAAAAATCGGTATTTAATTGTTATCTCCTGAAGCAAGGTCGTCCATCTTGATTCAACATGTTTGGCAGGGGGGAAAAAGTGTCTGGTAAGTTGTACGATTACGTCTTCCTGGCAACATTTTTTTTCAATATTGTTTTCACACACGTGACTTGATCTGTTATTATGTTAAACTTTGTTCCCAGTTCCTACCCATATATAATGCCATTTTATCTGGGCAGCTATGTTACGCTTGCGTAAAACCTTGCTTGTTAACAATCTTATTATAATTTGAGATTGTCATGTTAATGATTATATTCCAAACTATTAATAAAAAATCAGAAAACAAAATTAGTTGATACAGGATAAAAACCAATAAAAACTATTATTTTCAACTGCAAAATAATGGGATTTGTTCTACTAGGGAACATTTCCAATAAATATAAACTAGTAAAAAAAAAAGTACATGTCGCCAGTACTTAGATATCTCCGCCCTAGTGTTTATGTAAAAATAGGTTATAATACAACTGGATGTGCTTTATTATTGACAACTGGCGGCGTGTTGATTGCAGATCTATGCTATTGTTCTTTTGTCAAATTGATGATAGATATATGTGACAGTTTGTTTTGCTTATTACAGATATTTTTTACTTACTGCTGTGTCTGCTGCTGCTATAACAGTATAAATGTCCTAAATTTTTTCTAGCGGTCAGCTTTACACATTTATTCTGTTTGCGTACAATGATCTTTTCATTCAGTGACTGTTTTTTTGATACAGAGTGGTGGTTGATGCTGTATTAATTATAATTAGATCTCTGTGTTATAGGTTATTTTACGCCATACCTTGCACTTCAGTTTGTGTCACCATCACGATGTCGAAAGGCCAATCAATAATTTCCTATGTCGAATAACTGGGTATCGGACATGCGGTTGCGAGACGTACCATAGAGACCTTCAGTAGTTGGTATCATATGTTAAGCTCTCCGTTTACAATTTGCTAGTATAAATGATAGCCAGGAACAAACATTTAGACCTGGTTTATGAACTAAGTTAATTGCAGACCAGACTCGTACTATGAAAGCCAAAGTGAATATGTCGCACGGAACTGTATACAATTGGGCTCCTGCCGTTTTTGATCGAAGAGTTTATGGACATTGTGAATGTCAAAGTAGGCCTATAACACTTATTTTGCGTTGAATTTGGAAATATATATTGAACTGCTTAATTTCTTGCCAATGAATGTATATAGTGGCATTTCATTGTTCAGGAACAAGGAAGTAGAT
Organism: Cyrtodaria siliqua; assembly: GCA_037043455.1. Lineage (NCBI taxonomy): Eukaryota > Metazoa > Mollusca > Bivalvia > Adapedonta > Hiatellidae > Cyrtodaria > Cyrtodaria siliqua. The sequence goes on from JAWPHD010000005.1 coordinate 759,349, forward strand.
GATGCTTTGTTGCCTGGTAATTTGTATTTCTATTAAGGATGATAAATAGTGGGGCATGTCCAAACATTATTTTAACTTGGGTTTTAATCCTAACGAAGCAAAAGTCGATGTTTTTATGTTAAATATTGAAACCGTATAAAAGTTTTTTGTTGTTTTTAAGACAATGCTGTATTGGGATGATGTACACTTATTTTATCAAGGCAAGTCTTGTTTGTGAATGGTTTACAACAAGGAATTCAATATTTTAAGTTAAATTGAAGAAAATATATATTCAACCTTTAAGCTTGGCTGTGGCTTGGCAATCGTATAGATAATTTTTATATTTCCCCTGTTTAGGTTATATTAGCTCTCCGTAGCTATTTTATCGCAACAAACTGTTGTTGAGCCTTTTTGTAACTTTTATAAATTATAGTCTTTGGAGGTTTTTGTTTGTGCTTTTTGTAGCATTTTGTATATGACATGACACAATCGTTTCATTGGTTGAAGTATGTCGGTTAAACTTCTTTGGAGATTTTTTTTGGTTGATTTCTAAAGTTGTTTTTTTGATTTTGTTTATGTATATGACATAACACAATCGCTTCATTGGTTGAAGTACGTCTGTCATACCGCTTAGGAGGTTTTTATTATCTAAGTTGTGTTCCGCTTTCCCCATGTTTGGCGGTGCCACGCGGCGTGTGGCATGACACAATCGCTTCATTGGTTGAAGTATGTCTATTATACCTCTTTGGAGGTTTTTTGGTTGATTTTTTAAGTTTTTTGATTTTGTTTATGTATATGACATGACATAATCGCTTCATTGGTTGATGTACGTCTGTCATACCTCTTTGGAGGTTTTTTATTATCTAAGCTGTGTTCCGCTTCCCCCATGTTTGGCGGTGCCACGCAGCATGTAGCATACACATGCCGAGTGGCATGTGGCGGTATTTCGCGGACACAGCATAGTGTAGTTAAAATATTCTAAGAACTTTGTTATTTTCTATGCAAGAAGTTTTTAATTTTAAGACTTGTCTTTGTGAACATCTGTTCTCAGGGTTTACACTGTACAGTGGTCAGTTACAATTTAAACTTAGTGTGGACTATGAACATTGTTCTATGCAAGAAGGTTTTAATTTTAAGACTTGTCTTTGTGAACATCTGTTCCCAGGGTTTACACTGTACAGTGGTCAGTTACAATTTAAACTTAGTTTGGACTATGAACATGGGATTTACCTGAAATGTTCAAATTTGATTAACTAAACATTTTAATTTACACTATATATTGTTGAAGCCATGGCCAGCTTATTCCAATAAATATAAACTAGTAACATTTCGTTTTATTTGTAACCCATCTTAAATAATTAGATTGTGTAAAGGTTCCTAAAGCTATATGTATATTGGACAGGCATCATCATCGGCCTCAAAGCTGACTAACATCATTCACATTACAATAAATTACAGCTGTGTTTAGAAATGTCCTCTTCCAAAGACAATAGGCTGGAAAAAGGTATGTTTGTATAATTTATGGAGTGGCACGCATGCCAATCACTAATTCCAGCCATTCAGAAGGCGGTTGCTTTAAAATGAAAATAATCATCATTACAGTAATCATATACGTTTGTCAGAGATAGAACTACCAAACAAATGAACATGTCGACATTAATCAACACTGTTTGAGAAATTACTCCCACTGTCAAAGCGTTGAAGTGTTTTGCTCAGTGAAAAAAACATTGTTAGAGAAAAATTTACATCTGTGAACGTGTACGCTCCATTATTTGCCTTAGAAAATAGAAACTTCGGCTGATGTAAACAAAACAAACATATATTTGTTTTGAAATTTACAATGACAATATACTTCTTAACGGAAATAAAGGCAATGTATTAATATAACAAATTTAAAAGAAAATAATTGTCATAAAACGAATAAAATGTTTGCAATTTAGATTGGAAAAATAGATCTGGCAATACCATTTCGATATACAATACTTTCAAAATGTAGAAAACGTCAGTATACATTAAAGATAACTGACACTACCAAATTATTAATGCAAGCTTGTATATATTTAAGACCTTGCGATTTCTGCAAAATGCATGACGACCCGCTTTCGAATACTTCTATGAAATGCCATGAATGTTGGATTGCTTGTACTAATACAACATAATGTGTTACAACTAATTAATATATGAACAAGTATGTATTTTTAAATCCTTATTGACTTCATGATGAGATCATTCGGTGTAATGTTAAAACAAGAAATATTGATAAAGGGGGAAGAAACATACACAAACTATTTAGAAAAGTAGCAGATTCAGTTTTGATAACTCTACTGCTTTGTAGTTGGCGAATTTTTACAGCCTACACACACTAAACAAAAACGCTAGTGTGAATGTCAATAAATACTGAAAAGGGGTCCATTGGAAGCAACAAACACAAACAATAAAGAAAAGTAGCAGACTCGGTTACACTTCTATTCGGTACTTTATTATTATTGTTTTTGAATATTGTCCGTACATGAACAAATATAGCAATGCATCCTTTATATGGAATGTTTTATCAGATATTTATTAAAGAAATGGTTGCTTTTTAAATACAAACTTGATCAACATAATGACAAATGACAATTTTGTTGACATTAGGGAAAATGAATTACAACATAATTTTACATGACATTGCATACATTTCCTTTTCATGATAACTGATAGTACTATTATATCTTCTATTATGGGTAATGTAACTAGAAATGAAGCAAAACCAGCAATCTTGTTTGTCTTTGTTGCTTCCAAGGGATCAAATATACACATTTATTCAAAAACTACAAGGAAAATATTCACTTACTGAAAATATATAAAATGGATTCTTTAAAATCCGATATAAGAGTAAAACAGTTCAAATTATATTCGCAAGTGCCTTTTAATCTAAATTTTCAAGTTTCCATTTAATCAAAATTGTCGAGTGTCCCTTCAATCCAATTTCACTTCAAGTATTTCCTGGTGTATTTATTCTTCTTCCTTAGTTTTCACAATAGTTCAAATAATCCAATGTCACTTTAGTATAAATGAGCACAATGTTTTTTATCCTTGCACAATATAGTTTTAACTCAAAACATACGATATTTTTACTGTATACTGAACTCTAAAGTAAATTCTCAATCCAAATACTAAACCAGATACTGAACCAATAAGAACCTCAAACGGCTGTATTTATACTGTCGTAGAAGCTTTAGAATATTCTATAACCTTGAATGAGTCATATTATTTTTCACATCGTACATGTTTATTTACTCATCCAGAAACTTCAACATGTTACTTATTATAAATGATTGACCTTGGATGACACATAGATCTGGCAATACCATTTCGATATACAATACTTTCAAAATGTAGAAAACGTCAGTATATATTAAAGATGACTGACACTACCAAATTATGAATGCAAGCTTGTATATTCAAGACCTTGCGATTTCTGCAAAATGCATGACGACCCGCTTTCGAATACTTCTATGAAATGCCATGAATGTTGGATTAATGGTACTAATACAACTTAATGTGTTACAACTAATAATTATATGAACAAGTATGTATTTTTAAATCCTTATTGACTTCATGATGAGATCATTCGGTGTAATGTTAAATCAAGAAATATTGATAAAGGGGGAAGAAACATACACAAACTATTTAGAAACGTAGCAGATTCAGTTTTGATAACTCTACTGCTTTGTAGTTGGCGAATTTTTACAGCCTACACACACTAAACAAAAACGCTAGTGTGAATGTCAATAAATACTGAAAAAGGGTCCATTGGAAGCAACAAACACAAACAATAAAGAAAAGTAGCAGACTCGGTTACACTTCTATTCGGTACTTTATTATTATTGTTTTTAAATATTGTCCGTACATGAACAAATATAGCAATGCATCCTTTATATGGAATGTTTTATCAGATATTTATTAAAGAAATGGTTGCTTTTTAAATACAAACTTGATCAACATAATGACAAATGACAATTTTGTTGACATTAGGGAAAATGAATTACAACATAATTTTACATGACATTGCATACATTTCCTTTTCATGATAACTGATAGTACTATTATATCTTCTATTATGGGTAATGTAACTAGAAATGAAGCAAAACCAGCAATCTTGTTTGTCTTTGTTGCTTCCAAGGGATCAAATATACACATTTATTCAAAAACTACAAGGAAAATATTCACTTACTGAAAATATATAAAATGGATTCTTTAAAATCCGATATAAGAGTAAAACAGTTCAAATTATATTCGCAAGTGCCTTTTAATCTAAATTTTCAAGTTTCCATTTAATCAAAATTGTCGAGTGTCCCTTCAATCCAATTTCACTTCAAGTATTTCCTGGTGTATTTATTCTTCTTCCTTAGTTGTCACAATAGTTCAAATAATCCAATGTCACTTTAGTATAAATGAGCACAATGTTTTTTATCCTTGCACAATATAGTTTTAACTCAAAACATACGATATTTTTACTGTATACTGAACTCTAAAGTAAATTCTCAATCCAAATACTAAACCAGATACTGAACCAATAAGAACCTCAAACGGCTGTATGTATACTGTCGTAGAAGCTTTAGAATATTCTATAACCTTGAATGAGTCATATTATTTTTCACATCGTACATGTTTATTTACTCATCCAGAAACTTCAACATGTTACTTATTATAAATGATTGACCTTGGATGACACACTAACATGTTTACGTAATCATGGTAATTCTTCAAAATATTCATATGTTACAGTAACACTTCCTTTTGTTTTACTATTTATACATCTCGCTCTATGTCAAATGTATCGAACTAAACGTCTGCATATACAGCAATTTGTTCTTTGCGGTATATCTTTAGTTTTGTTTTGATTTAATACAAAAGGTAATGAGGATTACTAACCCAGCTTGAAAGACATATTGTATTCTCTATTTGACACACAGAGATAATTTTCCGAAAGAGTATTCGCTCAGTAATCTATCTTATAAAACACCATGCGTGTGTGTGGACATGTTTATGACATTAAACCGAAAAACAGGTATGTAGATCTTACCTGTTACATAAAAGGCAAAAAAGTCCAACTTAAATATGGTGTCACTTCTAGGCTAAATAATTCCATTCTTACTTGAAGTTGGAAAAATTCAATTCTTAAAATCATGGATACCTGTAATAATGTTTTATCAAACTAACACCATTCTACGTCCTCAGACCTACATTTTCGTATTAGTTCCTGCTGATAAAGCACCTAATAATGTTATAATTGTTTGACACATTCATTACATTAGTGTTTAATTGTAGAACTAGGGAGCACTAATTCGTCTACTCCAGTTCAATAAACTGATGATGATGTTTTGTTTACACGCATAGAACTCAGTACGCTGCTATCATTCTGCGTTAGGCGAAAAGCTAAATAAAAGTTTAGCTACAAATTTCAAAATTAAAAAAAAAAGTATCGTATCTGGTTTATTCGATCGTTCTGTTTCAATATTTAGTATATTTTTAGCCAATGGAGAGATAATCCTAGTTTTGTTAAGGCTATTTCAAATATGTTAATCAGTCCTATGTCTAAATATGTTTTAAAACTGAAATTTGAATAAAGAATGTAAGTAGTTACTATACTTCAATTGTTTAACTGTTCGTCCCAATTCTGAACAAATGGTCTCTAGCTCTTTGATTAAAACAAATTTTTGCTAAAATATTTTTAATTTTTTTTTTCAACTCCTTCAAAAACCCACAAATCTTTAAAACCCAGTTATTCTAATAAGTCTTTAACTTGTAATGCCCAATTTTTATTTTATATTTTTAGTGATATTTCGATCATCATATTGTATGTTTGTTTAAACATTTTCTTATGTCAGCGCGTGTTTGCTTTAACCAGAAACGGGTAATAATGGAGAGCCGATGGCTTAAGCCGATGCTAGGAGGCGTGAGTGGTGTTGCACTTAACATAACCCTCCATGAACAGACTCAATAAAACCGAGTCTGCTACTTTTATCTCTTGTTTGTCTTTGTTGCTTCCAAGGGATCCAATGTTCAGTATTTATTGGCATTCGCACTAGCGTTTGTTTAGTGCTGTGTGGCGGTCGTAAAAAGTTGCCCCGACTACAAATCATTAGTGTTATTACTTACTGGTCCTTTGGGATCATCAAACCCAATATTTGTGGCTTGAAAGTAGAATATCGCTCAAGCCGGTGCTAGGAGGCGTGAGGGATGCTTCACTTCACATTACCCCTCATGAACAGACTGCTTCTTTTATCTACTTTTCAGTATTTATTGTTAGTGAGGTTCTACTAAGTTCTCCATATATAACGTTATGTTTTGTAGATCTTTTTACACCTAGTAGTTGTTTACTAAACTGCAAGTGTATCCTTTCTAGAGATCCTGCACCTACAAATTCCTATATTTCCGCTCCGTACTTTAGAATGAATGAATGGAGAGAACTGTAATTAATGTTGTAATAACTTTTAGTTCAGTCCATTTGCATATGTTTCTATGAATATTGCGATGTTGAATTGATGTATTGTAACATATCTGCAATAAAATATTATTAAACTAAATGAATGGTGTTTTACGGCAGGTCGACACAAAAATAGGTCATATTGTGCGCAACAACTGATGAAAGATGAAGAAACGAAGTAGTAATAGAATGAACGTAAATTGATTTGTAGGTTACATCTCTTTACCGTCAGAAATAAATACCATATTTCTTCTTACCCGACCCCTCCCCATCCCCTCTCTCTCTCTCTCTCTTCTATCTCCCTCTCCCTCTCTCTCTCTCTCTCTCTCTCTCTCTCTCTCTCTCTGTAACTCACTTTTGTTAACCGACCTCAGTTTAAGAAAATAAATACTATATTTCTTCTTACTTACCCGACCCTCCCCTCTCTCTCTCTCTCTCTCTCTCTCTCTCTCTCTCTCTTTCTCTCTCTCTCTCTCTCTCTCTCTCTCTGCCACTCACTCTTGTTAACCGATCTCAGTTTAAGAAAATAGTACAATATCATCTGCATATAGCAGTATTAAAAGTTTTAAGTAATCAATATCTACTTCTTTATAGCCTTTTAAAGCACAGTTTTCTTCTAAATCATTAACAGCGTACACTGAAAATATAAACGGCGACAAACAGTCCTCCTGACGGCTCCCAGTATTACAGTTCAAAATGTTCACTAAATTGGTTTTGATGTTTAATACCGGACTTTACGTTTGTCTATAATATTACTCCGTGTTGGATACGTTTATAAACTGTATTCTGTCGGATCACTAAATCCAATGCCTTTGAAATATCTACAAAGCAAAACTTTTTTTATTATTAATTTCGTTTAGTATACTGTATGGTTAACAATACCGTGTAGAATAAACATATTATTAGTTGTTCCCATATTTTTACGAAATCTTGACAGACATTATCTGAGCCTCCTGAACGTCCTAACTTTACTCAGTACATGCTGTATATATTTCCCAAGATAAAAGTTCATTATCGAGTTTAGAAAATCTGTAACCCGCCATTTGAATATCGGTCTTTGGTGTATAATATATCTTCAATTCAGAATTTGGGTCATTAACAGTTTTAAACTAATTTGCAATTATGCAGATGAGATATTTGTCTTTCAAATGACATGACTGATATATTGTTACATCATCCAATATTCTTTTATATGTTTGTACCTGAGCATTTCATGGTTTTAGAGCTTATGGGATGGCAAGTCGTCCGTCGTCCGTCATCAGTCGGTACGTCCGTAAGTCGCTACTTTTTCCGGGCTTTTTTTCTTTCAAATATACCGTGACGTCATCAAAGATACCCTGACGTCATCAAAAGAGTGCTGACGTCATCAAAAGAGGTGCACCTGAAGGAATAGGATAGTAACTACCGGAATAAGCTTTTATCTCAGGCACCCTGTTTCTCGGCAGAATTATATACATGAAATACATCGACATGATCAAAGTAATACAGTCTATATCCATGATATGTGCTTGCAATGCTGGCGGCGATTTCAAATATAAGAATTGTATGAGGCGAATTAAATCTGCGAACACATCTTGAAATGCTTGTTCTTTATCTTATCAGCTCTCTTTTAGATGACATCGCGTTCGTAATGTTGTCTCATATCGTCGAAATTACGAGAAATATAATTCTTTCAGACACAATGGAATCCATACAACGATACTAACTAATTGTGCTTGGCGTATAATTCCCACAGTGACATGAACCTTTTATTATGTAACATTGTGTTAAATGAACTAGACACCTTCAAAAATGTATTAGTTGTACGTTATGTGATGTTAATGAAATGTTATCTAGTTAATATAAATGACAGTTTTAGACAATATACTTATATTGTTATCAACCAATACGCACTATTTATTTTAACAAAGTGATATCGACACGTCTATGTTATTTGAACATGTCGTTCAAATAACATAGACGTGTCGATATCACTTTGTATTGTAAAATTAAAACATTTAATAGGTAATTTTAAACAGTTTATCGCATTTTTCAGTAAAAATGTTTCAAACATATTTTATTGTCGACATATCCGTTATAAAATCCTGCTATTATAAGCTTTCCCATCGTTTAATGGAATTAAGACGGGACCAAGTAATTTCATGTTTGGTGATTGATGCCTCTACAGGTTTACTAGTCACTCAGCTTCGCTTTTTTCTTGTGCGATGACCGGACAACTTTGTGGGACTCCATGATTGCACTTTCTAAAACCCTAAAAGTGGAGGTTGGTCCATGAACCTTCATCCCTCGGATTTTTTGGTCGTACCCTAGATGGTTTTCACTTAGACTGCAACTACTGTGATTGTTCAGTACAATTCTGACTACATTCTGAGGTGTTTCTAATTATGTTTTTTTATATATACTTACAATAACATATGCCTAATTTCTCTGGATATGAACTTTATTGTCAGAGATTTCCTTTTCATGTCAATTTGAGCGCTGACAACAGGATAGAACCGAGGTTGTGTACACAAACGCAATGACACTTTAGAGCTGCACTGTACCACAAACCAAGAGCAAATTAACTATACTGTAACAATGAAAAGGACAATACACAATACAAAGAGTGATGAAGACTGGGTTACCGACTCTGAACGGTCAGTAGGCAATATCGCCCATTGATTGGTTAGTTTAAACCGATTTTAAGTGTACACAACCTCGCTCAGATTCACAATACAACGTAAATAAATCAAAAGAAAATCTCTCACAATAAAGTCCACAGACACATAAATTAGGAAACGATACACGTTTACGTTATAGTGAAAATATATATAAAAAAAAGAAAAAGCTCAGGATATATCCCGATTTGTACTGATCTTGTGACAATCACGGCAGCCAAATCTTGGGTACGACATAAAACCCAATGGACGAACGAAAAAAGTGAAGCGTAGTAACTGACTGTTAAAGGATCAGTCACCAAGGAATCCGTCAGACCCCTTTAATTTCGGAAGTTTATAGACCACATTTCCATAGAACAAAGGTTATGACATTCCTAGTCGCAGAAACGCTGTTAGGTTTGTGGTGTACTTCTCCAGCAGGCCTTCGTTTCGGCGACAGAACGTTGAGATATACGTAGCTTATGATAACGAAAACTCAGACCCCTTTAATTTCGGAAGTTTATAGACCACATTTCCATAGAACAAAGGTTATGACATTCCTAGTCGCAGAAACGCTGTTAGGTTTGTGGTGTACTTCTCCAGCAGGCCTTCGTTTCGGCGAAAGAACGTTGAGATATACGTAGCTTATGATAACGAAAACTTTGATGAAGAAGTTTACTTGTAATCACTTGATTTTGATAATTTAAATCCGTAACATCGTTACATGCCCTAGCAAAAAGAATTAGCTGGTATTTGTATAATGTAACACGAGATACGTCCCCATCTAAATTTGGATAGTTAACGATGTCAAAGTTAAAGGCCTCTCTCTAACACGGTAAGCACAGTTAGGAATGTTGTTAGGCGTGAAAGTGGATCACAGCGGGTATATACCCGCTGTGATCCACTTTAAGTGATTTCGTTAGATATTAGGATTGTGTAGTAGTTTATAACATAAACGGAGATCTGTGATTTCGTTAGATATTAGGATTGTGTAGTAGTTTATAACATAAACGGAGATCTGGTGACGTTTGATTTGAGTAATGAAATCAGCAATAATGAGATGTTTTCCTATTAAGACAGGTAATTAGGGATGTGTGATTGAGATGTGACATGAGTGGACAAGTGATGGTGTTATTTTTAGACGTGTATCGTGTAAAATCATCGTTTTATTTCAGATGGAAAATCAGCAGTAAAGGGGCGCTTTCTTATTAAAGACAGGACATGAGGAAAAACATGATGCTGTGACAGAGAGTGATTAAGCGTGTGCCAATTAGCGAAAATTGCGAAAGTGAATCCGTTCAATACGGCATGAATTAACGTAACGAATATTAAACTAATCCAGATATATATAAAACAAGCCATGCCATTTGAAACAGTACTGCGTATAGAAATAACGTCCAATGTTATTCTATCATCGAAAAAATGAGAAAATTAGCTTTTCAAAAAGTACTAAAGGAATCGAACGCTAAGGAAGTCAATCGAATATGAAGAGAAACCGTAAAACAAAGCGTAAATGCATCAAGGCCAACCTTTGCCAAGCATTAGAAATTAACATTATATTTGAAAATGTAACACAATATTCGCGCCGATTTTCAAGCACAGCACTCTTAAAACCTCAGAGGCACGTTTCCCATTGTATCGGTATTTCGTACTGTCGTATATAGTTTGTACTCAACATCACGTTTATTATGTCCGGATAGAAAACAAAATCACTTACTAAATCTGAAAATATTTTAATTAGAAATGGTATTAAAAGTAGATATAAAAATCGAACAGGGAAAGTAGCATTCAAAGACGACAGTCAAACAGGCAATGTAGCATTAACGAAACACAGTCAATCAAAACACGTATTCAAAACAAAGTGCAATTACACGAAAATAGAATTAAAGTATGAGTAAACATAAACACAAGAGGGTCAGGGTAAACAATTTATATTAATACTGATAAGGTGATCCTTTGGGAGCAGCAAACGCAATTAAGAGAATAAAGCAGCAGACTCGGTTATATTGAGTCTGTTCATGAGAAGTAATGAAAAAAGCAACACCTCTCAGACATAATCTTGAGGACGCTCGTGACATTTTACAAACAAGAAGCATAATAGTTAAACCACGTCAAAAATACAACTGTTAAATATGTTATGTATGTCTAAGAAACGGCCTATAGCGTAGAGAATCATATTGGATATAGCATGTTAACATAAGCCTTAGAGAACTTGGTTTAAGATAATTGTAAAGAAAACTTAATGTTTTGGATAATAAGAATGTCCTGATTTAAGAGAAGAAATAAAGCTAACACGTTTCGATTCCTATTACGATTCTGATAGATAGTTTATAATGATCACGAGAACCGATTCCTGGTTATAACGACATTGTATAGTTTGAGTCACACAAATCCTTTTTTATCTAGGTGTGTATCTAATGTGTATCTAATGTGTATCTAATTATAAAAAGTACACTAAAAACTAAGGAAGATAAAAATATCGGACAGGGAAAGCAGAATTCAAGCACGACAGTCAACCACAAAACACAAAAACTAACACGCAAACAGACAAACGAGAAGGTAAAAGTAATAAAAAAAAAGCAAACGACATCACAAACACAAAAGGGTTGACAATAGGGCTACCACCTTGGAACGGTCAGTGGCAACAAAGGCCCCTGGGTGTTTAAACCGGTTCTAGGGTGCACCAAACCTCACACTTTCCCTACTGTCAACCCGTTAAAACAGGACTGTGTAAATAAAGAAATCCCCGCCATGATCTAATCTCTAACCAACAAGGCAGCATCAATAGGCAATATAAGTAACACACGTATTGTTAGTCAATGACGAGAACAACATTCTTAGACAATACATTTTAATTTAACTTTATTTATCATGTTTCTTAGAAAATTGTTCATGATTATTACAAAAACATGAACAGTTTGTGTTGATATTTAAGCACTTAGGTATTATTATTCCCTAGTTTTTTAATCTTACTAGCTCTTTTTACGTGTTGACAATTAGGTCTGAATGGGGTTTGGTGTAACTTAAAATGCATTTGAAACCTCCAGCTTTCCAGTTTGCCACTGATCATTCCAGGGCGTAACACATTCGTCAGCTACTTTATATTTGTGATGGCTTCCTCTGTGTGTGTTTGTTATTTTAGTTGTTGTGAGAGTGGGTGCGGCAGAGTTCGGTGAATGATATAGTTCATGTACGACGTGTGTATATACCTTTACGTGGTTCAACCACAAGTACAATATGACCACAGTTGTATAGTCTATTATAAATAATTCAGAAGCTGCCTGTCTATCATGTTTCCGTTTAAATTTGCTTCTATTTATCTTTAAAATTAATATTTGTTTTAAATGCGTGTATGTGGTTAACATGCTCTGTGAATGCTAAATTCCATGTTCGACTTTTATAACCATATGTACTATATTATATATACAAACATAACACATATGTTAAATCTGGTGTTGGCGGAATCAGAGATATATTTGCTAAAACGATTAAATGCAACCATTAATGGACAGTTACTTGTTATGTTTGTCACGAATCGTGTCTTTTCGTGCCTTTATTGTTTGTTAACGTGTAACTCTGGTTTCTGCAAAGTCATCGAGTGCTTGATTTCTGGCATTCTAGGCAATTGTTATATTCATATATACATGATCATCCTTGCGTTATACTTATATTGCCTATTAAATCTTTATTAACACTGTATCGTTTTATTGGGATGCCAATATCGTAAGAGTGAGCTTTGACTCACCCTAGAATCTAGTATAAACCCACAGTGCCGTATTTGCCACTGACCGGTAGCCTTATTGTCAACCCTTTTATGTTTGTGATGTCATATGCCTTGACTTTTATTCATTTTTGTAATTGTTGTTTGTTTCTACACGCGTTTTTGATTGACTGTGCTCAGTTATACGTATGACCTAAAACAGCGTGAATTGAGGTGCCATGAAATAAAACTACATTGATTTTCTGGAAGATACTTGACCTGAAAGGAAACGAGTTTCAAGGCTCTCACAAACAAATGGACAAGGTGAGAAATCGTTAAGATATTTATTTTGTCCTATTAACTATGAATTATACTGTATTTGGTGTAAACATGCTGCAATAAAATAAAGCAAATAAAAGGATAGGACCAAGTCGTGAAAACAAACAACAATTGCAATGTTATTAAGAAGGTGACAACACAAACACAAACTGGTTGACAACTGAGCTACCGTGTTGGACAGGTCAGTGGCAAACAGGACACTGGTTGTTTAAACCAGGTTCTAGGTTCACCAAACTTCATATTCTAGGATGCATCAAACCTCATTCTCACCCTAGTGTGATCCCAACAAAACGGGACGGGGTTAATAAGGTATGCAGCTAGGCTATATTCTCAAGGTAGCAATAATATGCAATATAGGTGTAAAACGTAGATGATCATGTATATATGAATATAAAAAAACACAATGCAAGTACTCAATAACAAGAGAAAACACACCATTAATGGTACTAGATAAGTTTTAAGACAACATCAAGCGTTCCCGCACTTTGAGTATTAAGGTATAGGTCTTGATAGGGTCCACAATCTGTTTTGTCATCTCTACTATTGTATATAATTATCACACAGTCATAGTGGTTAATACCGGATAAGTATGTGTGATTTACATATCCTAAACACTAACTGAAGATGTTAAGGTGGCACTAATGTGTCTGGCATGTTTTAAGTTAGATTTGTTGCCGTTATTTAGAATATAAAATTTATTTATTCTAGAAGATAGCGTCACAAACGAATCTATGGTTTGATCCTAATTTGATACAGCTTGCGACTTGCTCTGTTTTTATAGAAATTGTCCCAATGCAAACAGATAAAGGAAACATTTGTACATAAAACATAATACACAGAAGAACGTAGCTAGATAAAGGAAAGTAACTAAATGTATGCTATTAAAGATGGAGCTAAAGTGCAGACAAATACGATTGATCAACTTTCTTTTTTTCCTAGAATGGGTAATGTCATTTACTTGAGTTGCGCAATTTGACAGGCACACTTTGTGTCTGATGCGCTATGCAGTTTAATAGCTTGTTTGTCAGAAGAGGATCCAAGAGAGGCTTGTCTAAGAATTACTGGCAATAAAAAGGAATAAGTATCGGTGAATAGTTACTCAGAGTTTGTATAAGGAATTGCTCATTGCATCATGTTTTCTAGCATCATTTTATCTTTGAGTCTATGTAACACAGTTTCAAATAACAATCGGATCTTTGTATATTTTCAAAATATCGAAAACAAAACATGAGAAGATATGAATTTTTGATTTTTCGAAAAAGATTTCAAAAACTTGTTCATGGATATCAGGTGAATGTTTGGAAATTCCAACCGAATATATAAATATTTTTGATCGGAAATTGGACTCCGCTGGGTTTATATAGATGATCCGAACCTTCACGATTGATTAATTATTGTCTTGCTATTGTCAATGATTGTTATTGCATAGATTCGCCAACCTTTGTATACGTTGATTTACGCAATGACATCGTGTAACTTCTGTTGATGGTATCAATATAATTCTTGATTGGTGTGATTTATCTATCCTCATGTGTAATATCGCAGTATATAGCCTAGTGTATTCTTATCCATATTGATATAGTGTTACAATTTATGATAAAAGTTCCTGAATAGAGAACAGTGCAAAAAGTGATAGTGTCTCCAGTACAACACTGCAAAACAATGGAGAATATGAAAGACACCGAAACAATATATTTAAGAATATCGTTCGTAAATAATTCTAACGAAATTCACAGACTCAAGGGAGTGCACTGATTCGACTTTTAAGTAAAACGTTCTCCACAACAACTTGTTAGCATTACTATGTAATTTATAATATATAATTATCTACCCTGATAGTGTAGATCTACACAGTGAATGATGTTCAAAAGTAATGTTCTATTTATCACGGGAATTGGAAAGGTTTTCATCTAGGATTATCAGGTTCGAACATATGATTTAACAACAACACTATGCTCTTAAAAGAAGTTCTCTCGTAAACATGAATGTGCCTACGGACAACTGATGATGACGACGGACACCAAAGGACGATGTCAAATGCGTATTAAATGAACACGTATGACCTTAGGCTAGGTCAGCTGACTAACAAACAAGGTGCTTAAACATACTTATACAGCTGGCCAATGATAATTCATTACGTTGTCAACAAAACAATAAATATGCGCTCGAAGAGATCGTAGTGGAATACACGACGTGTTATTTAGGGTTATATTACCATCGTGGGTTCATTGGCACTAGAATCATGTATGTATGTATGTATAAAATGTGCGAGTATATGGCACTTCTGACTGTATATAAAGACTTATATTCAATAGTAAGGCGTACTATGCAACATTCAACACAAAGAAATAAGGTTGATAAAAGGCTCTAGGTATTGTTAAACCACACATAGGATTTGTTGTCTGCTTTTCATTTAGTCTTTTGGCTGTTACTTGTGATACGCAGGCTTCATAACCGCTGCTCCCAACTAAATTCCATTTTGTTCATTTCTTCGGGGCATAGTATTTTGTTAGATACTGGGACAATATGCCTCTGGACATGGGAAAGACAATATCGCTATGTCCACCGCCATATGCATGCTATCTTCGGGATGGTTAACATTATGTACTATTGATTTTATAAATATTGAGTTCTGCTCCGGGGCTAGAGGGTGCGAGCGGTAGCTAGCATATTTCACTACCGTTCATTAACAGTCTCAATCAAACCGAGATTGCAATATTTCATTATGTCGTGTTCGGCCGTTTCCAAAGGTCCACTCTCATACTCGTCTATACAAGTTGTGAAGCCACACAATCTTCATTTGACCCTTTGTATTTATTTATTTAGCTCTATTACTGTCGTGTAACCTGTAAAGCTAACCAGTTGTGTTATTTGCAAGATGGCGGACACGTCAACATTCGAAAAGTAAGTGACTTATATTTTTACTCTTTACTTACTTAATTCGGCGGGACATGCATATATATTTATGCAGACAGTTAGAATAAAAGTCCTGCATACTGAATGGCGAAAACATTCGTTAGCAAATGGTTTTGAGCTGTTCATATAGATTGTTATTCTTGTTAAATGTTATATATCTCTCAAGCCGAGGCGTCCTTATCCACTGAGCAAGAGGCCGCTGAATCCTCACCTGAAGTTCATGAGTAAAGGTTGTAGGAAGTGGAAAGTTATTGTTTGAGATAGTTGTTTAAACTCTTTTTTAGATCACCTGAGCCGAAGGCTCAAGATTATCTATTGGGATCACTCTTCGTCCGTCGTCCGTCCGTCGTTGTCGTTAACTTTGGATTCAAAAAACTTCTCCTCATTGGCTTGGCCAATTTTTACCAAACTTCACATATATGATCCTTAGATGAATGCCTTTTAGTTTTGTTAAAATTCTAACGCCTAGACTATCAAGTTTGTTCAACTGAAGTCCCCGGAGTCAAAAATTGGTCAAGCCCTGGGGATCTAAATAGCATGTTTTTCAAAGACTTATATAGAATTTTTAAAAAAAAAAAAAAAAGTTCTCTGAAACCACAAAGCACAGAGCTTTCATGTATGACATGTAGCATCAGCTTATTGTCCTCTACTAAGTTTGTTCAAATGGGGACCTTGGGGTCTAATTTGGCCCACCCCGGGAGTCACAGTTTTACATGGACCTATATAGGGGGGGAAATAATCTTCTCTGAAACTGCAAGAGCCAGAGGTTTAATATTTTGCATTTGATATAAGATTATGGTCCTCTACCAAATTTGTTCAAATGATGACCTGGGGTCAAGTTTGGCCCGGCCCAGACGGTCACAGTTTTACATAGACTTATATAGGAAAAACATTAATGTCTTCTTCTCTGGAACTACAAGAGCCGGATGTTTAATATTTTCCATTTACTATACTCTTATGGTCCTCACAGTTTGTTCATGTGGTGACCCTGGCATTAGGCCCTGTGTTTTACATAGAAGTGTATAGGGAAAAAACTTCTCATGCCAGTACTCAGGTGATCGATTTAGGGACATATTGGCCCTCTTTTTTTTAGTAGTCGCCATGAACTTGTATTTTTAAAAATGTATTTTTGAAATTCCGGCCTACCTGATTTTTAGGACAACTAGACATCAACTGCAACATTCTTGTAAAGTGTCATGAAAATCCATCAACTATTTTCATAGTAATCGCCACAAGTTTTTCCTATATAACTCCATGTAAACGAAGATGGCCGCTGGTGGCCATGCTTGACCTCGAATCGAAATGAATATTGTGTAAGACCACCTACATGTCATGCCAGTCAGTTTAGTAAAGGTTCCAAATCAATATTACTTATGGTTTCTGATATTGAATATTTCGTTTTTTTACTTTATTTTATTTATTTAATTAATAATACATATGTTTACACATTAATAATACACATGTGATTAGAATCCAACAATAAGGTTCTATTTTTTCTTTATTTTCCTTTTATTTATCAATTGCATCATGAAACAAAAACAATGTTAGTGTCCTTTACATTTTTAGTATCGCGCCGCAAATCACGTCAAAAGCCGTACCGGGTTCCGCAAATTAAACCATCCAAAGCAGGTGCGCATTCCCGGTGTGATTTAGCTGCTAGCCTACTGAGCAATATTATTGATCATTTGCGACGCTTGTTTCAAATAGAAACATTACAAGCGTCGCGAAAATCTATACAAATCGTCGTACTGAGATACTGCGTTTAGTGAAAAACTTGGTAACATACGCGTGGTGCGCTAAAACGATATATCCGGTCTATGGACGATATCATATGGCTTTACACTCCACTCGGCTGCATAATATATATCAAATAGTCCCACCTGTTTTGAACCATTACTGGCTTGTTTCTCCACGGATCAACGCGACATATCTTGTATTACTTACTTTGTGATGATATCTAAATGACTAGATAACTCATTTCTTGTATACTATGCACTAAACATGCTAAATAAGCAAAACTCTAATTTGAAAAAAATTAGACTGTGCGATGCGTTACACTAACGAATTTGCAACAGGACGATGCGTTCAGTACCAATACTGTACGGTGCATTACCCATATTTGTCAACATTACTGTACAGTTCAATTAGTTCTATTGTCACGCGGAACATTCTCACGCAACTTTCTCGTTAAACTGTGTCGTTGGTTAACTTTGTCGACATCTTAGAGTTGTATCAACATCGTACGCGATACGTGCGTTTAACAATTATATCGGATATTAATGAAATAATGGTATGAAGTTACTTCAACCTTCACAACTATCGCCCTTCGAAAGCATGTCATGTCAAACTGTATCTGAAGATATCAAATCAACAATAAACTTTAAGAACGTGCTAGAGATCGAAAGTCAGTGGATCAAACTGACACAGAATGTATTTAAGTAATAAATGTGTGTTTCTGATTGGCTAATAGGTTACATTCGGCTAAGAGTATGTCCGAATTGCAGTTGTTAACACAATGAAACGCTCCGCGGTATAACGGTTATAGTCACAGTGTCGCAATTATGTTACAACGTGGGGTCATTCGTTAAGACACATGTATATTATTCTTTATTAAAAACATCAACGTTTCTGCATTAGTTTCAACATCTTTGAGCACTAGTTGACACAAAGATATTTGATGTTTTCACACAAAATATTATTGGATGATCAAAATAGAATATGTTATCCGGCGATTTGTCACAAGTTTGACATACTGTAACAATAAAACTTAATTTTTATTAAATTTTACATCAAAATTTAACATTTTTGACGTTTTACTAGCAATCTCTAATACAACTTTGAGATAAAATGCATTAGTATGTCTGAAATATCACCACATAATGTTATCTTAGTCAGTGACTGAAAATAAAATTAAGAATCATGCAAAAACATTGTGTAACGGATTTGTTTCTAGGTTTATTTACGCCAAATAGACCGAATGTTCTCGCCTGGTGCATTCGAATGTACTTCTACATTAAAAAGTGCTACTTTTTGGTGATTATTTCTTTTAGTGCAATTTCTTGTTTCGTTTTGTCTGCATTTGTTTTCTGGACATGTTATTTACATGTTGAATGCATCTTATAATGCTATAGACAGTTTAAATATGAATATTAAATATTAGAGTGGGTATGAACTTCTGAGTTGCAGTCAACATGTTGACATTTGACCCGGGGTGTGTTTACCTTCTGAAAAAACTTTCTTATAAGTACGCAAACCCCCTTTTTCCTTGCTGATTTTGAATAGCAGACATTTTTTTCTTATTGACAAGGGAAGTTTCCCAGAATTCAAACGAGGTTTGTATTTCTTACAGGTCAATAAACATGTCAAGTTTATTAGGAAACGAAAACAGATCCGAACACATTTCTTCCACTAGAAGATAATACATCATTCGGCGGGGGATATCACTTCATCGAATGTGCTTGTTCCTTTTTTTAAATTGGGCCTATATATGAATGACAACATGGCATTTAATTTTAATTCATACATAACTCAGTGCAAAAATCAATGGGCGTGTTACACCTTCTGTCTCTCACGGTATGTCAACGATTCATTTCTAAGTGTTACAGATTTGTTAAGAAAATTAAGTGTATTTGGTAGCGGTTTCTTTTGTATCTGACAGGCGAAATATATATATTACTGGCATGTATCTTCGTTTGTTCCTTTCAAGTCAAATGCACAAGTGCTCCGTTGTTTTCGATGTTAATATGTCTGCGATTTTCTAATTCAATATAAAATTTGAAATTAGCAGCAAAATATATACTTAAATTTATCTAACTATTTGTCTTGCTATAACTTGCAAAGTTTGAAACTCTGAAACTAAACAGCTTTTTTTTATTTAAAAGAACAAGAAATATATAGAAATGGTCTACAACTTAAACATATCAAACTCCTCAATTATGCACAACGCGCATTACAGTAATTTTGACAAATATCGGTAATGCACCGTACAGATTTTGATATTGAACGCACTGTCCAGTAGCAAATTCGCATGCTAACGCACCGTACATTTTTCAAATCGGAGTTTTGTTTATTTACTGCATAGTTTACAGAAATGAGTTATCTGGTCATTTAGATATCATCACAAAGTAATTAATACGAGTTATATCGCGTCGATCCGTGAAAAAACAAGCCAGTTATGGATCAAAACAGGTGGTACTGCTCGCTTCGATTGCAGATGCTTCAGCGATGATTTTGCAAACAGTAATATATTATATGTTCCATGCTATGCAGCCGAGTGTAAATAAATAATTTTTCTAAATGTCAACATAAATAGCTATGCATGTCACGCCGAATTAAGTAACGAGTAAAAATGTAAGGCACTTACTTTTCGGATGTTGATGTGTCCGCCATCTTGGAAATAATAAAATCGGCTAGCCGTGCAGTAACCGTACAGGTTACACGACAGTGTGTATGAGTATTAACAGTAAACATCGGACAAATAGTGTATACGTAATCACCTTTAACCGTGTATGTTGGGACATAAGTAAACGTATTCATGCGAGAAGCATTTATTTAATTACAAAATATCCATCGTATACTCAGTTTGCCTACATACGGGTTTTGGGTCACCCATTTACGCTCCAACTGTGTTGTGCGGTTCCATTTTATTTACCGAAACGTGTACTGCAATCCATACTACTCTCACACTCAAGACGCAGAGTATCGAAATGCAGAAAGATGCATCAAATGTGGACTTACAAACCATTCTGGACAAGTGGATGTCACCATCTAAACCAAGTGCAGTGCTTCAAATTTAAACTGTATGGACAATAACGATTCCTCTGGCTTATGATTGAGGAAATAAGATATTGGCAAATATGCAACAAAAAGTGAAGATATTCAATTATTTACAAATTATTTCCTTTTATTGGAAGATTGGTGAGAATTGTAATCTAAGAAAATGTGATTGCATTGTAACAATTTCAGAAAAACCTCTTGACAGATATACTAACTTAAAGTATAAGTGAAAGATATAACAATGAAACTTTAATTGATAAAAGTACACTTCAAACCGAAAGTGAGCCAAATGAAGAATTCTATGATGTCTTAACACGGTGTTACAGTACAAGTACTTATATTAATGGTAATATTGTATACAATGATATAACACAAAATGAAATTGTGCATGCTGATACTAGTCTTTCCATGAACCCCAGCCAACATTCTCTTGATTTAGGGTTATCCGATTAAGATTTAACAATTGGTCACATAAATATTCAAGGTATACAAAATAAAGTTGACCAAATAAAGCTTATGTTAAACAACACTAAAAATTATATTCATATTTTTGGATTGCGTGAAACTAAATTAAAAAATTTCCACCTTGACAACTGTTTTCAGTTAGATAATTTTCAACAGACAGAATAATAACAAGGAAGCGAAAGGAATAAGGTGGTGGAATTATTATTTATGTTAAAAATGGGGTGAATGTAAAGAGAACATTACGTGGTCCGAGTATTAACTTTCATACCCCATCCAACGCCCTTCTCCAAAAAGCGAAAACGGGGTTGGCTGGGAAATAAAACCTTAATTTCGGCTTAACAAGTTTGCATATTGTAAAATTAAAACATTTATAAGGTAATTGTAAACAGATAATCTCATTGTGAAGTAAAATATGTTTAAACGAAATATTCGTTATAAAATCCAGCTATTATAGCTTTCCTATCGTTTAATGGAATTAAGGCGAAACCACGTAATGGATGTGATTTAGAGAAGAATGAAATAGAGTGTGTATGGCTAGAAATGTTTCCAAAGAATCCAAAAAGTTTTTTGGTGTGTAGGATATACCGGCATCCAAATGAAACAGTTAAATGGTATGAACATTTTGAAAAACTTCATAGAAAAAATAAATAGAGTTCTAAAGATGATGTCAATAACTACAGACCCATCTCAATCCTACCAATCCTCTCAAACGTACTAGAGAAACATGTACATGGTTCATTAATGAATTTCTTTATATATTATAATTTACTGCGCAAAACTTAGTCTGATTTTAGGTCCAACCATTCTTGTGAAAATGCTTTAGTAGGAACGATTGGTAAATGGCTCGAAGCTATAAATAATGGTCGTCGACTTCAAAACAGCTTTCGATCTTGTTGATCCACACTTATGTTAAAAACAATTGAAGCACGACTAATTTTCTGGTGACACAGTGTTGTGTTGTGTAGCAAAATATATATGTTAGCAACATTACTTCTGGGGTAAATTGTATAGCTAATGGTGTGCACAGGGCTCAATTGTGGGTCCACTACTATTATTTATTTGTAATTAATGATTTACCACTCTATACTGACTTGGTAAGCACAGACCTTTATGCAGATAACACTACCCTATATGACATTGGAGATTTTCGCCAAACAATTGAAAGTAATTTACAAACAGCCCTAGACAGTTAAACTGGTGCAAATGTAATGGCAGGCTTATAAATACCACAAATACTAAAGTAATGTTAAAGGGAATGTAGCGAAAAACTTGGAAAAGGGTGAACGAATTATCAAAATCGGATGATAAACAAAAAAGATATGACCATTTAAAGGTTGTTCTAAAACAGATATGGGAGCCGCCATTTTAGAACTATGACGTCATAGTTCCATATTATCATATATGGAATATTGATAAATATCGTTTAAAACGAAGAAAATCATTTCAAATGAATACAAAAAAATGTACTGGTCATATAAAGCATTATTGCCATTAAGTATTACATATTGTTCATACAATTGCTGTCATTTCCACCTATAAATCAGTAATTTTCATATTTATAAATATTCCATATATGGTCATTTAGAACCGTGATGGCATAGCTCTCAAATGGCCGCTTATATATCCGTTTCAACAGAAACTTCAAATGATCATATCTTGTTTGTTTATCATCCGATTTTGATAATTCTTTCACCCTTATTCAAGTTTTTCAGAACTCTCAATAATGTGTCGATACACTCCCTTTAAGAAATTCACATCAGAAAAGAGCCAGTTTGACTATTGAAAACCTAACTTTATATTTAACCAATGATAATTTAAATACAATTGCAAATTAATGACAAACTTTGGAGTGTTTGTAGACAATAACTTGACTTGGTCAATCCAAATAGATAAAAATGCAAAACCAATACATCAAATGTATGGCTTCAATATCTAGAATTAAAGAATATTTATCTACCGAGCACAAAACTCAGTTTTACAAAACATACATTCAAAGCCACATAGACTAATTTGGAGGGGCACATCTCAAATAAACTTTAATATAAGTATGCGTCTTCCAAAACGCGAATGTAAAATAATAATGGACTATAACGTGGTAGATGTATTAGAAACCATGCAACAATTGAAAATATTAACAGTCTTTGAAAGATTATATCTCAGAAAAGCAACGTTTATGTATAAAGTGACCAAATCAGAAACACCTCAATATGGTTATGAAATGTTTAAACACAGAATGGCAAATGATAATGTGCCAGTGCTAATATAGATATAAAAATCGAACAGGAAAAGCAGCATTCAAGGACGACAGTCAACCACAAACACTCACTACATCAAAATCTACTTTTATTCCATCAAGGCCAAACAAAGCAATTTACAAACAAAGTGTTGCATACTCAGGACCTATTATATGGAACAGCTTAACAACTCTGAATACTATTGATTAGTAGTATTATGGATGAAAGGAACCTAATGTTCGAATCAAATACTTATATATTTAATACACCATTTTTAAGTAAAGCGGACAGGGTTAGTGATATAATTTTGTTGTATATATTGAACTAGTATTTTTCACCATTGGTTCATCTGCATTTATCTGTGTTATTACAATTCCACCTTTTTGCTGTTATTAATCATGCTTGTTTCTTTTCTTTTCCCATAGCTTCATTATATTTATTCATCTCAGAGCTTGTTTCTTTTGTACAAATTTAGGGTAAACGATTGTATGTGTATTAAAGTGTATGCAACTTTTGAAGGTTCAGTTTGAATGCAAACATTTAGCATTTAATATTTAAAAACAATATTGCCTTTATTGATTACTGCTTTATTTGATTTGTTCTTCATTTGTCATTTGTAAATGTGTATATAATAGAGGGTCTCATGGAAGAATAGTTTATAACTAAATGTGTTACCCTCTGTAAATAAAGACTAGTACATATATTGTTATTATTATTATTATACTTTCGCTTAATGCAGCTTATTATTGTTGATGTTAACTGTTTGTTTTACTTCAGAATTAGTAACATTTAGTATGTCACTAGATGTATTAATATCTGGGATAACAGTATTTCATTTTAATTAGTGTGTTATTCCGCATATTGTCTGTACTAGTTGCAACGAGAGAGTTGTCATGTTGGTGATGATACTGTTTATAAATGCATGACCAGTAATAAAAAACTACTATAGCGTGAACAAGCAGATGAAACGGTTTTAGTCATGGCATTTTGTTTGAATAATTACGAAATACTGACTTGTTTTATTTTATTATTTAATATACGTCCAAGGTGATAATTAAACAAGGCGGTGCTCCGACGACATAACTACTCCTTCAATATGATTATTGTATGTTAACAGTGTTTTCTTGTGCTTATTTTTAATATGTATATGTTGTAAATGTTGTTTTTTTGTGTTTTGTTTTTCAAGGTGTTAACCGTTTCAAAACAACGCGCGGAAGTGTTCATAGCTGTCTGCATCCTGCTGCTAGAGTAACCGTTGATGAACATTTTCTTATAACAGAGCATTTTTAGAGGTTACTGATGATTTTAATTATCTTGAAGTTGTATTTAACTACACTGGGTCTTATACTTTAAATCAACAGGCTATCTGCGGGAAAGCATTAAAAGCTATGAATCTCTTAACTGCAAACATAAGAAAAACTAAACTAAAACCTAAAACATCCCCGCAATTATTTGATTTTTCGTCTCATCAATACTCAATTACGTCTGTGAAGTGTGGTGTTCCACAAACTCGAAGAAGGAGATTAATTCATCTCAAGTTTTGTAAACAAAAACATTCTAGGAGTAAAACTGACAACGAATAATGCCGGTTTTACGGTGAATTTGGGCGTTATCCATGATTTATTACAAGATATACTAGAATAGTTAGATATTGTTTGAAATTAGTTACAACAGAAAGAATCATTTTATCATCTATATATAAGTCTTCATTATCTGATCGTGAAAGTGGATTAAACAATTGGTAATCCAATGTAAAATCTCTGCTTAATGCTTATAGCTTTATGTATATATAGTATGATCCTTTAAGGGTGAACCATCAACATGTTGTATCTAGCTTTAAACAGAGGTTGGTGGATTGCTTTATTTCAACAATGGAATACTGATCTACA
Organism: Cyrtodaria siliqua; assembly: GCA_037043455.1. Lineage (NCBI taxonomy): Eukaryota > Metazoa > Mollusca > Bivalvia > Adapedonta > Hiatellidae > Cyrtodaria > Cyrtodaria siliqua. The sequence continues at coordinate 784,755 of JAWPHD010000005.1, forward strand.
GGAAAATAGAGTATTATCGAGTTTGTATAGACATGTTAAAGATCATTTTGGATATGAAAATTATCTAAATTGTAGGTACAAAACGATTACGAAGTGTTTTTACCAAATTTGTACAGCTTATAATGATATTAGAAAGAAATATATTACATACAACACAGGCCAAATATGTTTAAATTTGTAACACTGCTACAATATTTAAAGAAGAAAGAATTGTTTAATGTAAGTAAATATTTGTCAGATGTTCCGTTCCAAATATTGTTCCTTAAAACATATTCAAATACATCACATAAATTGTTATTTTATATATAATTCCTTTTTTTTTTATATCCTTGGATTATTGATTTAAATGTGAGATTGATTTGATCTATAATTAATAATTGATTCTAATATTGAAAATTGAAGTTATAAGTGGATGGGAAGGTATATGTGTAGCCTGTCATGTGATTATAATTATGTATTACACATTAGGTATGTAATGATGAGAAACTGTAAAACTTTAAATCAATAAAAATATCTATCTGTCTATCTTAAACGTTAAAACAGTTACATACAATGATACATAACGGAATATACTGTGGTTTGCAATATTGCACTGCATGGCGAATCTAAACTGATGCCAGTATTTATTAAAAGTGTGGTCTATCGGTCTTGTTTTAAGCTGATAACTGTAAGCTGTTATTGCTGTGATTGATTCTATTGACAATCCAGCAGCAATTTCTTTGTCATCGCATTGTAGCCGAAGCATCTGCAAGCTTTGTACCAAGTAGGCCAATCTGATCAAATACATAAACATGATAAATATATCATAAACTTTTTAAATGTATTCGATGGAACAATGTTGACAGATGTTTTTCAGTAACGATCCATACGGCTATTAGTTTTATACAAATAAAGACCGACGACAAAGCCACGACATGTAAAAGGTCAATACATACCTAATTATATACTTTGCTTAATTATATCTTTCAAACAACTAATCACAAGTTTGTTTTCTATGGTACCCAGCACATTTTTTCTTAAATGTGTGAGGCAACGTGCTTCATTGAATTTGCCATTTACTACCTGCTTTTAAAACCTCATAAACGCCAACGAAGGCATTATAAAAAAGTGCAAGAGAGACAACTACAGTCACAGAAATAGCAATTTTATAGTGAGACATATTGGATACGTGCAAAGTAGCTCCGCCCTTTTTTTAGAAACAATGAATGCGTGTGCAGAATTTTATTGGTAATAGACGCTGTTTTTACACTGGAAAATATTTAATGAATTTAAATATTTAATAGTAGAGAGGCTTCCTACGAAGTCAATGCATGTGTGTATATATACTAGAAAATGTGAAAGAAACACACAAAAAACAATTGCATGAAACAAATACAGTTACTATAATACAAACATACATTATGATTAAGGCATTTTTACAGCTCCCCCTTATGGTTATACGACCCACATACAACATTGAAAGACGTATATGATAAAAGAATGTAAACGCTAAGAACTTGCACTTTCTGTTTACATAATGCGTTCTTACATATGTCTTATAGTTTTCAAGATAAACCACCAAATCAGAATACACACAATGTTAACTTAAAAGTTGCCAAAATATGGCTTGTAATTTACGTGCACGCATTGTCATTAGATAGCATGGTTTTATTCTTAAAACACATTCTTCAAAGTGTTTAGTAATATGACTGTATGCAATTTCTCTCGGATACAAGTATAAACGTTGTCTTCCCTTTCCCCAGTAGAACATTTGTAGCTGGTAAAACTGTTCAAGGAGATAGGTGTACGTGGATATGTCGATGTGTTTATTAAGAATCCATTCAATGTCTGTTTAAATCTTCATTATAAGTTTTATCTTCTTGTATCCAATAACAATCTTAAATCAAATGACTGAAAGTCCTGAGAGTCGCCAAGATTGAACAGTCTGTATTCTTGATGAGGTTAAAGGTTATGTTAAATTTTACAGGTGTGGCGTATTAAAATGAAATATTGATGCTTAGAACATGAGATTTTTTTTGTACTGAAAAATGCTTGGGACGGAATTATTTTTTGCAACCGCGTCGGTTTTGGTTTTCGAGTGTACGTCAGTGGTAACAGGCAATTATTTTAAGAGACAGGCCCAGGGCTTGTTGCTTCTGAAATGGACAGGCCCTGATATAAAATGGAAAGTTCCAATTTTTTTTTTATTGGAAATTAGTCTTTATTCGCTTTTATACCGATGCAAAGGAGAGTACTAGCATTTTTTGCCGAACGATAATAATCAGAGCCGATTTGGTGAAACTGGAGCCAAGTTTTTATTCAGGTTTTATTGGACTATCAGGGCCTCCTGTGGCTACATTTTCCTTTTTGTCACCACTTTTTACAAGTTAAAGAATGAGGAGCCTAGACTAGAAAGCATTTAAAAGTAGGATTCCAGGAACTCCTTACACCTTAAATAATGATTAGAATATACTTTGTATTTGTATCTATACATATATATATTTTGTTTCCACCAAAATGTATTGGCAAAGGACAGTTTTTCTTATTTGATTATATAAAAAAAAAAAATTATCCAAAATTGTGTACCATCCGAACTACTATGACGCCGTTGTTTTACGGCCTGGAAATTTCACAAACATTCAATCGAAATACCATCAATTACGAACTTTTTTCATGCATTAATGTGTTTTGAATGCCAAAAATGGTATTTTTTATCAAAGAGGAAAGAAAACACAACCCTAATAGCAGGATACTTTTATGTCAATAATTGTCGATCTCAAAGTTGTGATAAAGGTGTCTGCAAAGATTGCCGTGTGTCCCTTTAAACCATTTGATTTGTGTACCTTGGTAGTAGAACTGAGCACTTCTTGACAAATTCTTTTCATCAACTTGTGTATTTATTTGTAGCAGATGCCATACTATTTCTCAAAGTACTAGGCACAATAACTACAATATTTACGGACATTTAGTTCCCAATTTGTTATCTAGGTCACGCATGTCATGAGCGGCACATCCGGGTAACTACGCTATTGATTCCATTCATACAGTATTTATGCGTGTATTACTGCGCATAGTATTTCAGTTCCTTTATCAAAAAAGACACGTATATACTGTATACAATGACAATTATTCACAATCAGTAGTTATATTATTCGGTATATATAACTTTCATGTCAGTCACCTAATGAAATTAATTTATACTTGAGGCAGTTAAAGGAACTACATTCTCGAAGTGCATTCTCGAAGTGCGTAAAGCTCCCCGTCCGATTTTTGGTGTATTAATGAGCATTATATTTCGGTAAACCTACAAAAAAGACACGTTTATACTGTATACAATTACAATTATTTCATTATTTCACAATCAGTAGTTATATTACTCGGTATACATAACGTTCATGTCAGTCACCTTATCAAATTAAGTTGTATTTGAGGCATTAAAGGGGACTGCATTGCCGAAAACGGTAAAGTTCCTCACCCGTTTTAAAAACTCCATATTCAGAAATTGCAGTATATACATACACGATTCCTAAGAGTCAGCTAAAAACGTCTTTCTTTACAAATTCTTCTTATGTCCTAATACTGTAACATCACTTTCCTTGACAATCGAAATTTTACCAATCGTTATTTTCTATTATCCAATTATTCATTGTAACAGGCACATATGTTTCTCATTGGCTTATCATCAATCAATACTCGCATTTGCGCGAATTTAATCACTGAGCAATATTTTATTTATAATTCCAGATAATTAGGGATTTAGTCTAGACAGATTTATAAATAGTCAAGATAGATGTATCACGCAGTTTTTAAAAAAGATTATTTTACTTGCAAATTGAAATCTGTGCTTTTTTTCTTAACCACTAAAATTTAAACTCGTTTGTGTTTAATTGTTATTTTGTTTTAATCCACGCAATTTAAACTATTTAAAGTAATTTGCATGACCAAACTCATTACTACTTTTCGTTTCGGTAATACGGCGTTCCATTGGTCGACAACTGACGATATTAACGAAATCACAATTCAAAATATGCTCTACAATTCGTTTCGGTAGAGCTGCAAAATGTGTTGCCGTTAAAACTGTAAATGTACTATTTGCTTTATATTGTTGTTGTTTATTGTTTTCTCTTCTCTGTTTGTTTGTCCTACATAATAGTGTACGTGCTTGCGCGAGTGCGAGCGTGAGTGTGCTTGCTTGCCTGTTTATGCGTGTTTTGTATGTGTATACTGGTTGGAGCATAGTTGTTTATACTCCTTTAATGTTTAAAACACGTGTGCATAAACACTTGGTAGAACAAATGAAATAACTTGTTAAATAACAGTAATTGTCCTTATAATATGCATGATAGACAAGCGACATGGATATTTTTAAACGTGCGCAAATCCCGTCAAAGGATACACAACCATTGTTAAATTGAAAAATAAATAAACTCACCTTTCAAGGCTGAATATAAGTTATCCTTATAAAATCCGTTATTTGTATGAATAATAATAATATAAAAAAATCAATCCAGTAAAATAAAAACTACTCACGAAATTGCACACGTGTGTTTAAATCCAACATTATGATAAAGTAATAGTCCGAAGATACATAATGAATCTTTTCAAATTAGATACCACAAAAAGCGCGCTGCACGGGATGTTCCGCCCACTGGTCGATACATCTATATAACTATTACTTTTAACGAGTGCTGAATTATTTCGGCACAATTAATATTACTATATTGAATACATATTTAGCTGATGTAGAATTTTTGTTACAATCTGAAAATAATAATATGTATATGTTCATACATAACATATGTATTGAGTAATTACTTTAACATGTTAGATTAGTATATATAGACAGGAATATCATATCATGTCAGCCACCACCTATACCATTGCTTTCAAATATATAAGTATTAGTATTATCGTTATTATTATTATTATTATTATTATTATTATTAATACCTGCAATTTGTAAGTAGTATACTTATACATTGAACAGACATCTACCCACTTCATTGCTAGATAGTTTGTACATATATATAGTCGTTTTCTGATGTATACATGTTTTTGTTTTTTCCAATGTGATGGTTTGTCGCCATTAATTCATTCATATGTAAATGTATTTTGTATCATGTTGCTTATGCTGTTCATATATACGAACCTAAGTGAAATAAAGAAGTTGAAGTTGAAGTTGAAATTAAAATATGGCAAGAGGTTATAAATAATAAAACGCGCCTAATCTAATACAGTTAAGACTTATACATATCAATTTGGAAATGACCTTCAACTACTATTTTACATAACACGGATGTCACTGTCATAAGTTCAGTCTATCAAAGCTGGTACATGTAAAATATACACGTTATGAACGAATATTACCATTTTATATAATTGTAACGGAAAACATTTTGCAATTAGTGTGAAAAGCAAATACATGTACTTGGACTAATACGCTGTTTTACGTGAATAATTATTTCATTGAACCATTTATACTACCACACAGCATACAGCACCCGCAAGCAAATGAACCTATTATCTTTCTCCTATCATGAGGCAAAAAGTTCTATGTAAAATCATTATCACTGGTAATAGTAATACTGGTCTGTGATGTCTATGGCATGTACATGGCGTCTTTCGGCTATTTCCAGCTATGTGAGAGAGGATTTTCATAAAAATGAGATTATAATGTTCCTTCATAAATCTTTACTTTAAATTTATTTAATTTACTTCGATTGTAACGAAAGCTCTCCGAACCATTTTCATTCACTCTCGATGTCTTAAGAAAGTGCAGATAAAGTGTCTTGCTCAGAGACACAAACATGAGATTTAGGGTCCTATAGAAACAATAGCGTCCGAGCGCAATGGCATCGTAGGTCCACACTGTACGCTAAACAAGGACTTGGAAATGCAATGAAAGAGACAAAAAACAACAGAAAGGGTGGTACAGATCGATCCCACGACTGTTCGGTCCTGGGTCCAACGCTCTTTCACAAAACCAAAACGTTTCACAAAGTATTGCTATGCTGTTTTATGTTATTATCATAAAATTATTAAGTTTTTATTACGGATAGAACATGTCAACCCGGGTGTAAAATAGTTTTGCTTGGAGCAAAAGAGGGTCAGAACTTCATAATCAGAACCGTATAGTTTACCCTTTAGTTTGTATTGTTTAGCATACCATTAAACATTGTGTGCTTTGACGTCGACGTCAATGGACGTGTGATATTTATATGCAAACTAATGTCATGCAAACACTGGCCATTTCGACAGAATTGCTGATGAATGATTTTTCTCCAGTACCCGTATGTTATATTACATTGTCCAACATATTAAACACAATGATAACCTTGCCTTGATAATAATCACTTTCATACAATATGTATTAAACGTGTTAAACAGTTTATCAAAAGAGGTTATAACCCTATCATTTTACAACTTTTTGCATGTTGAATGGTTGACCTATTTACCCTTCGCCACTATGCTTTGATTGTGCGATGATTGGCTAGTCTGTGGACCGTATGATGAAATCTACGTAAATCCACAAAGCACGGTAGCGTCTGATTCTTGTCTTTAATCTTGTCTTGTCGTACCCTTACCGGGGTTTTCTCTTGTTGCTATGGCTTCTGCAAAGTCATTGAGTACTTGCATTGTGGCATTCTAGGCTTTCGTTTTGTTTATATTCATATACACATGATACCGTATGTGTTATACTTATATTGCCTATTCATGCTGCATCGTTAGTTAGAGAATATAATATGGTGGTGATATCGTTATTTACACTGTCCCGATTTATTGGGATGACAATATGGTAATAGTGAGGTTTGGTGCACCCTAGAACCTGGTTTAAACCCCCAGCGGCTCTTTTTGCAAAAGCAAGTACTCAGTAACTAGGCAGAAACCAGAGCAACTCTAAAACAAACCACTAAGGGTAGGACAAGTCAAGGCTTAAGACAAGCATTAAACGCTACCGTCCTTTGAGAATTCATGAACACGACATCATAGGGTCCACAATCTGTCCGGTCATCGCAAAATCAAAGAGGAACACATAGTGGCATACTGTAAATGTTTCAACCACTAAACATGCAGTGCGTCGCAAAATGATAGGGTCATAACCTATTTTGATACAATGTTTGAGTTTAATACAGATTGTATGAAAGTGATTATGACCAAGGACCTTACGAAGTTTGTAAATCACATCACCTTAGATGTCAGTACATGTTGTAAGTTTTTCCGAATAATTCACCAGCTGTTTTGTTTAACGCTTTAATAAGCACACTCCGTCTTTAAATTACTGATGGAGCATTATCTGAGTTAACATGAAAAGAAATATAAAAAGATCGGACAGGGAAAGTAGCAATCAAGGAGGACAGTCAACTACAAAACACAGAAACAAACACGCAAACAGACAAACAAGAAGGCAAAAGCAATAATAAATGCAAACGACATCACAAACACAAAAGGGTTGACAATATGGCTACCGCCTTGGAACGGTCAGTGGCAAAGTAGGCCACTGGGGGTTTAAACCGGTTCTAGGGTGCACCAAACCTCACACTTACCCTACTGTCATCCCATTAAAACAGGACAATGTAAATAAAGAAATCCCCGCCATGATCTAATCTCTAACCAACAAGGCAGCATCAATAGGCAATATAAGTAAAACACAAATATGCTCGTGTAAATATAATACAAAAAAACAATAGCCTAGAAAGCCACAATGAAGGTACTCAATGACTTGGCAGAAGCCAGAGCAGTAAGAAAATAAACCATTAAGGGCACGACAAGAAAAATCATGGACAAACATCAAACGCCACCGTCCCAATGGGCTTTAGGTAGGCGATACTACTCTTATCCAACTATTGAGTTTATGGTGTTCGTTTATTTATTTATTTTAAATGAATATCCACCGTTGGTATTGTTGTTTTAATCAGAATGTTTGTTCTTACAGCGATATAAGATTCTCCGCAATTATACTTCCAACATAGAGTATTACGACGCAGAACTGCATTCGTTAAGGGAGGCGATATTTCCATAAATAGCAATTACAGTTTCCTTATCTTTAATTATTTACGTTTGTTGACGGCGTGGTAGGTAAAGATAAGACTGTAAACGAGTTTTAATTATACATTATGGTCTATATTAATCAAAAAATATTTAACAAATAAGACTGTTAACTAGTGTTCCTGCCATAATATATACACTATCATTGTTGCCGCCTTAATTATCTGTCATTTATGTGTTCAGATGTTGCATATATGGTACTAAATGTTTTGACTTTATGTTATTTGTGTATGACTTTTTGTTTATCTTTTATTGCTTTACAATCACAATGCATATTAACATAGTATACAACATTACAATCTATTACGAGTGATACATACTATGATTAAAGAAACTATCCCGACAAGTTGTAAAATTTCACTACAAAACCGTTTATCAAAACTCTATCTATGTGTTCAAGTCATATAATAATGTATATGTGCGATCAAAAGTATAGGTTGGATATTCACGGATTCATAAAATATGCCCGTGATTGAATATGTTTAAAATGAATTAATTTATGAGATGGTAACATATGTTGTTCAATTTGACTAATGTTGGCGGGATAGCTACTTTAACTATATACAACAAATAATACATTTTATATCAAACTTCTAGAATCAAATGCGTTCATTACAATGTATTATAGTTATGCAAATTTAGGTTTTGTAATGAAAAAAAGACTACAAAAGAAAGAGAAAAAGAGGAGATAAATAGTAGAAGGAGAAAACGTTAATTATTTTAAATTATTAGATAGACAATCCAGAGAACTTAACGGCGATAGAAACCTATATTTTGGAAGGTTTTATTTATGCTGTATGACGTGTCTCAACAGAAGTATCTTTATGTGTTTTCCAGTGTAAACATTGTTTTATTAAAAACAAAGCATACAATTCAACAATAGATTTAGTATCACTATCAACAGGTGTAGGTGCCCAGTTATCACTCTCCCCCTCATTACACTTTTATTTTCGACATTTTTATATGTGTATTTCTAGTTTATTTTTATTTACTCCTATTTCTTGTTCAAGTTATTTTTTAAATGTATTCAAACTCGTTGAAATGAAAGATGGATTTCTTGTGTTTGCATGAAAAGAAAAATATTATATTTTAAATTAATATTATAATAACTGTCACCATGATATTAGTTAAGGTTTTGTCTATGATCCCAAATGATAGTTTATTGAAGTCAATATCTTTTCGGATTATCTTTTCATTTAGTAATGTTTCTAAGTTCGAACAGACACTAAGAGTGGCTGGCCATTCACAGTCGATTTATCAATGAAAATAATGACAATTCTCCAGGTAATCTCCCCTTTACAGAGTTGCACTTCCCCATACCGTTCAAGTGTTGAAATCTGACTGTTATCCGCATTTAAGAACGCCTCCCTAGCTATGATCTCGGTATTCTAGTGTTTTTTATTGCTATCATCTGTAACGATGTTAAGGATTTAAAATATTTAAATCAAGTTATTACAAGTAAACTTCTTCAGCAAGGTTTTCGTTATCATAACCTACGTAGATCTTTCTCAAAGCTCTATCGCCGCAACGAAAACTGACAATTACAACACCCACCTAAAACGTTTTTGCGACTAGGAATATCACACCCGTTATTCTATGGAGACGTTATCTATAACCTTCGGAAATTAAAGATCTATAAACTTCGGAAATTAAAGGGGTCTGGCGTATTTCCGGACCACTTAACAAAATTAATCCGGAAATTCGGCAGAAAAGGATACGACACTCTAGATATAGTATTACAGCTCAATTTATAGACCATGTTTAACGTCTTTGAACAACATTTTCTAAGAGTGAAGCAATAATTTTCAGTAAAACTCCATACAAAAGTTGTCCAAAGTCGAACAGAACATGTATCATACAAGGACCACAGTCAACCAAAACACGCACAATGTATGTATCATCAACCTTAACAGTAAAAAATAACGATGTAGTGACTTTAAATGTGCTATTACATATTGAGACGTGTTACAAAGAAACGTTCTTTACACTCACGACCTTTACTAACCTTAAAATCTTACTTGATTCGTAATGATTCCTAAAATGCAGTAAGACATAATATCCTTACTAAATAAGAACATTTTACAATAGCGCTAACAATAGTAATGCACTAAATGAGCCTTAACAAACGTCGTAAATTGCCACGAATGAAAAGTTTTAACATAATTTCTAAAATGTGACGGATGCTGTAAACGTTCAGTTCAAGTAACAGTTTTACATGATTTATACATAAATGAGAAAATGGTCCTATATAAATCAAAGCACCCAAATGCAATGGCACCGTAGATCCGCACTGTACCACAAACCGTACCACAAACAAAGAGCAATTTAAAATGTACGATGAAAAGGACAATACACAATACAAATAGGTGTGAATACTGTATTAACGAATTGGAACGTTCAATAGGTAATATGGCCCACTGGTAAGCTTAAATGGACAAGACACGTTACAATTCATAGAATTGTTCACAAATGAAAATAAATGTAATATAAATAAACTGAGTGTATTCTGTAGTAAAATAACAGATTATTTTAAAGGGATAAACTGATAATTTCTGGTATATGTATTTAAATAATATAAAACGACTCTGAGTGTAAATATATGTGTAAATATATGTACCAATACAACCTTTTTATTTGTGATAAAAAAATATATTTGATAATTAGTATACCGATAATAGAACACAGTCTTTAGTGTATTTCGTTAAGTTTCGATCCTATTTCAACTAAAGGCTGCGCTCAATGTTTTGTCGTATACTATTTATATTATTGAGCGTCGTAGACACAGCTTTCAATATTCGGAAAGGTGTTTCAGGAGATTTGTTCAATATCTACAAGTATGAGCACTAGTTAAGGTTTTGTTGTTGTTGTTTATTCAACTACTATTAAATTGTTGTCTTTACATAACATGTAATCACTATTGTATTATTACATATATAATTTTACAACATTAGCCATTAACAGTTATATATAGGTAAATGTCTATATATAAATATCTAAGTACATAAAAACAGACTTAATAAAACTGTTAAATCTATATAAATTATGATACCAAACAGATGACTTTCTGTAAAATAAGTATCTGAACTGTTAAAAATTGAATAAATGTAAAAATTAATATAGTTAAAAGTGAATGTAATTTTCTTGACTCATGTACTATTTTTCTCAACTATCATTAATATAATGTATATAGTCGTTTCCTATTAGTTCCGTCATTGTGTTATGTATTTATACATGTATGTTATTGCTGTAATTTGCTTTATCTGTTCACTGATTTGTGAAATTAAGCAGTTTGAAATAAACTAAAGTAAAGTAAAAGCTTGTGTTGTGCTGTCGTTGTACTAATTGTATATTTATTTATTTATTTGCGGTCATTAACATGATTAAGGTGGTTTAATGCATTGTTTGTTTTATTTAAATATACTGGACTGTTTTTGGTAAATATGTTTAGGTACACTTTACCTCTTACTAACACTGAAAACACGAACTCATTTTATAACTTCATGCTTAAAAAGCGTTCTATCAACATTGTATTTTCAAGGAAAACAAAGAAAAATGGGGGGAAAAATAACTGTGTTTTCGTTTCTTGAATAATCGGTTATAAGGGTAGATAAATGTACAACGGTTGAACAGGAAATTCTTATAGAGCTCAGTCATTCTAAAACCAAATTCAAGGGTGCACCGAACTTCATTCCTATTGGTTAAAACATATTTTATTTCCAAATAGTTAAAACAATACACAATATTTGTACACAAAAACAAAAGAATCATATTGTATAGAATTCTACTCCGCTGGTTGAATATGGTAATGATACGATGGCGGTAAATTTGAAATATAGATATGTTTGTATCAATCGATAGAACTAATTTATGAGTGGCAAAAGGTAAGAAAAAACTATTAGTAACAATTTATGGAATTAGAGAATGCAGAAACGAAGATAACGAAAATAGTATGGGTATGAATTAAGAACAGTAGATAAAGGTAGTAAGGGAAACCCTTAAATATAAAAAAGAAAGAAAGAATGAACGGGATTCGCACAGAAGATTCGTACAGAAGACATAGCCGCCATTTAATTGTTCACAAAATACCTAAAAATAATTATAGTTCAAGTTTGATTCTTGGAGGTTTTTTAAAATTCATATTTAAAGCTTCTTTGGTATAATTTAGATTCAAAATTATCAAAAAAAGGCTAGGTCACAACACTTTTTTTCCCACTAGACGTCATTGAAGAAGGCACATATTTCTAACTTCAAAATGTCACTAAAAAGAGGAAAAATATAGTCATTGAACATTTTCACAATTGTTTTCATAACATTACGTTTATTGAAAAACTACAATTAATTTTCGATTGCATATATACATATCTTTCAAATCATACAAAAACAGTTGTAATCCTCATTCTAAAATGTTTAGACTTGAAGATGTCAAAACTTGCCCAGCCAACATCCTTAAACTCCACTTTTTATGAAATTTAATGCAATTTTGTTGAGGTTAAATGTAATATAGAAAGACTCGTGTCCGCTTAAATTTCACTCAAACTTCACGTTTACATGAAATTTAATGAAATTTTATTGCGGTTAAATATGATGCAGGAAACACCGTTTTCCGCTAAAATTTCACTTATTAATAAACGTCACTTTTACATGAAATTTAATGACATTTTATGGCGGATAAATGTGATGTAGGACACACTGGTATAGGCTTAAATTTGACTTAAACTCCAAGTCTGTCAGATATTTATTGGCATTTGTGTTGAGGTTAAATACGGTGTCGGAAACCCTGGACTTTCACTTAAACTCCACTTTTTCATGCAATTTAATGAAATTTTATTGTGGATAAATGTGATGTAGGACACACTGGTATAGGCTTAAATTTCACTTAAACTCCAAGTCTGTCAGATATTTATTGGCATTTTTTTAAGGTTAAATACGGTGTAGGAGACCCTGGACTTTCACTTAAACGCCACTTTTTCATGAAATTTAATGAGATTGTATTGCCTATAAATGTGATATAGGAAACACTGGTGTCTGCTTAAATTTCACTTAAACTCCACTTTTACATGAAATTTAATGACATTTTATTGTGGATAAATGTGATGTAGGAAACACTGGTATAGGCTTAAATTTCACTTAAAGTCTGTCAGATATTTATTATCGTTTTTGTTGAGGTTAAATACGGTGTAGGAAATCCCGGACTTTCACTTGAACTCCAGTTTTATATGAAATTTATGTATATAATACTGTAGCTCATGTCAAGCACAACATCAAATTCATCTAACACTGCTTCATTTCCAATTATACATTTATATAATACTTGCACATATTCATTTTTGTTCCATTTAAATCATGTATAACACGATATTAAACTATGTAGTAGATTCCAAGGGCAATCTTTTGAGATCCTTTTTTCTGGTTCATTCCGTAACGCACAAACTACTTGTGTTTGTGTGATATTGTTCACATACCATTCCTAGTCAGACAGTGTGTGTGTCCGATATATGGTATAACTAATTTTATATGACTGAGACAAGAGGTTTATGTAATTAGCTTCAAATAGCCCATGGATTTACCACCTACAGTGTTTACAACTGCCTCCCCTAAGACTTAGCGAAGGTGTGAACATTTCTTTCACAGATATGCCGCAACACCATATTTAGAGATTAATACATGGGTGATGCGTTATTGCCCGTCATATCGGCCCGAGACCCAAATATCGGCCCGAAGGCTTTAGCCTGAGGGCCGATATTGGTCGAGGGCCGATATGACGGGCAATAACGCATAATCCATGTTTTAATCTTTTTATCATATATATACGCATTTTCTCATATATCTACGCATTTTCTCTTTATTAAACCGTTACAATGTTGTTTTTATATACAGTATATATAATGTGAATTAAATTACGTTTTCTAAAAAAAAAAATCTAGTGGCGTACAGTAGCTGCTTTTAGGCACTGCAAACCTCGACCGAAAATCTTTTAACTGATAGGCTATGCTCTTTTTATCCCAAAAAGGTCTCCCAAAACTCGTCAGAGTGCACCATTTTACCAGCGGAAAAGGGTTTAAATATCGGTTATTCTTAATGATTAAGCTTTTTAAAATAATATGACATAGATCTACTGTACACATAATCAAGAGACTCAATTACGATTGTAATAGTAAGATAAAGTGTTTACCTTTAGCCTATTGAGTATCTGTTTAAATCCACTGTTTATTTACATTCGTTGTGACGTTATGGTTTAAAAAAGTGACGTCGTGTAATGTTCGTTACGTCATCGTAAACAGAAAAGAAAATCAGGGGCGCAGCCAGGTGGAAGGTCGGAATCCGGTACCGTTCCATTTTTTCCCTAATAGTGTTTAGAAAGCAATCGCCAATACTCGTAACGATCATGTGACCGGTTATTGGCCCGGTCAGGTGACCGGGCCAATAACGGTCAGGTCACCGGGCCAATATGGATATGCATTTTCGGCCCGGTCACATGACCTAAATTTGGCGTATCGGACCGCATTTATGATACGGCTCATTTCTCGAGAGCTTTATTGTAGTGTGATTTTGTGCATTTTGCGGGCCAAAAATGCGTATATATATGATAATGCTTAATAGTCAATGCACTATTCAACAAATGCATCAATTAGTAATTAATTAACCATGTTATATAGGCTACATATGTATCGACACAATATATTATTTCTCTGTTATTTCTACATTTATTAAACCATATTTCTTATTTAATATGTTTTAATCATATGATAGTGCATACTTTTAATCGCTGATCTGCAATCTTAGTTATAACTAACTGTAAGCGCAAATTATTATCATAAAATTCTATGAATTAACAATACTATTCTAAGTAGGATATACAATTGGATAAAGTAAAACAATAGTCAATATATGTTGTATACATTATTCATTAGTAATTATTAATGCTGTAAATATTAATTTCGAACAATAATAACCAACATTGAAATTTCATAACCTTATCAATGTATTGTGTTTAAGCATTCACAGTTCATACTTTTCTGTCTGATGATGCTGTAATCATTTATAGTTCATACTTTACAATATGTGTATGTTCGAAACACGATGCCATTAATATTTCCTTTTCAAGTTCTAGATTATGTCTGTAACCACTAGTCATTACATTTAAATATACATTGCGTTTTTCTATTTATTTTACACTAATGTCCTGTAGGACCCCATACTGAAAGTATATATTCAACATCACTTCAAATAATTATTCTGAAACACTATCATCCAGAATTAAACTGAGATTTCTTAATTAAAATGTGATTTATTTTCGCATGTCTTGATGTTAAAAGCGACATATATATAATACTGTAGTCCAACTCACCCATGAGAGAGAGAGAGAGAGAGAGAGAGAGAGATTGCACATACACATGTGTCATTACATTTAGTTTCAATTAAGAAATATCATTAAATTGTAAATTTGAGATGTTCGGAATTTTTTTTTATACGAAATATCGTTACATTTAATTGCAATTAAATTCCACCAAATTCAATATGAAATACCACCGCTAGATTTAAGCTATCACTAAATGTGCCTCATGATGTATCTCTACCTATAATTGCGAGTAAGTGCACTTAAATTCCAAATACAAATTGGAAACTTTTATTTTACCTTTAAGAGTAACTAAATTACAATTAAATACCAAACATGGAATTTAATGACATTTCAGCAAATTTCAGTTTTGATTAAATCCCTTATTTCATGCAGTGTATCTGTGCTCTTCTAAATATTTAGGAAATTGAATCTTGTCGCGATTGATGTGTTGCTTAAGGTAATAATAGAGCTAAATTTACGTGCATCAACAATTTCAATCTGGAATTATAGAAGGTAAGAAAGATGTGGAATATAATTGTGCACGAGTGAATGTTACTTGGAAGACATCTTAATTTCTTAACCTATAATTGGATGCTGCACTGACCAGTGGTGGGGTTGGGCGGTGGTGACACTAGTGATGTAAGATAAGGAGTAGTTGCACTATTGACCATTTTATATAATTTTTTAAGTTTGTGTTTACTTCTTCGAGTCTCGAGTGTTTCCCAACCAACACTTTTATAAAGGCCGTGAACACAAAATAAACATTTGGTTCTTTCTTTTTTTCGGCGAAATATATTTTTATTGTATTTAAATTTCATGATATGGCTTTTATAAAAGTTATGCTTATACAATTTGTTTAAGTCACATATAACAACAATATAATAATTAAGAGTTCTAATTCTATAATTCTTATTCATATTGAAACAGCTGCCTGGATTTGTGAAACACATCCTTTTGAAGCAAAGTATACATGCCCAAATGGTATGTTATGACAATAAGTATAAAAGTCGAACAGGCAATGCAGCTTTCACAGAACACACTTAACCCAAAAACACGCAAAAAGACAAACGTGAATGGCTATGTTAATAAGGAATAATGGCATATGACGTCACAAACACAAATAGGGTTGACAATAAGGCTACCGTCTTGGAACGGTCTGTGGCAAACAAGTCGATGGGGTTTAAACCAGGTTCTAGGTTGCACCAAACCTCACACTTGCCCTACTGTCATCCCAATGAAACGGGACAGTGTAAATAAAGAAATCACCGCCATGAACTATTCCCTAACCAACAAGGCAGCATTAATAGGCAATATAAGCAAAACACAAAGAAGCTTGTGTATATATAAATACAAAAAACAATAGCCTAGAAAGCCACAAAAATAGTACTCAATGACTCGCAACAGAAACTCACTGAAGCTCAAACTGGACAATAAACAGAGACAAGTCACACGTTCGAATCTCCGTGAGAGTTACTAGAGAGCATTCTGTTTAGGATGTTGATTTAAATGTAGCAATAGTCTCACAAAGTGTTGCAGGTCGCTCCAACACATATTCAATTCAGCAATTAGAATCGTGTATCTTGAATCAAACACTATAACCATTTATCTGAAGAGACGGTCGATTATGCCGCATATATGGTGTTGTACGGATACTGTTGTTAATCATTAAGAAAATCAAACGTGATATTAGATATTTCATCTCATGTTTTAGCCGCTATATTGCTTGTAGGCATTTGTTCCGATTGGTGTATAACTCTGCTGACGTATTCAGGAAGTAAAACAAAAGTGCAGTATGCGTTATGTTTTTGCCCTATATACAACTTTTACCAATACGCGTTATATTATATCTAAATTTGGTCGTGATTTGGAAACAAGGGTTTCATTATTGTTTGCGTGTAGCTCACTTATTACTCGAAACACATCTAAGACACATATTAAATATAAATACTTCTTACCGTCATCTGTTCATTAGAAAAAAATGTATTTTACATGAGCATAACCTACGTTGTTAATAGTAGCTTGCGGTCGGGATCTTTTGCATAGGTATTTATAAATTAAACAGTAAAACGTTTAATATAAGCAAATCATGCGATATAAAGTATAAGGCATATATATTCTATTCAGTTCTGGAATTCCATCTTTCTGTTGAACAATAGATCCAAGCGGAATGTGATTAATGATATACTGAATTTCGACCACAAATTTCTTTCAATACATAATTGTTCGTGTCTCTTTAAATGCACTGAACAATGAATAACATTGACGTTTTGATAAGGTAGATGTTGGGCACATTTTGTCGTGCACAGGTTAAACTTGCATCAGAAACGCACTCGTAATTAGTAAATTGAAGTGTTGCAATAAGTTGGATATAACATACATATTATTAGGAAGGCACAAAATTGACTAACACATAAGAAAATATTATCATTTATTAAGTTGTTTGGCAAATATTGTGCGCGGTTCCAACTTGCGAGCTGCCGGCAAACATATACCATGACAGCCCTTAACTTTTTTCACAAAAGAGGGCATGGCCCAAAAGCCTGATACCCTTAGAGAAGCCTCAAAAGGCTTAAACAAAAGAGGGGATAGCTCAAAATCCTGATACACTTAAAGAAGCCCCAATTGGTTTAAACAAAAACGGACATGACCCAACAGCCTTATACCCTTAGTGAAGCGCCAACAGACTTAAATAAAATGTTTATTCAAAACTCTAATTATAAAGTAAAATGCTTCTTCATTTAATCACTTTAAAGTTATTTCTTTTCTAAAGTTTTCAATAATGTGCACAACCGAACAAGGCATGCTGCACCAACAATAAGCCCCAAAAGGCTTTAATATTTCATGATGTAATCCCGACCTAGGGGAACAGTGTCAGTATTTTATTGAAATTTACTAATTAAAAATTGTTAATTATCATTAAATTTGATTTCACTGAATTGAAGGATTCGATGACAGCGATCAAAATGAAATGTTGATAATGCCTCTAGACAAACTAATGTCTATAAAAAAATAGTCTATTGCAATGCGACAACATTATGCATTTAAACTATGCCAGAATACATCTTAACATTTAAACATCGTGAAATGCGAAATATTTATACAAAATACCCAATGACATCATGAAAAAATCTGTTTTTACTCAACATGGACAAAGTACGAACTGCATTATCTCACTTTGCCCGGAAGAGGATGTAAAGAGTTGCGCATGCATTATTATACGAATATTACAATTTCAGATCTAGCTGACATAAACAGTGGATGCCTCCAAATAACCTTGATTATTTCTAATAATAGCCTGTAATATTTACATTACTTTGATGTATTGGGCTTGGGGAATTAAAACAGTATTATTTAATAAATAACATGACTGACGAATGGTACAAGCTACAGAGCATGTTCTCGTGGGTTGGAATTCAGAAATGTCACGTATTTTGTATAAATATTAAGGTAAAAGAGACCAGAGTAGATCAGGGGATCAGCGTGTCAAAGTCAGTCAGTCATAGAGTCAGTATGACAGACTGTTTCAGAGTGTCAACCCTTTTTGTGTTTTTGACATCATATGTCTTTGTTCGTTGTTAACAATGCCATTCGTGTTTGTCATTTTGCGTGTTTTGGGGTTTACTAAGTTCTGTGAAAGCTTCGACGTTCATACTATTTTTTTTTAAAGTACACAACACTAATTAGAGAATCCACTACGATACAACATAAGTTTTTATGATTCGTAATTAAAAGTCTTTCAGTATATTGTATGAAAGCTTTTGATTTAGATGATCACAATATAATACTGAAACAGTTTAAACGGTATACATATAGCGATTTTACCAAGAAATACTATCCAAACATTTTCTTTTGAGGTCAACGGTTAAAACTATTCGTCTAAGGGAACGATTATTGACCCTCGGCATTGAAATATTTACGCAGACGAACCATAGTTCATCACATATAACTAATGTCATCAATTAAATATATGAGATTTTTATACTATTCTTAATATATGTATAACTAAAAAGCTTCTCCAGCAAGGATACCGTTACCATTATTTTCGAAAAAACTTTGCAAAACTGTATTATCCTAACACTGATCAACTTTTAAAATATAAAAGGAAAAAGTCTTCTGCGACAAAGACTAACACAACCTGACTTCTATGGTGATGCGATTTACAAACTTCGTAAAATCGTTGTTCATAGTCACTTTCATGCAATCTTTATTAAACGTGTTAACAAGTTTATCAAAAGAAGTTATGACCCTATCGTTTTGCAACATACTGCATGTTCAGTGGTTGACTCATTTACATTTCTCCATTATGCTTTCATCTTTGATTGTGCGATGACCGGACAGATTGTGGACCCTATGATGACCTTTACCTAAACGTAGGACCTTAGCGTTTGATGTTGTCTATAATCTTGTCTTTTCGTATCCTTAACGGTTTGTTTTCGTGTTGCTCTGGCTTCTGCCAAGTCATTGAGTACTTTGTGGCGTTCTAGGCTTTTGTTTCTTATATTATATATACATGATCATTTATGTGTTTTACTTATATTGCCTGTTAACGCCGCCTTCTTTGTTAGAGATTATAACCTGACGAGGATATATGTATGTACACTGTCCCGTTTTTTGGGATGACAATAGTGTATTATTGGGTTTTGGTGCACCCTAGGACATGGTTTTAACTCCCAACGGTCCTCTGTTTGCCCCGTTCAAAGGCGGTAGCCCTAATGTCAACCCTTGCGTGCTTATGATGTCTTATGTTGCATTTTAATCATCTTTATAATTATATATAGTTGTTCTTTGTTTGTTTGTGTGTTTGTGGTTGACTATCGTCCTTGAATGCTACTTTTCCTGGCCGAATTGTATATCTACTTGTTTTGAATAGTTGTGAATACAAGGCAGCAGTAGCCTGTTAGTCAACATATGGTAGTAAAGCTCTTATTATGCGTAACATGTCCGATCTTATTGGTAAACGTTTATCTGGTTAATTACAGGTCGGAGCTATCCGAATCCATCTGAATCCGAACGCACAATTCATGTTCATTTAGTTTAAATAATAATTGCATCGTTGCGACACATGATTGACATATTTTATTTTCTAAGGAGTGTATAATTACAATGCCGTAGTAAGTAACACGAACGGAAAATAGGATCATGCGGAAACCAGTGAACACTAACGACAGAAGAAATGTTGTATTGTGTCTGTTCGTGAGTTGTATTGTAAGATGCGACCGGAATAATTGTCATGATGTTTTAAAACTATAACGATTGGGCTCAAACATCCCCAAGAATTTGTAAGTAATATCATTACTGATACGTTACACGGGAATGTTGTTTATGACCTCTGCACAGCATTTATCGACCGCCAGTGTGAATCTAGCAATTCCTGATTAAGTTAACCGATACTGCTTCTTTTCAAGCATTCGGCCGGCAATTAATAGGGAAAGAAGATAAGTGGCTTTTACGGAAATTAAGTAGTTGACATAGACAATGATATGTCAGAGAACTGACGGAATATTTGTTATTAAAAAACAATTGTCTTCTTGAGAAAATGATTTACGTCATAGACGCATTATTTATCGCTTCTCAGATCAGTAATCAAATGACCTCGACCTGCCGAACGTCAAGCAGAATATACAAACTCGATTTTTGTTTCCAGTTAAAACTATTATCAAATGACCTCTACGACAAGCGATATAAAGGACGTATTAGTTTACAGAACTTGCTAAACCTGAGAAGTATGAATCCTTCATCGATATGTGTACGTAATTATATAAGGTTAATTATATAATGTTTTTGTATATGTAACTTAAACACAATTGCTACCATCAAAAGCAAAAGTACTTTAAAACTTTGTTTTTAAAATTCCATTTCATACATCTAGCCACATAAATAACATATCATCACGTTTTTCATCTAAATATTAAGTTTTTATCTGAACACATGAGACAAAAATGTTTCCATAGACACAACAAAAGTTACAGACTTGTTTGATTGAATCTGTTAATGAGAAATAGTATAAGATGTAACACCTATTATGCACCCAAGCACCGGTTTAAGCGGAATTCTACATTAAAATCACTCGATAGTCCCACTTAACTCGGTTGATTTTTTCAGTTGCCACACTGCACTCAACATACGCTAGTGTGAGTGTAAATTAATACTGAAGAGCTGCTCAACATGTATTTTTCTTCTTTTTTATCTCTATATTTCTGTTCTAGAAAATGTTTTATATAATAGTCATACTACCGCGTTTGATTTTATTTCTTCAAACATGTAATGTAAGTGACATATTGTAGTATAAATAAACGTTGCAGGATTTATGTAAACATATTTTGCCGTGGACACATGTGGAGCTTTCTTGGAAAATGCAAATAGTTTACATTAAAGAAACAAATAAACCTTGTACGTACCTCGAAACTCACTATTTGTATCTTCAGTGCGGTGATTGTTGCATATTATATATACATGATTGTTGCATATTATATATACTCCATATCAGACCGAGTTCGTGTTATTATTCAAAATAACGAAATAAAGAACGTCGAACCTCGATTATCCGATCGACCGCCGTCTTTGTTTGATTTGATGTGGTCCATTTCAGTTCCTAGCATTTGTATTAGATATGTGTAAGGCTTGTTACATTTAACTGTTTTTGCCAATAATTAATATTTCGCGACAGTATAGACAAAATACACAAGAAATATTCTGCGGTTATGGATCTCAAACGGATTTATTTTAAAAAGTATTAAATAATATTCAAAGATTAAATATGTAGTTAAACATATTTTTTAAAAATGCTTAAAATGATAAACTATACATTCATCTCCTCAAGAGGCGGATGTTTGAATAATCATTATGTACTAGTGTATGACTGTTATTGGTTTATTCTATTATACTAAACAGCATTAGTAGTAGTGGTGGTAGCCACAGCAGCAGTAGTAGTAGTAGTAGTAGTAGTAGTAGTAGTAGTAATATTTAGTATTAGTCGTATTAGTCGTAGTAGTAGCAACAGTTGTAGCATATATAGTAGTAGCAGCAGTAGCAGTAGTAGTAGTGTTAATAGCAGTAGAAGTAGTAGTAGTAGTACTGTATTAGTAGTAGCTGTAGTAGCAGCAGCAGTAGTAGAAGAAGTAGTAGTAGTAGTAGTAGTAGCAGCAGCAGCAGTAACAGTAGAAGTAGTAGTAGTAGCAGCAGCAGCAGCAACAGCAGCATCAGCAATAGGAGTAATAGTATTAGTGGTAATGCAGTAGTAATGTTATCCTTTGTACATAAGTGCAAATTAATAAGCAAGAATGTGTGTCTTTTGCATTTAACATTATCTGCTCTCTTTCCGAGGGCATTACATTCATAAATATGTGTCATATAGACTAAATTACTAGAAAATATAATGCTTTCAGACATAACAGAACCATTTCAATGCTCTCTTATTGTGAATTGTGTTACATTAAGTACTAGACTCCTCTAGACACCTCTAGACACCTCTAACACTTGATGATATTACGTGATGTTTTCGACATGTCACGTGGATAACGACAGTGTTCTGTCAAGATACCTTATATGCTATAAACTGCGCAATAGTTCTGTAGTATAGTGATGTAGACGCGTCTATATTAAATCATCCACATGAATTACACGATAATTATCGGCTGGGAAACTTAAAAGCATATGCCGCCAGTTCAGTTTTAAGTAAGAGCTGAAACACGTCTATGCTTCAGGTTTGTTTCGTCATTATAAACGTCTTTAATAAGGACGTATTACGGTACACTTAGATGTATTAGCTGTGCGACACAATATACAAAAACGAAGGACTCACTAGTCTATTGTTTTGTCTTGTCAATGTGGGCTTTGAGGACATTATAATTGAAAGGTTGGTTACAACTAACCAGTAGTTATTGTTGCCTACTAACCGTTCCAAGTCGGTAACCCTATCTTCGCCATCCCACTATTGATGTTATGTATTGTCTTTCTATAGGATCATTTTTCTCATTTTTGCACAGTTCGTCGCTTTACTATTTCCCGATATTTACTTTACAGCATTTAGTTCAGATACTATTAAAGAGAGCACATCAGGCTTTTCGTAGAGGTCTAGGGCTACGCACGTGGCTTTTTAATAAGTTTACGTCCCATTCGTCAGAATAGTGAATACAAGTTAAACAAATGGAGGCATAGTACGTGATACCAGAGACATAAAATGGTTGACAAAAAGGGTAATAGGTTCTGGTTTGAACAAAAATGAGATATATGGTCCTATAGAAACCACAGCGTCTGAACGCTATGGCATCGTAGGTCCGCACTGTACTGCAAACAAGGAATTGAAAATACAATGAAAGAGGCAAAACAACAACAGAAAGGGTGGTGAAGACAGGTTACTGACTTGGAACAGTCAGTAGGCAATAAGGCCTACTGGTTAGCTTGAATCGATTTTATATGCGCACAATCCTCGCTATTATCCTGTCTTCAGCCCCCAAATAGACAAGACAGTGTAAACAAAACTACATCCCATCAAAAGGAATTCTCTAACAATAAAGTCCACATCCAGAGAAACTAACTAAAACCTCAGTTTTAGCCTATTGTTATCCCAATAAACAGGACTGTGTAAATAAAAAATCTCATTACAGGAGTGTCATGGTTTATACTTTAACTCGGTGTGTAAAGTACATTTTCATATACAAGGTTTTGACAGCAGGTGTCACATGATTAAGTAGAAGGATTATTACTAGTCTAATGTAAGCAATGAGCCGAGTTTTAGACTCGCAAACATTGAATTTGGGAATATTAAACAGAGACTTTGAACAACATGAAATGATAGACGTGCAGCAGGAACAACTGTGTGTTGACTGTCATCTATACATGACGCATGGACAAGGCCATTCTTAAAGGGACACACGGCAATCTTGAAGTGTCTGAAATGGGCGTGTCGATTTATATATCTATTATCGTTTTCACTTTTACCCTGATTGTACTTAAATAAATCAAATTTTAAGTATTCACTAGTTTGTCTTATTATACTATACGTTTTAATATATTACTGGTGCAATAATATCTAAAATTAATAATATGCAAGCAAGTTGATTTGTACTATTATTATAATTAATATTTATAATTGAACAAATGCAAGTTATGCAGTAAAACTAACAGGACGCCATGAGTTTTAAAAAAATAAAGATTGCCTGTGTCCCTTTAAATCCTAATAGTTTTTATGTTAGATAAAAATTGTCTCCGAAACACCTACAAACTTCCTGATTTCATCACGTCTTCCTAGATCATTGTAATCACCAATGGGTCAGTTTGGAATATGACATAATCTTCAGGACACTTGTGGCATTTCACAAGGATGTAGCCTAATGGTTACATGCTGAAGTCACGTCAAAATACAATTATTCAAATTATCGTGCATTTCCAGAATTGTCTAGAGCATCATATATGAAGTATTCCCTTGTTACCATAAGTTTATGACATTTTAGGAAATGGTAAAGAAAAATTAATTGTAGACAACAGGATATCCCTGATTTAAGAAATAATTTCAGGCTAGCACTTGTCGATTGTTATTTCGATACTGAATTTTATTGTACACTTTTAAAATGACCATTAACACCGATTTCTAGTAATATAGACGTTGCCTAGTTTTGGTCACAAAAATCCTACCCTTTTCTGATAGGCATTGTATCTAGTTGTGTATCTAATTTATGAAAACATACATTGAAACGACATCAAGTATTGTTAGTCAGTGAAGATAAATAGTAAGCACATATTCCTAGACAATATGGTTTAATTTTACTTTATCAATTCAACATGTTCGATAGTATTATGTTTAACAACTTATTGTAATAGTTTGAACTGATATTTAAGCTAACATTTTGTAATTCCCTAATGTGTTAGTCTTCCGGAGAATCATTTGAGACTGGTTCGTTTTACAACTGGGTCAGAATGGGGATCGTTGTATCCTAAAGAACAATTGAAACCCAACGTTCCCGTTTGCATCTGATCATTCCAGGGCGTTCCACTTTCGTCAAATATTTTATGAATGTGATGTATTCAAATTTGTCTTTGTATTTATTGCTTTAAATGCGTTTGTTGTGGGAGGAGAGTGGAGGCTATTCTGCGATTGATGCAGTGTACATACGACACTGTGTATGTACACCAAACATCGAGTGAAACTATGAAGCATTGTGAGAATGGCTGCCATCTAACAACGAAAACTCCAGTTTAATATATGGGGGATGCAGTTGTATCCACGTATAACAATCAGTGCACCACTTTC
Source organism: Cyrtodaria siliqua (assembly GCA_037043455.1). Lineage (NCBI taxonomy): Eukaryota > Metazoa > Mollusca > Bivalvia > Adapedonta > Hiatellidae > Cyrtodaria > Cyrtodaria siliqua. The sequence continues at coordinate 810,368 of JAWPHD010000005.1, forward strand.
AAGACTAGGGTAGACGAAAAGTAAAACAAACTTCCAACTATATACATTATTACTCAATTACACAAACAGCCTTATAAAACCCGTTTTATTTTTTAATTCTAGCGACTGCACCACTACAAACGTTTCCAAACGTTCAACCTTACTGTCACTTAATATTATGTTAAACAATAATTTACTTAAGCTTATAACAACTCTGGGATAACTTTAGTTTGGTCAATTAAAAATCAGGAGATAGTTTGGATAACATTTGCAATAGGCTTCAAGTGTCATCTATAAGTACACATGACATTGCATTTACAATCTTACCACACAACCTTATCAAAGACATCCTTATTTCTCTCGTCCTAAACACTTTCCGCAGAGACAAAAACAACATGTTTGGCTTGTAACAATATTAAATCGTTTTTTACTGAAGACAGTTCCGACAATCAATTACACTGTGCGGCTTTGTCTAGAAATATTTTTCTCAAGCACTTATTTTCCAATTAATTACTATTTTCGCCAGGTATAGAACTACCGTTTATAAACTCTTTGGTATCCATATGGTTACGAAATGTTCGCACCTTATCGCAAAATCAAGTTTGTAATGGTAGAAAATAGATTTCATGTTGAGTCTTTCACCAGATACTCTGGTAGCTGCAATTGAAGCCTTTAATTACACCTCTCGGTATCTGGATTACATAATGAACTTGACAAGCCTTTCTTTTCTACTATGATTATCACAATCTATCTTTAAGAACTTCAACTCAACGAAGCTAACATTTCTGAAACTGTCACGTCTTTTCTCGATTTACATCTCTCTACTAATGACAAGAATGGGTATGTTTCCCTAGCAACTTCTAATGCGGTCAATGTTTCTCAACTTATTCGTTTTTTTTTGAGCTTGTAGTTGTGATGAGGGCCGAAATATTCGTAATTCGCATGACTAAAAGAAGCTACTACTCATCAGGGCTACCATAACCATACACTTCGAAACACCTTACTAAAATGTTATTATGTTAACCATTATCTACTTTAAAAATATAAAAGTAGTTATTGGCAGAAGCTAGCCATTACATGGTCCGAGTAGTAACTGTCATACCCCATCCAACCCTTCTCCAAGGAGAGAAAACGAGGTTGGCTGGGGTATGAAAAAACCACCTTAATTGCAGCCTAAAATGTTTGCTTATTGTAAAAATAAATCATCTAATTGGTAATTTTAAACAAGTTATCGCATTTGTTCAGTAAACATGTGTTTAAACGTGTGTTATTGTCAAACATATTCGTATATAAAATCCTGCTTACTATAAGCTTTCCCATCGCTTAATGGAATTAAGGCGGGACAACGTAATGATTTGGTCTTGACGTGATTTTATTCTCATTTGTTCTCATTTGTTGCTGGCAATACCGAATACTCGGAAGCCTTACGTATTTCATTTATCAACTTCCAGACGTATTTAATGAATCGGCCGTAATAGCAGAAGACAATAATTTTGTTAACATAAAATAGTAATCCGGTCAAGGTAAAAAACTCGGGCATGCGCAGTTATTAAAAAAAAAGAAGTGCGCTGTTAGTTATTTCAGTGTTCACCGAGTTAGTTATTAATAATTAGAGACACCGAATATTCTTTCACTGATAATCCCGATCTTTCATTTCCCGTTGTCCGTAAGCACATTGATATTTACGAGAGAACTTCTTCAAAGAATATTGTGTTGTTGGACCCCGATAAACCTAGATAAAAACATTTCCAATTCCCTTGATAGTATATTCCTTTTGAATAGCATTCACTGTGTATATATAACTAGCAGATTATATATTACATAGCAATGCTTACAAGTAGTAGTGGAGCACGTTTTACTTAAAAGTCGAATCAGTTCTCTCCCTTGTGTGTGTGACTTTCGTTGGAATTGTTTATGAACGGTATTCTTTCTGGTACTCATAGTATAAATATATGTTTTCGGTGTTTTTCATAATCGCATATTAACGTATTGACGAGACGTTGAAATGTTGCTGGAGAAGTTTTCATTCCAAATGGCATAATTTTTTACTGATATAGTCCATCTGGAGTTACAAATGCTGAAACTTCTTTTGCTCTTTCTGTTAGAGGAACTTGCTAAAATCCTTCAACACAGTCCACAATTATTTTACTGAAAGGTTTATCAAATTCTGGAATAGGTTAAATATGGGCTTTGGGAATCTTCTGATTGGGCTTTCCTACAATTTGACTTGTATGACAAAACATACAGTATCGTGAAACATCCTTTCTGATGTTTGGCCAATAAAAATGACACTTAATCTTGTGATATGTCTTATTGACGCCTAAGTGACCAGACTTAGGAGTTTCATGGGTAAAACTGGGAATAATTTTTTGACGATATGAACTAGGAACCACACTTCAGCGGGGACATCAAGTTGTCGCCATTTTCTCATCAGGATCCCATTTGTAGTAAAATAGCAAACTGGGACTTGTGAATCTTCTTCACTGACGGCCCTATCAAATAAGCTAGAAATATCACGATCACTATGCTGTTCACTTATAAGTTGTGGTCTCGATAGTTTGTCATGATCGTTGTCATTCAAAGTAATAGAAGGTGAATAATCTGGTATGTGAATGTTATTTATTAGCTCGAGTAACTGCATAAGCCGGATACAAATCACGTGTTTCCTGTTCCAACGAAGGCTTTTCAGATACAAGTGGAATCTCCATCTAGGTCACTACATAGTGCAACAAATGAACACTTCCATTTAAATGGAGAAGATCTTATTCCCACAGCCAGAGGTCCAGTAGCCAGATCGGATGACAGATAAATATTATGGAGAGAGACAGTCAAATAACCGCACTCTAACCCTTGAATAAGTACATTAGTACCAGAATGTCTTCTCCGAAAAAGGCAGCCTATCTGCTAATAATAATGATTGAGAAGCTCCTGTGTCACGTAATATTTTAAAAAGGATATATTTGCCGAATCATCAATAAGTGATATAGAACCTTCAGACATGAATAAGTCTCCATAACAGAATCAGACTGGGATTTATTGACCTTTCGTTTTGTAATAATTGAAAGTAATTTGAGATTAGGATTTTTTATCAGTATTCTCATTAGATGCTTGATGCTTAAAAGTATTGGTATTGGAAGTACGAGACTGAGATTTAGAAGTACTGTCGTACGAGTGAGAGGGTTTCTTAAATGAAGAATGCTGCTGATTTTTGAAGAACAGAAACCTTGTGAGTTGTTGAATAATCATCCGCCAAACGTGCAGCATCTTCCAAAGTTTCGGCCTTTTGTTCATCATTAGGTTGTAACATCATTGTTAAATTTTTTTTTGATTTCTTCAATAAAAATAAGTTGCCTTAACTTATCATGATCGCGCTCAATCTTGTCTGGTCTTAACTTTAACGGTTTGTTAACGGAAATGAAACCTTATTTTGACTTACAAAGTTTGCATAATGTAAAATTAAAAAATAAATAGGTAATTTTAAACAGGATTCGCATTTTTTCAGTATAAAATATTTTTAAACTTGTTTTATTATCGTAATATCCCTTATAAAATCCTGCTAATATAAGCTTTCCCATCACTTAATGGAAGTAAGGCGGGACCACAAGAGAATGAAACATTATAGGCACTCTAAGACAATATTGGAGAAAAATAATACGTTACCTTAGGTAGACGTCATCATACGGACCACACTCTCATACGGTCATCGCACAATCAAACAGGCTTTTTATTTAACTTTCGCAGAACGACAACATGTTTAAAGTTTGGAGATATTTGCACCATTATTGCACGTTGGAATAATTAAAATTAAACAGGATGTTTAAAGTTGTATGTGTTTAGGAATACAGTAAATAGTTGGCAGGTTATTTTGCTTTTCGTCTTCCCCAACCTTGAAAGCAATGCATTGAGTTTCATGGATGGAAATAATTGTATATACCATTTGGACATCTATTAGAAACTGTATATTAAAGGGAAACACAATATTTAAGTATGATCAAGCCATAAAATAATCACTTTACTTATTAATCTTATATGCTTCCGTCTTAAAAACCGCTTGCATATACATGCAATTCAGACAAGTGATTATTTTTTAAATATTCTGCCTTATTCTACAATATACGAATACAGCAATGGAATTAAAACAGGCTAAACAATTTGTTTTGAAATATTAAAAAATATCTATTAATATTTAGAAACACTAGCTGGAAACGGCCTTTTGAAAGCACGATTAAAGTTATATGACTATCGGCTTGTTACACTACAACTCTGACAACATTTAACCGTAAAATCAAGTTAAAAAAACGAAGTGACCATTAGCTATGACTTTCTGGCTCCGTTCTCAAAAGAAATTATTTATTATCACTGCCATTATTATAACTAAATATACAGTCTTATGAGGATATTAACAACGTTTGCATATTAAATGGTTTAAGTGAAAGTGGAATAGATAGTTACCCTACTGAGTTCAAACGTACCATATGTACGATTAAATTTGGAATAAAAGGCAAACAAACACCACAGCAATGATGTATGCAATAACGAGGCGAAAATGTAAACAAGTTGAACCAGATGCGGACACCGACGCCTTCATGGCATTACGTGGTCCTAGTATTATCTTTCATACCCCCATCGAACCTCTTCTCCAAGAAGCGAAAATGGGGTTGCCTGGGGTAAGAAATAAAACATTAATTTCAGCTTAAAAGTTTGCATATTGTAAAATTAAAATATTTAATGGATAATTTGATACAGGTTATCGCATTTTCTTTCAGTAAAAAATGTTTTTAAACGTGCTTTTCGCCGAAATATTCGTTATAAAATCCTGCTAATGTAAGCTTTCCCATCGCTTAATGGAATTAAGACGGGACCGCGTAATGGAATGTAACAATTGTGATATGTAACATGATATTCAAGACAGCTACATTGCGGTTAGGTTAGATAATATACATGTTACATATACAATATTCAAATGTAAGCCAATCATGATATAAGGTACAGTGTTTCTATAGATTATTATATATAAAGGTAGGTAAAATAGTTTAATCTGATTTAATGATGCTGATAAAGTTCTATTTGTGTATGTGTTTTTTCAAGCAACGGTTGTTTTGCATGTTGTAGCACCATCATGTCACAGGGCAATATATAATCTAGCCCGCAACTGTCATGCCAACGTATTAATATGGTAGTTAAAGTATGTGTACACCTGTATTACTTTCGAAAACAATTTAGAGGTAGTTTTGACAAATAACACTAAGACTTTATTTCGCTTTTGCATATCTTCGACATGTTATTGATAATTTTGTCTTGTTAGTTCTATATTTTCACTTTAAATCACACACTATCTGGTATGATGGCTGATTTCTGTCAATTCATCTGTTCGTTATTCTGTCACAAAACGGCGATGAAACAAAACAAACGCAATACGAAAGAATGACAGAACGATAAGACGACAAGTTCAGAACGACTGAACGAACAAACGATATTTCCAATTGTATTGTCATATTTTTAAGTGGCTTATTTCGACTTGTCGTTCTAAAATGTTGTCTTTTCTTTATGTCGTTTTTTTTTCTACCAGGTTAGGGTAAACGTTTAACCCTAACCTTAAACCTAACTATAACACATGTCAAATTAAAAACAAAAATACAACAGAACGACAGATCAAAAAAAACACAGAACCAAATAACGATACATTCAGCATTTCAGAATGAAAAAAATTATACAACTAACACACGATAGAAGTACCGAGCGAAAATACTATATTTTAGAAGCAAAAAGATGAAATAACACCACAAAAATATTTAAAAAAAACAGGACAATGTAAAGTGTCATATGTTAAGTGGCTGAAATGTCGCGCTAACGTGATTGCCTATGATATGACGTTATTTTGTCTTGTCGTTTTCTGTAGTTATTTTGTTCTGTAATATGTTTTGCGCCGATTGTGATACCGTTTTGTTCTGTCGTCCGTTTTTGCGGTCTTTCCGCGGCATAATACCGAAACCATGAAATGGCAGAAATCAGCAACAATAAGCAGTTACATTCAACGTCACTGACTTTTAAAGTTCGTACATCAAAGCATATCATCTCTTAGTTTACAGCCTTAATGATAAGACCTCCTGTAAACATTCGACAACAAGACACGTAGACATGCAAAGGATGTGGATCTCCAAAAAACACAGCGAAGAATTCAATCTGGCTTGTAGGCAAATGTTATCGAAGCAGCAAACATATCTGTCAATATCTTGCAGAATGTTAAAACACAATATTTAATAGCTTACACATATCATTATATTATAATGTAATTCAGAAATAAAGTCATATAAGCGTAAAACACAGTTAATGGACAATGTGTTCTACGAAATCATCGCTATCTGCAATTTGAGGATATATAGTGCCTCCAGACGAGTGTGTTATGATGTAGAGATACAGCTCATCAACGTGTGTTGCAGCTACCTTTTTAAGGAGTAAATTCATACGTTTGATTGCTGTGTATCTCGTCATAGCTAGGCGCCCTGCCGTAGTTCGTCCGCAGGTTGTCTGTCCTTAGTAGTTCACAAATGTTTCTCCCTATATATATATATGCACAGTCCCGTTGATTGGGTTGACAATAGGGTAAGAATGAAGTTGCACCCTAGGACCTGATTAAAATCCCCAGCGGCCCTTTTTGTCACTGCCCGTTTCAATGCAGTAGCCCTATTGTCAACCCGTATATGCTTTAGATGTCGTGTCTTAACTGTTAGTCACCTTTAGAATTGTTGTTTGCTTCTATGCGTCATTTGTGTTTGCCTTGAATGCTACATTTCTGTTCGACTTTTATATCTATTTTTATATGCAACGCTGTTGAATCTTCTTCTTCGTGTATATGTCGTTAAACCTGTACAATACCGTTGAGATGAACAGCAGGGGATTATGCTCATTCCTCCTGTATCTGAACGGCATTAGTCTACAGGCAAAACAACATTACGTTGTCCCGCCTTAATTCAATTAGGCGATGGGAAATCTTATATTAGCTGGATTTTATAACGGTTATTTCGGCAATAAAACACATTTAAAACATTTTTTACTGAAAAACATGCCATTAGCTGTTTAAAATTGCCTTTATAAGCCGAAATTATGGTTTAATTTCATACTCCAGCCAACCCCGTTTTCGCTTCTTGGAGAAGAGTACATGTATTTACTGCTTCATTATATGGTAAAGTTAAAACTACTTCCAATATCAAGGTATATTTAGAGGTACTTTTAATACTAAGTTTTGGAAAACTAAATACTTGAACAAAGGCTGGAACATGGCATAATTATTTATTTTGAATACGTATTGCAGCTGTTCTTTGCACATTTCTTAACACTAATAATCGGTTTTATGTTCCACTAAATCCTTAAATTCAAAGATATACTGCGAATTAATTGCTCGTTTGAATGTATAACAGGCAAAGCTAATAGTATCAATTTGTGAACAAATAAACATACATTTGGATCGACCCTCGTAAATATCGTATGCATACACTCATATACTGAGATAGTATGGGCTCGAGTCGGTCATTATCTATAAAAACTAAATCTAGCAAAAGGTTTCGAAAATATGGCTATAAGTCTTATCAAAACATTTAAATTTTCTTTCAAACGAAGGAAATCGAACATCAAAAGTAAATGTATTGAACAAAAAGCAGACGATTATATTGACGACAAATAAAAGACCTAATCCAAATATAGCTAGAATATTTTGTAAAAATGAGACGTAGTAAAAGCCTATTCGGCATTAACCAACATTGCATTCTAGTTTCTACACGTTCTATATGTGTTTAATGAAATATGGTACATGACCATGCAAACTTTAAAAAGTATTCAATCATATTAAATTATTCAAGTTTTGGAATTACTATTTGTCTACTAATTAAGCTGGCAATGCTTCAGTGTTGAGACAAATATACAAGTATAACGTATTATCTAGAATGTAATCATCAACAAAATCAGTAGTCGTGTCAGTTATATTCAAAGCCTAATGTGTGCATGTGTATATTTCTCACATTAATCTATATGAAAATTCTGGACAAACAGTGTACATGTACTCTTGGCATTGATAAGTAGGAGGTGCTTATTATGTAATCGCTTTTGCAGAGTGATGGAGGATGCAATTTTATACATATACAGGGAAACCTTGGGGGTATGCTGAGATAGGAAAGTAGTTGGCATTCATAACATTAAATCTGATGACATTGAACATTTTTTAAACCAATTACATACGCCAAAGCCATTTTTATCTTGTCGAATGTGGGTCCATTTGCCATTCCCAGAGGTAGCCCTGCAATATGCTTTTTGTAAAGTGGTACGGTACATTTTAAAACAGATGCTTATAAATATACATGTTTCGTATTGACGTTATCATAGTGAGTACGGTTATGATTTAACTAGACTGAAGATGAACTCTTAATATATATTAACAATGTATATTATAATAATCGGATAATGTATTAATCAATTTTGAAATATACTCTTAATCAAATCAAGCCTATCAAAACAAATCAATTGGAATTTTTCCCCAATTTTAATTTGACAAGGTGAGAACTACAAACATGTTGTGTGTAGTTAACATTGACTGCCGTTATAATATTTTGTTGTGTGTCTTGAATTTGATATTATTGACATGTAATTTCCTTCTGTAGTGCATTTCCAATTAATTCATCGGATTAAGGCAACAATATAAGACACTTGGCGTATTTAACAATATTAAAACACATTTTACGGAGAAACTATCATGGTTGTCAATCAATGTTAAATAATATATATGTACAACAGTTAAACAAATTATTTTTTACGTCGTGTATGCGCGAATATCATTTTAAAAAGGTATACACATTTACTATAGCGATATATTGTTTTATTTTCAAATTTCCAATAGGCTAACCGCCCATGAGAATATACATACACATATACATATATGGCTGACAGTCAAACTCAGTCTTCAAATTAAACAACAAATAATTATAATATACATGTATAATTAACTTCTTCATTGTTAGGAGAAGGAGAAGATATATATTAACAGAGACAACTAGAGAATATTAAAGGGGTATTTTCATATCACATCCTATATCCGCTCGAGAGCATAAAACTAAAGTCTCTATATCAATCGATTTCTTCTTTGTGGGCGTGTCTTTATTTGTAACTTCATGCTCACCAGCTCATGTCGAAATCGGGTATTTAAGCGAGCAAATATAGCGTAGGAAATCCTTTACTGTATATACATCGATCAGAGCACATCGTACCTATACACAGGTAACAGTAATTTTTACAGAAAAAAAGTTTGCCTCTTTCGGTACTCGAACACACGACCTTCTGATTTCAAGTCCGGTGCCCTATCCATTGAAATATAACGCTACTTGAGAAAATAGTATACTAACTATTATTTATAATGAGGCAAAAAAACAAAACATATTTGAACGCAGCTCAAGATGGATCAATAAGTATATAGTCTATCTTGTAGCACGTGTAAATTAACATTGCCTGATGCAATACTTTCTGTTATATCAATATCAAACTAATACATCGTCTCATAACAACCAGATCTCGACTTGTTATTTAGCCTTAATGAGTTTGTGTGTGCGTGCTTGTTATTATGGAATGCCTATTTAGTGTTAAAAATGATACAACATACCAATAAATAGTCCCGGTCTAGTGGTTCAGCGTATATCCTTCAAAACTTAAAAGTGCAAGTCTGTGGTTCAAATCCCGTTTCGGGAAACTATTTTTTTATCACATATACGTATATTTATCGATGTTACCTGTACGGAGGCTAAATAAAAATGCAAACTTTTACGCATGGATTTCAGCTTATTCCAACTTTTGGAGTGTTCGTCGATTTGAAACAATTTCACACGTCATTCATATTCAGGAGTTATTACCAGTTAAAATAGGGACTGTGTAGCTTTAAGGTTGATATCGGCTTGATGGGTCGATGGCCTGATATATGGTGTTACGACAATACCCATTGATATTATATTTCTCCTACACTTGCCTACACATATATTGTTAATTAGAATATAGCTGTATTTACAGGTGAAAAGAAGTCATACACACAGAAAATATCAGCGGTAATCATAACAAAATGAAGTAGTGTCGTGATGATTACGTCCAAATAGGACGAGCTTACTACCACGACTATCGGGGCGACTCTGTGTACATTTCCTAATTTATCGTACTGAATAAACTGGTAATACCCTGAATGGAAATGAACGTAAATTAATCGGAAAAGCATTCAACTCTTTCCGTAATGCGGTTTGTTTTTCCGTAGTTAGCCGAATATCATTTAATTATAAATTATATCCGTAAATTATAAATGCGTGAATTATAGCTTTATTGACCAGTAGATTGATAAGACTAGCTAAGTCTGTATCTTATATATTTAAAAAACAAATATTTATAGGCTAGTGTGGGATAAAACACAATATGTCATTTGCCTGTTTCCTGATTGAAGCTTTATACATATTGTGGTAATGACATCGAGTTTGTGGTAGATGTTGTGCACCCGCTTATTTTCACCACTTTGACCATTCTATGAACACTGTCTCGGAAATGCCTGTTTAGTGACCAGTAAAGCATCGGGTTAATAGCACTATGTGCATGTCCGATCCACAAAACAAACGGAAGCGCAGCCGTAATTGTTGCGCTCTCTGAAAGGTCTGCAAGAGCAGATATAATGTTATAGGGAAACCAACAAATCATGAACACGCAAATCAGTATGATTACCATACGTGCAGCACGCTTGCGCGAAACCAATCTATGTGTACTTCCGTCTGAATCGATTCGCTGATGCTTCTCCGTAACGCATAGTGCTTTTCCGACTTGTCCGTAACAAATTCCAATCGTGAATGCCGGAATAATGAACACTACAAACATCAGAAACACGCCGTACGCCTGTCGGTCTCGATCCTGTGGCCATTGTTCGATGCAAAATGGCATGGGGCGTAAGAACGGAACATCCGCGAATACATCAATGTCTCGAATATATATGAGAGGTCCCATGAATATTCCGGCAACAATCCACATGCCCACTATGAGTGCGAGCGTTTGGCTATGTGAAGAGTTGCGGTGTGCTGTTGCCGGATGCTGAAGCGAGACATAGCGATCCACCGACATCGCTGTCATCGAGAATATACTCACGGCAACTGCAACTCCTAAAACATAAAATGAAACGTTAAGTTATTACGTAAACTGTTTACCGAAACATTTGTATTTGGCCACCAGATTATTTAGTCCATTATTGTCGTTTTTAACACATCTGACATTTTATAGATATAAACATTGAAACTTAAGTTGGTCAAATTCGGATACGATTTGTTTTTATCAGTATATAAATAAACATTGAAACTGTTCATGAACAAAACAAGGCTGGGACATGGAAACATACAAATAACCTCGATTTAGGCATACATATTCATCATCATATATGAAGGAAGAAAACATGTATTGCATTAAAAGTCGGCTAATATCGGGAATATATATGTATAGTGTAAAACTGTTGGGTGGGGTAATACAGTTGGAGATAAGTCTGCCAAAATCGTTTAATTCGAACTTCGGATAACTCGAACTTTTCTCCCGGTCCCTTGAAATTCGAGATACTGAGTATGGACTGTATAAATACGCAAAAGCTAAATAAAAATCTAGATTTAGCTTTGTAATAATGCAGTCGATTATTTCAACCATAAACTGTTTTTCATTCACGAATATAGTTGTTTGAGAAGATATTATGTCGCAAGTAATGTTCGGATATGAATGAACTTTATTGCGTATACATATATGAGTGACGAAGACCTTTTTTTAAAGACGTGAATGAAATCGGTTTTGTTATTATATTATTCTAGCTGAAACGTTTGGTATATTTAAGTAATTATAGTTATAATGAACATCCTGCCGGACAGAAACGACACTTGAACGTTTATGTACACATCATGTTTTGTTGAATGTCGTTTATGTAAACAACATGTTTTGCTGGATGTCGTTCATGTAAACAACATGTTTTGCTGGATGTCGTTCATGTAAACAACATGTTTTGCTGAATATCGTTCATGTAAACAACATGTTTTGCTGAATGTCGTTTATGTAAACAACATGTTTTGCTGAATGTCGTTCATGTAAACAACATGTTTTGTTGTTTCATTTCAAATGAGAAATAATAATTATAGTAATAGCTATAATGTACCATCATAACTAAAAAGGCAGATAGAAAATAAGGCTATAAGCTTCGGTACTAATATCTTGTAAATAAATACTCTACTGTCATATTCAGTCTAATTATTATCTTATCTAAATGATTTATAATTAGCCCAGTATGTTCTATTTGATGTTTTCTAACGCTGAGGTCACGTGGTATATGTCCGATTATTCAAATGCCTAAATAAGGAAAAGAAGCTTAATATAGACGTATATAATTAAAATAGTACAAAAAGGAAAAGTTTTATGACAAGGTGTATCACATGTTTATAACAGACACATTTAAAAACGTATTGTGTCAGCACCAGCACCAGCAACATTACCTGGTCCCGCCTTAATTCCATTAAGGGGTGGGAAAGCTTATATTATCAGGATTTTATTACGAATATTTCGACAAAAAACACATTTAAAAACAATTTTTACTGAACAAATGCAACAACTTCTGTAAAATTACCTTTTTACATTAGGCCAATTTTGAAGCCGAAATTTAGGTTTTATTTCATACTCCTGCCAAACCCGTTTTCTCTTCTTGGAGAAGGGGTTGGATGGGATACGAAAGTTAATACTCGGACCACATAATGGAAACCGAAACTAATTGCATACTTTGTAATTGGTATTTATTTTGAATGCGTGTTTCTGTAAATGCTACATTTCCTTTTCGACTTTTATACCTACTTTTATTTTAGCGCATTAGATTTAAATGAGCATCATCTCTATCTTTCATATACAGTGTGACATTTTAAATAAAGAATATGTCTCCGATAAGACTATATTAGGATCTGTTGAAACACAAAACGTTGAATAATTTAGAAGATGTTACACCGCTGACTAAGGGTAGCGTGATTTCACTAAACCAACAGGTTGCTGGTTTGAACATTGCGCTTGAAACCTTGATCAAATTGCTTAGTTCAACTGCTTTTTATTACGAATGGGTCCATTATTCAGACGGTCATGTGTACTGAAGTTAATTCTCAGGATGTGTAACAGAAACATATTGTTAATGATACTGTAGTTTTCGGAGCCCTCAGTATTGTCTCATTCTCTCTTGGAGCAGTTTCACATAGATTACGACAGTAATCCTCCAAATAACGGCAAAATTACACTAAAAACTCTGTTCAGGTATTTAGGTTACATAATAATGTATATATACCGATTAAAGGAGTAGGTTTATTGACGTGTTCTTAAAATACCCGTGTTTGAATATGCGTAAAATAAAGTAATCCATCATTTCGGTTTCTGGGTTTAGTCTGGATAGTTAAAGCCGTTTATATTGTGTCTCATACGACAATCTTAGCTTATTTGCTTTTTTTAGTAGACTAATAATTGTACATTATATTACATATGCAAGATTGTCACGCGCAGATACAAAGAAACAATATGACAGTTTCAAAGTAATTGTGACAAATACAATATAATAAAACAACTATATACAAAGTGTATGACTCCATATATGGACAACGATATTAAATAATCAAACTAATAAAACATCGTATAAATCCTATTACAAATATAAAATATTAAATACAAATCAATCACTGTTGTTAAAGCTACACTTAATAGCGTAAAGCACACCATTGCAACACATATGTATAGTCTATTTGCTTTGCATATAGGGTGTCGACTTGTGGTTTCATTTTTATGGTTCATACCATACTATATTGAAACGATTTGGGAATATCGAACTGCTGAATTTGAAACCAAGAATTGACTTGAATGCGGTATATTGGAATCTCGGTATTGTAAGAATTGTATCCCTTCCCACTCCGACCATTGGACCAGCATGACGTGTCCATCTACAGCTAACCAGACGATGTCGAGGCGACCTTCAGGAGTATCAACAATCGTGAATTTTATACAGGAGATGGGGATTTGAACATGCTTTTAAAACACGTGAATAGATTTAGATTTTAAGTGAACTAACAAGAGCCGCTTAATACCACTACTGGACGTTGAGGCTGCGCTTATCACCGATACCAACGCCGGATAAACCTTGCAAGATTTACACCAGTCGTACAATGTAGGTCACCCACCTAGGGATGGAACGTTATCAGTGTAGGCCAGCGGAATCACGGACATTTCAAGCAACCAGACTGACATCCTTTCTACAAAATAGACACTTAACCTTCTGATTGGCTGAGACGATTTCGAGCCCGCATTGGATTGACCTAGTCACAATTCTTCAGGCAATCTGATTGGTCAAATCTTCAACTTCATTTTTAATGAAACTGGACCACTTAATCTTCTTTGATGGAAATCCTCACTGATTCTTGATGTCTTTCAAATATTGGAAATAGATCATGCGTAGTCATACTGGAAACTGTATGAAGCGCATTAGGTCACTACAACTAAGTTGGAATTTTCCGACTGCCAAAATGTCACGGCTGTTCACACTACCATGTTATCACAGATTTTGCTATGTATCTGATAATCTGTAATACGAGAACTGATAGATAACAATTACTCGATTCGCAGCACGACAGAGACCGAGATCGTTTGAAGATGAATTAGATATTTTCCAACAATACAATTACCAGCGCCAGACAGAATAAGCAAATAGGATCAATGGCAACTACTCGTAATCTCACGAAAGGTATTATACGACCATGCCGCATTAAAGAAATTAGAAAGAAATAGAATAAAGCAAATTGTTTCGAAAGTACTAATTTAAAAATAATAATGGTCCATTAGGAAAAACGCAGCTTTTTATAAACATCCTTTAATGTTAAAATAAGTATGAAAGGAGAAATTAGGTTAAAACAAACTAAGTTGTGTTAGTATTTACGTCAAGCATGCCGAAAGCAAAATATGTTAAACAGCAGTGCTTGCAAGTAATACAAAAGCATGTATTGTCTTAACATTATTTAGTAAAATTCGGTTAAATAAATTATTATATTAATATTGTAGTTACTGTATTTCTTCAAAGCGCACATTAGATTGTTCTACATCACCTTTTAAACTGAGAAAAGAAACTTTGAATAAACTTCATCTCTATGAGCTACTACAGCTCAAATGTAGGTTACGGACTTTCTATGTCTGCTTTTATGTCAAAACCTATATTTAAGTACAACTACTAGGGTTTCCGGTTTGCACAGTCGTAGCGCACTCGCTCCTCACAAATGCAGCCCTGGTTAGATCCGCGTTTCGGCCTTTTACGTGAGAGTGTATGGCGGTCACATCCGTATTTTAATCTGGTTCTACGGGGTGGGGTAAGGTCACATCAAGAGCACGATTACGGTGTTATCGGTGCCATCAGGAGTTGTTGTATATGCTACAGATTTTGTAATTGATGCATTAAATATAAATATTTTAGAAATAAAATATAATAGCTGCAAGCATGTATTTTCAATACGTTACTGATACCAACCTTGAATAAAAGCGATGAATTTACACAGGAACCTGCCGTACACCCAGAGTTTGTAAACAATCGTTCCAATCGATGTCGGCATGCACAGAACAGTCACAGCCAGGTCGGCGAGAGCTAGATTCACTAGGTAGTATAGATTGGCTTTTCGGGCTTTGCCGGCGGATACCGACAGGATTATTAAGATGTTACCGACGAGTCCGATCACGAATATCGGGGCGTAGATTGTGAGCAGAATTACGGTTGAGAATTTATTCAATGTAAGAAGATTGTCTTCGAAGTCCTGAAGGATATCTGTTATTTCTGAGATGTTAAAATGTGTGATGTTCTTGTGCGACTCCATGAAGAGTTTGTAATTCAAATATTCTGGCATCTGATCCATTACTTTTGTTTCTTCCTGCAAAATAGATAGTAATACAGACTTAATAAAAACAGTAAAACTCATCATGAACGATTGTATACATGTCACCATCACCATCACCATTCCAGCCTTTGAACAACAAAGTTGAGAAAATGGTCTGATAGAAACTACAGCACCCAAACGCAATGGCACTGTTGGTCCGCACTGTACCACAAACAAAGAGAAATTTACAAATAATATATAAAATCAACAGAACAATACAAAACACAAAGGGTGAAGACATGGTTGCCGACCTGGAACGGTCAGTATGTGATATGACCCACTGGCTATATTAAATAGATTTTATGGGTAAACAGCCTCGCTAATATCCTGTCTTCAGCGCCCAAATGGACAAGACAGTGTAAATAAAAGTACATCCCATCAAAAGGAAAGTCCAGAGAAATTAGCAATTAGTAAAAATAAATAAAATAAAATACATCATTAAAAACACCTCAGGATGTATCCAGAATTGTACTGAACAACAACAACAACAACAACATCAGTTACAGCCAAATAGAAAAGCACTCTAGAGTACGATCAGAAAACAATGATATACCAAAGGTTGTTTTGTAGTCGCCCCGACTATGGGTATCTAATCTGATGTACTCGATAGTACTCAATAGAGGCTGCAACGGATGCCCAGGCTAATTGTTGTTGAAGACGACTGCTTATATCGAACAATCACACTTTTTGAGAACATTCTCGGTGTATTATGAATATGAATCGATCGGTTTATTATGAATATGAAAATCCATTTCTCAGATCGGTGTTTTATGAATATGAAAACTCTATTTCGTCGTTAGTTTGTGTTCAATAGTTTCCGTAAAATGTCGGAGAAAACCAAGCGCCATGTCGGACGATACCGATAAGTACCGATAAGTCACGTAGATCGTATATACTGAGTAATAGTTCTTAAGAGACTAAACATAATGAATGAACCTAAACATTACCGTTTATGTACAAGGAAATTTATTGAGAACGTCAATAGGTGCTCTCCAAGTTTACGCACCATGATTAATTTATTGTATTTGGTTATAGAATTACCTTTCACTAATGGCCATTTGCCTTCAATGGAATATTATTTGTTCCAGCTTCCATATTGGTTTTGTTTAATTATTAAAATGACGTCTTTTGTCACGTTTAATCTTAGAAGACATTAACCATGTTAACTGTATAGAACTGGCATTCGAGAGAAAATCATGAATATGTGCAAAATAACAACTTATACTTCCTGCTCGTGCCACGTTCTGCTTCATAATGTGTAGGTTTATATCGAACCAATTGCACAACGACAGATACTCAAATTTAAACGTTTTCTGTCGTGAAAAATACGTTTATGATGTAAGCAATTCGACGAGATAATTTAAAAGACAGCGAAGAGGAGAGGATATGCAAATACTTCAAACGGAAAAATATGTCTGTATTGTATAACACATGTATAATATAGTATCGTTAGTAACATGCCAATGGTGTATAGCGCACGTGACTTTTTCCTGACTAATTTACCTTTGTGTAACTATAACTTAAGATCGCTTATAAAAGAAAGTTACAAATTAAGGCATTTTTCAGATTTATTACATGTGTAAGATAACATTATTTTTGAAATAATATTAGCAATGCAACTTGCTATTCAAGAGATATTGTCTCTAGGGTTCACATATTGTGTACTAGTTACCTACGTCAGTCCAATATTATTTATGTTTAAGTATCATTTCGTATCTAATATCAATCTATAATGCTTGCTAGTGGATCATGAACTGTTTCCATGATGTTTAAGAATGCAAAATAAACAACACAAATGGTGTCATTGATGTTTAAGCTGTTTACAGCATGTAATCAATGTATGATGAACTGTTTCCATGATGTTTAAGAATGCAAAATAAACAACACAAATGGTGTCATTGATATTTAAGCTGTTTACAGCATGTAATCAATGTATGATGAACTGTTTCCATGATGTTTAAGCTGTTTACAGCATGTAATCAATGTATGATGAACTGTTTCCATGATGTTTAAGAATGCAAAATAAACAACACAAATGGTTTCATTGATATTGAAGCTGTTTACAGCATGTAATCAATGTATGATGAACTGTTTCCTTGACATTGAAGCTGTTTACAGCATGTAATCAATGTATGATGAACTGTTTCCTTGATGTTTAAGATGTTTACAGCATGTAATCAATGTATGATGAACTGTTTCCTTGATGTTTAAGCTGTTTACAGCATGTAATCAATGTATGATGAACTGTTTCCTTGATGTTTAAGCTGTTTACAGCATGTAATCAATGTATGATGAACTGTTTCCTTGATGTTTAAGATGTTTACAGCATGTAATCAATGTATGATGAACTGTTTCCTTGATGTTTAAGCTGTTTACAGCATGTAATCAATGTATGATGAACTGTTTCCTTGATGTTTAAGCTGTTTACAGCATGTAATCAATGTATGATGAACTGTTTCCATGATGTTTAAGCTGTTTACAGCATGTAATCAATGTATGATGAACTGTTTCCTTGATGTTTAAGCTGTTTACAACATGTAATCAATGTATGATGAACTGTTTCCATGATGTTTAAGAATGCAAAATAAACAACACAAATGGTTTCATTGATATTGAAGCTGTTTACAGCATGTAATCAATGTATGATGAACTGTTTCCTTGACATTGAAGCTGTTTACAGCATGTAATCAATGTATGATGAACTGTTTCCTTGATGTTTAAGCTGTTTACAGCATGTAATCAATGTATGATGAACTGTTTCCTTGATATTTAAGCTGTTTACAGCATGTAATCAATGTATGATGAACTGTTTCCTTGATATTGAAGCTGTTTACAGCATGTAATCAATGTATGATGAACTGTGTCCTTGATGTTTAAGCTGTTTACAGCATGTAATCAATGTATGATGAACTGTTTCCTTGATGTTTAAGCTGTTTACAGCATGTAATCAATGTATGATGAACTGTTTCCTTGATGTTTAAAACAGATAAACAACACAAATGGTTTCATTGATATTGAAGCTGTTTACAGCATGTAATCAATGTATGATGAACTGTGTCCTTGATGTTTAAGCTGTTTACAGCATGTAATCAATGTATGATGAACTGTTTCCTTGATGTTTAAGCTGTTTACAGCATGTAATCAATGTATGATGAACTGTTTCCTTGATGTTTAAAACAGATAAACAACACAAATGGTTTCATTGATATTGAAGCTGTTTACAGCATGTAATCAATGTATGATGAACTGTTTCCTTGATATTGAAGCTGTTTACAGCATGTAATCAATGTATGATGAACTGTTTCCTTGATGTTTAAGCTGTTTACAGCATGTAATCAATGTATGATGAACTGTTTCCTTGATGTTTAAGCTGTTTACAGCATGTAATCAATGTATGATGAACTGTTTCCTTGATGTTTAAGCTGTTTACAGCATGTAATCAATGTATGATGAACTGTTTCCTTGATGTTTAAGCTGTTTACAGCATGTAATCAATGTATGATGAACTGTTTCCATGATATTTAAGCTGTTTACAGCATGTAATCAATGTATGATGAACTGTTTCCTTGATGTTTAAGCTGTTTACAGCATGTAATCAATGTATGATGAACTGTTTCCTTGATGTTTAAAACAGATAAACAACACAAATGGTTTCATTGATACTGAAGCTGTTTACAGCATGTAATCAATGTATGATGAACTGTTTCCTTGATATTGAAGCTGTTTACAGCATGTAATCAATGTATGATGAACTGTTTCCTTGATATTTAAGCTGTTTACAGCATGTAATCAATGTATGATGAACTGTTTCCTTGATATTGAAGCTGTTTACAGCATGTAATCAATGTATGATGAACTGTTTCCTTGATATTTAAGCTGTTTACAGCATGTTATCAATGTATGATGAACTGTTTCCTTGATATTGAAGCTGTTTACAGCATGTAATCAATGTATGATGAACTGTTTCCTTGATGTTTAAGCTGTTTACAGCATGTAATCAATGTATGATGAACTGTTTCCTTGATGTTTAAGCTGTTTACAGCATGTAATCAATGTATGATGAACTGTTTCCTTGATGTTTAAGCTGTTTACAGCATGTAATCAATGTATGATGAACTGTTTCCTTGATGTTTAAAACAGATAAACAACACAAATGGTTTCATTGATATTGAAGCTGTTTACAGCATGTAATCAATGTATGATGAACTGTTTCCATGATGTTTAAGCCTGTAGACGCTCTACTTGTATGATGTGATTAAAATCCTTGAAAAGCGATAATATAAATTGTTTACAGCATGTAATCAATGTATGATGAACTGTTTCCTTGATGTATGATGAACTGTTTCCTTGATGTTTAAGCTGTTTACAGCATGTAATCAATGTATGATGAACTGTTTCCTTGATGTTTAAGCTGTTTACAGCATGTAATCAATGTATGATGAACTGTTTCCTTGATGTTTAAGCTGTTTACAGCATGTAATCAATGTATGATGAACTGTTTCATTGATATTGAAGCTGTTTACAGCATGTAATCAATGTATGATGAACTGTGTCCTTGATGTTTAAGCTGTTTACAGCATGTAATCAATGTATGATGAACTGTTTCCTTGATGTTTAAGCTGTTTACAGCATGTAATCAATGTTTGATGAACTGTTTCCTTGATGTTTAAGCTGTTTACAGCATGTAATCAATGTATGATGAACTGTTTCCTTGATGTTTAAGCTGTTTACAGCATGTAATCAATGTATGATGAACTGTTTCCTTGATGTTTAAGCTGTTTACAGCATGTAATCAATGTATGATGAACTGTTTCCTTGATGTTTAAGCTGTTTACAGCATGTAATCAATGTATGATGAACTGTTTCCTTGATGTTTAAGCTGTTTACAGCATGTAATCAATGTATGATGAACTTTTCCTTGATGTTTAAGCTGTTTACAGCATGTAATCAATGTATGATGAACTGTTTCCTTGATGTTTAAGCTGTTTACAGCATGTAATCAATGTATGATGAACTGTTTCCTTGATGTTTAAGCTGTTTACAGCATGTAATCAATGTATGATGAACTGTTTCCTTGATGTTTAAGCTGTTTACAGCATGTAATCAATGTATGATGAACTGTTTCCTTGATGTTTAAGCTGTTTGCAGCATGTAATCAATGTATGATGAACTGTTTCCTTGATGTTTAAGCTGTTTGCAGCATGTAATCAATGTATGATGAACTGTTTCCTTGATGTTTAAGCTGTTTGCAGCATGTAATCAATGTATGATGAACTGTTTCCTTGATGTTTAAGCTGTTTACAGCATGTAATCAATGTATGATGAACTGTTTCCATGATGTTTAAGCTGTTTACAGCATGTAATCAATGTATGATGAACTGTTTCCTTGATGTTTAAGCTGTTTACAGCATGTAATCAATGTATGATGAACTGTTTCCTTGATGTTTAAGCTGTTTACAGCATGTAATCAATGTATGATGAACTGTTTCCTTGATGTTTAAGCTGTTTACAGCATGTAATCAATGTATGATGAACTGTTTCCTTGATGTTTAAGCTGTTTACAGCATGTAATCAATGTATGATGAACTGTGTCCTTGATGTTTAAGCTGTTTACAGCATGTAATCAATGTATGATGAACTGTTTCCATGATGTTTAAGCTGTTTACAGCATGTAATCAATGTATGATGAACTGTTTCCTTGATGTTTAAGCTGTTTACAGCATGTAATCAATGTATGATGAACTGTTTCCTTGATATTGAAGCTGTTTACAGCATGTAATCAATGTATGATGAACTGTTTCCTTGATATTTAAGCTGTTTACAGCATGTAATCAATGTATGATGAACTGTTTTCTTGATATTGAAGCTGTTTACAGCATGTAATCAATGTATGATGAACTGTTTCCTTGATATTTAAGCTGTTTACAGCATGTTATCAATGTATAATGAACTGTTTCCTTGATATTGAAGCTGTTTACAGCATGTAATCAATGTATGATGAACTGTTTCCTTGATGTTTAAGCTGTTTACAGCATGTAATCAATGTATGATGAACTGTTTCCTTGATGTTTAAGCTGTTTACAGCATGTAATCAATGTATGATGAACTGTTTCCTTGATGTTTAAGCTGTTTACAGCATGTAATCAATGTATGATGAACTGTTTCCTTGATGTTTAAAACAGATAAACAACACAAATGGTTTCATTGATATTGAAGCTGTTTACAGCATGTAATCAATGTATGATGAACTGTTTCCATGATGTTTAAGCCTGTAGACGCTCTACTTGTATGATGTGATTAAAATCCTTGAAAAGCGATAATATAAATTGTTTACAGCATGTAATCAATGTATGATGAACTGTTTCCTTGATGTATGATGAACTGTTTCCTTGATGTTTAAGCTGTTTACAGCATGTAATCAATGTATGATGAACTGTTTCCTTGATGTTTAAGCTGTTTACAGCATGTAATCAATGTATGATGAACTGTTTCCTTGATGTTTAAGCTGTTTACAGCATGTAATCAATGTATGATGAACTGTTTCATTGATATTGAAGCTGTTTACAGCATGTAATCAATGTATGATGAACTGTGTCCTTGATGTTTAAGCTGTTTACAGCATGTAATCAATGTATGATGAACTGTTTCCTTGATGTTTAAGCTGTTTACAGCATGTAATCAATGTATGATGAACTGTTTCCTTGATGTTTAAGCTGTTTACAGCATGTAATCAATGTATGATGAACTGTTTCCTTGATGTTTAAGCTGTTTACAGCATGTAATCAATGTATGATGAACTGTTTCCTTGATGTTTAAGCTGTTTACAGCATGTAATCAATGTATGATGAACTGTTTCCTTGATGTTTAAGCTGTTTACAGCATGTAATCAATGTATGATGAACTGTTTCCTTGATGTTTAAGCTGTTTACAGCATGTAATCAATGTATGATGAACTGTTTCCTTGATGTTTAAGCTGTTTACAGCATGTAATCAATGTATGATGAACTGTTTCCTTGATGTTTAAGCTGTTTACAGCATGTAATCAATGTATGATGAACTGTTTCCTTGATGTTTAAGCTGTTTACAGCATGTAATCAATGTATGATGAACTGTTTCCTTGATGTTTAAGCTGTTTACAGCATGTAATCAATGTATGATGAACTGTTTCCTTGATGTTTAAGCTGTTTACAGCATGTAATCAATGTATGATGAACTGTTTCCTTGATGTTTAAGCTGTTTACAGCATGTAATCAATGTATGATGAACTGTTTCCTTGATGTTTAAGCTGTTTGCAGCATGTAATCAATGTATGATGAACTGTTTCCTTGATGTTTAAGCTGTTTACAGCATGTAATCAATGTATGATGAACTGTTTCCATGATGTTTAAGCTGTTTACAGCATGTAATCAATGTATGATGAACTGTTTCCTTGATGTTAAAGCTGTTTACAGCATGTAATCAATGTATGATGAACTGTTTCCTTGATGTTTAAGCTGTTTACAGCATGTAATCAATGTATGATGAACTGTTTCCTTGATGTTTAAGCTGTTTACAGCATGTAATCAATGTATGATGAACTGTTTCCTTGATGTTTAAGCTGTTTACAGCATGTAATCAATGTATGATGAACTATGTCCTTGATGTTTAAGCTGTTTACAGCATGTAATCAATGTATGATGAACTGTTTCCATGATGTTTAAGCTGTTTACAGCATGTAATCAATGTATGATGAACTGTTTCCATGATGTTTAAGCTGTTTACAGCATGTAATCAATGTATGATGAACTGTTTCCTTGATGTTTAAAACAGATAAACAACAGAAATGGTTTCATTAATCTTTAATCTTTTTACTGCATGTGTTAGTTTACTATTGATGAATACATCACAGTAAGGTGTGCCTTTAGACTGTAGGCGTTAAATGAGATCTAAAAACGATGTCATGTGGTTATAGTCGTTACATCACTGGAGAGCTAGTGTCGTTTAATTTGAGATGTGACATCTGTGGTGAAGGGACGTCGTCTTATTAATGATCATACATTACGGGAAACGTGATGTTGTGATGTTGTGACTTAGACATTACATGCGTGAAACAGTTATATCAGATTGTATGCATGATATGAGGAGGGGTTAAGCTAAGTCGTGTGGTTATAGCCGTGACATTATCGGAGAGCTGTTGTCGTTTAATTATAGATGTGTCTTCAGGGCAAAGACGATGACTTATCGAAGACAGGACATCAAGAGATAAATGATGCCGTCTCACGAATGGCGTAAAATCATCGATTATAGATATATTTCATTGACATTTTGTGAAATCTGATGTCTGTTTAGTTTTATCGTATACGTGGGTTAGTTTAAAGTTACATCTGCGACCAAAAGCTTTGCTATTGATCCCCATTGTTCCCAATTGATCCCACGTGTTGTTTCTTTTGTAAAAGCGTTTTGCTTCGTGTTAATATACAACTGCATGCACCAGTTCCCAGTTAGAACATAACATTTATGTTATACAAAGTACCAGTATCAAGACGATGCCTTTATTTCCACAAATCGTCAATAAATGTTAACACTTATTTTTAATGGGCGGACGGTACTACTAAATAAAGGATCAGTACAAATCATTCATGACAAAGTCATTCAATCTACAGCAATGTCAATCTGGTATTTATTATTCGTAATATTTCTATAACAAGAAAGCTACTCCAGCAAGGCAGTTAAAATATAAAAGTAATTTAAGAACGTTTCTGCGACAAGGACTATCACAACCTGACTTCTATGGTGATGCGATTCACAAACTTTGAATCCTTGGTCATAATCACTTTCATACAATCTTTATTAAACGTGTTAAAAAGTTTATCAAAAGTGAGTTCGACCGTATCATTTTGCAACGCACTGCATGGTTAGTGGTTGACCCATATTCAGTTCGCAACTATGCTTTCATTCATGCTTGTGCGATGACGGACAGATTGTGGACCCTATGATGACGTCTACCTAAATCCTTATAGGACGGTAGCGTTTGATGTTTGTCTATAATATTGTGCTGTCGTACGCTTAATGGTTCGTGCTCTTGTTGCATTGGCTTCTGCTTTTTTATATTATATATACATGATCATGTAAGAGTTTTACTTATATTGCCTATTAACGTTGCCTTGTTTGTTAGAGTTTATAACCAAGCGGGGATATCTTTATTTACACTGTCCCATGTATTGGGATGACAATAGGGTAAGCGTGAGTGTTCTTGCACCCTAGAATCTGGTTTAAAACCCAGCGGCTTTTTTTTTGTCACTGACCGTTCCAATGCGGTAGCCCTATTGTCAACCCTTTTGTGTTTGTGATGTCCTACTTAGCCTTTTATTCATATTTATATACAGTTATTCTTTGTTTTATTGTGTGTTTGTGGTTGGCTGTATTGTATGAATGCTACTTTTCTTGTTCGATTTTTATATCTACTTTTGCAACCATTCGATGCAATGCCGAACAATTCGGTCATAAAACAGGAAACAATAACATTTTGTCTAAAAAATCACTAATTTAGCGAGAAATGCAAGATAACGCATTTTAAAAATGGTCCGTTTGATACGACACGCATTAGCGGCTCGAGGAATGACAGATGAAACGGTATTGTACAAAATGAAACAGTTCAATGTCATTTTGTTAGTAGAAAGGGGATGATGAGTTTGGCAAACAAAGCAAACTGAAAAGCTAAGAAGATCAACCGAAGATGTACAGATCCCCATTAAAACAAAACGTGACTGCACCAGGGCCTACGAGTGACAGCATATTTGATTGTGTTTGAAAGAGTATAGCACTCATACAGTGTTCGTAACAATTTTCATTCTCAGAACTGTTAAGACCTTAGAGGCACTTTAACCGCCGTATTTTTATTATTGTGGTGTGTATATTTTGTACTCACTAGCACGTTTGTTATAAATGTAATGCACGAGAACAAAAACACTTAATACTTAATAGCATTAGTAGTTTATAAAAGGTCAATAGTTATAATTTAGACTAACGTGAGAAATTGTAAGATTGATACTTCTCTCAATTAAGGTGTCAAATCGGTGAAATTCAATCCTTTGAACATAGTACAAATTAAACTAGTCTTGGAGCTCAATTACACGTTCAACAACATTCTTTCAGTTAAACACACTTAAGTTTTGTATATCCTCCACATTTGACTATCAAACTGTCTTATTTCTAGGAAGAACATCGATTCATTTGTTTCATGTCATTCATTAATTCACATATGTAACGTCAAAATATTATTCATGGTTTCCCCTCTCAAATTATTCGTGTTTTCCCCTCTCAAATCGTTTAACAGGTAGTATTTGAATGGCAAAACACAAGTTCATTCAGTGTGGGTCATGTAAGATGTACGTTAAAGAAAAAATCTTATAATTTATTAGAAATCAAATGTGTTGTACCAACTTCTCAAGTTTGGCTTTTTGTAGAAACCGTGACAGCCAAAGATCATACTGGAACACAACTTCAGTTATACACAAACAAATATGTGATAAATTACTCAATATATCCGAGCCTGCCAATGTTTGCTCTTGTTCGGTATGTGATGCTTCCAAGGGGTCCTCTTTACATGATGTATTAACATTCACAGTAGCATTTGTTAAGTGCTCTTTGGAGACTGTAAAAAGTCGCCCCGACTACAAATCAGTAGTGTTATTACTGGTCCTTTAGAATCCATGTGGCTTTAAAGTAGAATTCCGCTTAAACCGGTGAAGATACTCAATAAAAAAGAGTCTGCTACTATTCTCTTTTGTTTGTATTTGTAGTAGGGTCAATATAGCGCCAAAATGCCCCAACCTCAAAAAAATTGCAAAAGTTTGTTTTATGGTGGTTTTATGTTAGGATGGGTCTAGTCTACAACATACTAAAAGTTCACCAAAATTCGAGCGTGGGAAAGTCACCAATTTCGATGATGACTTTTATCGATTTTAAGTCATTTTCCATTAAAATGTGAAAACTTCAGAAAGCCATAACTCAGTCAATTTTCATGATAGACCAATGAAACTTGCATATTTACCTAGGTTTTCAGGGTCAATCTTTCATACAAAAGGGTTCTCAGTGATGTTGAACAGCCCCTTATACTATATCTGGGTGAACCCTACCCCACAATCTTGCCGGTTCCGGGCCCACCGCCAACATTAGTTTGGAACATGTAATCTATATGTCTAAATTATTTAAATACCAATGCTCTCTCTTATTATTATCTTATTTGCAGCTTCAGCCATCCATATCACTATGACTACAGTGCTGCCATCTTCATTCATCTTTATAACATTTAAAAACAAAAGAAAGATTTCAATCATGATAATAGTGTGACATAGCATTTACACTACTTTATCTCTCACATGAACTTTTCTAGAACATACAGGTAAAGCCCAATACGACACTTGCAACTTGGTTCTAATTAGAAAAGAAGCCATAGATCTATCTACTGAAGCCATGTGCTTGACCTGTATATGGGAAGCCAAATCCCCAAGAATCTTAATGCTTGATGGTTGATATCTAGTCGGTTAGGCCCTTGAATCTTTCCCAGCAAACTATATTCACTCTGTAGGCGTATCTTACATGTTTTCTCAAACCTACTATTATATTTTCAGGGTAGAATATGAGCTCAGCAAGCAAAGAAACCTGTCCTCTATGCGAAAGAGATTTGGATTGTGAGGAGACAGTGGTTGTTCGAGAGAAAGGAGCTGAAGGTATCAACCGTGCTAGCATCGAAAGAGGTGTCAACGTCAGGGTTGAAGCTGGAACTAGTGTTCACAAAACATGTCGGTTTTACCACGTAGACAAAAAACGCATTGCTAGTGCCTCTAACAAGGACGATTCTGCTCTGCCTGTAAAAAGAAGCGCTCGTGTTTCTCTGGGACCATATGACAGTAAAACGCATTGCTTTTTCTGTGCAACTGATGCTACGAAAATAGACCCGAAACGAAGCAGTGAAGATACCGTGTACCATGTAAGGACAGATGATTTTGTTCAAACGATATTGAATCAGTGTAAAATAAGGAAGGATGATTGGGCCATTGCTGTTCAAAGCCGCATCGAGTACTTTGGTGGCGATCTTCATGCAGCAGACTGTGTTTACCACCAGTCATGTAACGTCAATTTTCGCACAATGCGAGGCATTCCAAAACAGTTCACATCAGTTGACTCCGCCAAACGACGAAAATGTGGACGACCAAAGGACAGTGATCAGGATGAGGCATTTGAAACGGTTTGTGTATTCCTGGAGGAAAACGATGAAGAACAGCTAACGATATCGGACCTTGTCGCTAAAATGGGAGATTACTTGCGAGACAGTAAATCAACAGCGTATGGAAATCAGTACCTCAAGGAAAAACTGATAAGACGATATGGAAACTCTATATTCGTGACCGAGGGTCGTAGTGGTGTCAAAAATATTGTGACCTTCAGGGAAAAAACCTGTAACATTCTTCGTGATTACTACAATTTACCTCGGGAAGACGACGAGGAAGCACAGAAACGAGCGATCCTCCAAACTGCAGCAAAACTCATCAAAAGCGACATCAAGACAACCGTTGAACCAATGGGAGATACATATCCAACTCTGGCTGAACTGAAACTTACGGCAGCATTGGCTTTTATCCCTGCAAGTTTGCAATTCTTGCTGCAGCATCTGTTTGTTGGGAAGGATACGTCCACACAGGTTGCTGGTATCGGACAAGCTGTTGTTCAAGCAGTGCGTCCAAAAGCTGTAATTGCGCCTTTACAACTTGGTCTCGCTGTCCAACTGCATCACTTGTATAGGTCACGTTTCTTGATCGATAGTCTGTCAACCATGGGGTTTGCTTCAACTTACTCCGAGGTTCAAAGGTTTGAAGTGAACGCGGCATGTTCACTTGCTCCGGATGTGTTGGGTAGTGACATGGACGTTCTTGATCACTGCCTGTTATTTGCCGGAGACAACGTGGATCATAACATTATTACGTTGGACGGAAAGGGTACCTTTCACGGGATGGGTATGATAGCCGCTATCACACCAGGGAAGCAAGCTACACACGGCATTCCTAGACAGAAAATGGCTGACTTGAAACTTGTCGAAATGACAAATATTGATATCATAGATTACCGCTTCGCAAAGCATGTCAACCGTAACATTGAATTTCAGTCTCTCCCAAACACCACATCTCATGATGTCTTTGATCGCAAAGTGGACATTTGCTGGGAAATGTCGTTTCGTTTCCACCAGAGCACTCCAAGCTGGCAAGGCATGATGCATCTACTGCACAAGGAGTGTGAGTATCCAGGAAAGTCCTCGGTACAGTTTCTCCCAATGATCGACATGAACCCAGGAGACAAAACCTGTATCTTGTCTACCCTAGATTACCTATGCAATCTTTCGTCAAAACACAACATGCCGACTGTCATTACCTTCGATCAACCACTATTCTGGAAGGCGTCTGAAATAGCGAATGCAGTTGCAGATGATAGTCCAATCAGGAAGGTGGTGCTATTACTTGGCAGCTTCCATACCTTCATGAACGTGCTGGGTGCCATTGGTACTTTGATGGATGGTAGTGGACTCAAGGAGATCATGGAGACAGTGTATGGTGAAAATGCCGTCTTACACATGATGAGTGGAAAGGCAGTGCAACGAGCGTTCCGTGGCCACCTACTGGTGGATCAGTGTCTTACACGTCAGATTGTAGCTAAAATTGTGGAGGATGACCCTAGTTTTCAGGACCACGTGGATGAACTTGAGAGACTGTACACATTGTTGGAAACTGGCGAAAGTGACTTGGAGTCTGTGTTGGAATCAGATTGTGTTCACAGGATTCACGACGCTCTAACTCGGAAAAAGGACGAACTGGCAAGGACCTCCAAAACCAGCAAACTGTGGGTAAACTATCAGCACATGCTAGGTATTGCTAGGGCACTCGTTGCAGCTGATCGAATGGGGTCTTGGGAGATGCATATCAGTGCCATTTCAGCTTGCCTGCCAATATTCGCGGCCGCTGGCCATCCCAACTATCTGAAGTCCGCTCGTCTCTATCTCCAGAAGATGTATGCGTTGAAGGATGACAACCCTGAAGTACATCAGAAGTTCCAGTCTGGGTTTCACGTAATCCGACGCAGCAGCCAATACTGGGCTGGCCTTGGCTCTGATCTAGTGATCGAACAAACTCTAATGCGCTCACTAAAAAGCCAAGGGGGGCTAACGCGAGGAAGCGGGATGTCAGAGCACCAAAGGACAGTTTGGGCTATGTCCTCAACTGTGTCATCTGCCTACAACCTGGCTATGCAAGAACTCACCGCAAGTTGTTACACCACCAGTGAACAGCATAAGGAGTTGTCTGCCTCTAGGGTGAACAGAGATGAGGCAGACATGGGTAAATTTGCAGAAAAACTAGACAGCTTTACACCGTTTTCAGCTGATGAGTCATTACGGTGTGTTATCACAGGGATCATAGCAAATGGAGACGTCAATGTGCAGGATCTTTTCGATATCGGAAAAGACATTGTAAAAGCGATGGACGGACAATCAGTTTTTACCTACTCCCACAAAAGGAGTTTAAAGGTGAAGACTCTAGCATCCAGCAAGAAAGTGAAAGTTTCTGAGGATCGTACTATTGACCCAGCGCTCTTGTTCCAGAGGTTTCTAGTAGTCTCGCAGACGGGCGAACTTCGGCTAGATGACGTCATGTCCTATGAACTCTGTCCTTACCCGATGTCTTTGTTCGAAGCAAAGGACATATTGCGTCCTCCAGACAAACCGCAGCTGGCAGAAGCTATCAGAAACTATGTTAAGACCAAATCAGACAATGCTGTGACACAAACTGTCCCAGTCACAGATCACTATGTACTAGATGGAGGATCTCTTCTTCACCGCTTGAAATGGACGGAGGGGAGCACCTACAGTTCGATTGCAGACGATTACGCCTCATTCACTGTCAAACACTATGGGAAAGCGACTGTCGTGTTTGATGGTTATGAGGTTGGGCCTAGTATAAAGGATGGTACTCATCAGCGTCGAACTCGAAAGCTGAATGCAAACAAGGTGAACATTACAGAAGTGACAAAATTTGTTGGGAAAAAGGAGGACTTCTTGTCCAATGAGACAAACAAGCAGACACTTATCCATATGATCATGGAGCGAATGCGGCAGAGAGACTGTGACGTGCTTCAAGCAGAAGGAGATGCGGACGTTGAGATTGCAAAGGCAGCCATCAACATGTCTGCTTTCAGAACGACCACGCTTATTGGAGAAGACACAGATCTTCTTGTTCTCTTGCTCCACCATGTAGTCGTGTCCAAATGTTCTGGTCTATATTTCCGCTCAGACAAGGCGAAGTTAAATGTCTACAATATCAAGGTACTCAAGCAGGTGCTTGGAGGAGCAGTTTGCAATGACTTGTTGTTTGTGCATGCCTTCACTGGATGTGACTCGGTCTCCAGGATATTCGGCATTGGAAAGAAGTCGGTGTTTCAACGGATCATCAACACGTCCAAGAAAGAAAAAGTCATCAACGACTGTTCAAAAGCTTTCTCTCTTCCAAAGCAAAGTCCGGATGTTGTGGAAGCCAACGGTTGTAGGGCAATGGTGGCACTGTTCAATGCAGATCAGAAAGACTCCCTGGCATCTATCAGGTACAATATGCTCTGCAAGAAAGTTGCAAGAGCTAAGACTTTCGTCACACCTGAACGACTCCCACCAACCACCTCGGCTTGTAAATTTCATTCCTTGCGGACCTACTACCAGGTTATGGAGTGGATGGGCTGTAGTGAGGAAATGGATCCATCTGAGTGGGGATGGAGGGTAGAAGGGGACAAACTTGTTCCAGTGATGACAGACAAAAGCCCTGCTCCAGATGTACTTATTCAGATGATTCACTGCAACTGCTCGGGACGATGCAATGTCCTTAGGTGTACCTGCAGAAAGCATGGACTAGAGTGCACCAGTGCATGCGGACATTGCCAAGATGGCAACTGTGACAATATGACAAATGATCCAGTGATAGAAGACGATGATGTGTAAAGTTGTGCGAACATGCTGGTTAAAATGATGTGAAATTAGAAGACTGCTCGTTTATCGATTAGGACGGCGTTATAATAAGAGATATGGGGTAGGGGTACCCCTAGATATGGTATAAGGGGTTAATCAACATCACTGAGAACCCTTTTATATGAAAGATTGACCCTGAAAACCTAGGTAAAGATGCAAGTTTCATTGATCTATCATGAAAATTGACTGAGTTATGGCTTTCTGAAGTTTTCACATTTTAATGGAAAATGACTTAAAATCGATAAAAGTAATCTTCAAAATTGGTGACGTTCCCATGCTCGAATTTTGGTGAACTTTTAGTATGTTGTAGACTAGACCCATATTAACATAAAACAACCATAAAACAAACTTTTGCAATTTTTTTGGGGTAAATTATATATTGACCCGTCTATTGTGTTTGTTGCTTCCAATGGATATTCTTTGCAGTATTTATTTACTATTTTTATGAATTTAGCTATATTCAGTGTGAGACTACACTGTCTATAACTCTATAGTCTGTGTTGTGTATATAAGGTTACTATATGCAGTTCAATGTATGTTTGTATTGGCCAGGTTAAATTTGATGTACTCGGTAATTGTTGTTGAAGACGACTGCTTATCGCACAATCACTCTTTCTGAGAACATGCTCAGATCGGTGTATTATGAATATGAAAACTCCATTTCGTCTTAGTTTATGTTCAATAGTTTCCGTAAAAAGTCGGAGAAAACCAAGCGATATGTCGGACGATACCGATAAATAGCGATTTGTCTCATAGATCGAATATATTGCGCAATAGTTCTTAAGAGCCTAAAATAATGAATGAACCTAAACAGTACCCTTTATGTACAAGGACATTTATTGAGCGCATCAATATGTGCTCTCCAAGGTTACTCATCATGGTTAATTTATTTTATATGGCTATAGAATAACATTTCACTTATGGCCATTTGCCTTCAATGGAATACTGTTTGTTCCAGCTTCCATAATTGATTTTGCTTAATTATTAAAATACCGTCTTTGTCAGGTTTAATCTTAGAAGATATTAACCATGAAAACTGTATATAACTGGCATTCGACAGAAAACTTATGAATGTGTGCATAAGAACAACATATACTTCTCGTGCCACGTTTTGCTTCATAGTAGGTCACGTGTAAGTTTATATCGAACCAATTGCACAACGACAGATACTACAAATTTCAACGTATTCTGTGGTGAAAAAAAATACACGTTTATGACGAAAGCAATTCGACGATATTATTTAAAAGACAGCGAAGAGGATATGCAAATACTTCAAACTGATAAATAAAATATGTCTGTATTGCATAGCACGGCGTATATAGTATCGTTAGTAACATGCCAATGGTGTATATAATACCTCACAGTGATTCAGATGCTCACAAAGTTTACTCTCCAATACTAATACCATTAGCAAAAGTTGCAACAATGCATAATATGTATTTTCCAAGAATAATAACAAAATATCGGTTATCAAATAAATGTATATATCGCAAGCGATTAATTTTCGGGACTAATCTGTATTTGCGTAACAATAGTGAATTATACTCCCGGGGATATATGATGCTTCCCAGTGATTTACATATTCTCGACACGTATTGCCAAATATCGACCCGATAATTTAAAGGTGTAGCAATGCATAAATTTGCTTGTTTACAATAATAAGGAAGACGTAAGATTATATACGGAACAACATGAAATACATACTGAATATATTTAAAGAAAATAATAATACAACAAATAACGTGTTAATGAAATACATAACTATAACTTAAGATCGATTATAAATGAAAGTTACAAATTAAGGCATTCATTAGATGTATTACATGACTGTGTAATGAAATATAAAAAGATCGGACAGGGAAAGTAGCATTCAAGGAGGACATTCAACCACAAAACAAAGAAACAAACATACAAACAGACAAACAAAAAGGCAAAAGTAACAATAAAAGCAAACGACATCACAAACACAAACGGGTTGACAATAGGGCTACCGCCTTGGTACGGTCAGTGCAAAGTAGACCACTGGGTGTTTAAACCGGTTCTAGGGTGCACCAAACCTTACACTTACCCTACTGTCATCCCTTTAAAACAGGACAGTGTAAATAAAGAAATCCCCGCCATGATCTAATCTCTAACCAACAAGGCAGCATCAATAGGCAATATAAGTAAAACACAAACATGCTTGTGTAAATTCAATACAAAAAACAATAGCCTAGAAAATAACAATGAAGGTAATCAATGACTTGGCAGAAGCCAGAGCAACAAGACAAGAAAAATCATAGACAAACATCAAACGCCACCGTCCCAAAGGGCTTTAGGTAGGCGTCATCATAGGGTCCACAGCCTGTCCGGTCATCGTACAATTAAAGAGGAAAGCAGTGGCGAACTGTGAATGGGTCCACCACCAAGCATGCAGTACGTTGCAAAATAATAGGGTCATAACCTCTTTTGATACACTTTTTAACAAGAATGACCAAGAATCTTACGAAGTTTATCAATATAATAAGCTGTACTATTCAAAAGACTAAGATTGTCCTTCCTTATTGTCCCCAGGATTCACACATTGTGTACAAGTTACCTACGTCAGGCCAACATTATTTATGTTTAAGTACTATTTCGTATCTCAAATCAATATATAATGCTTGCTCGTGTATCATGAACTGTGTCCATGATGTTTAAGAATGAGAAAAAAACAACAGAAATGGTGTCATTGATCTTTAAGCTGTTTACTGCATTTAATTAGTGTATCATAAACTGTTTACATGATGTTTAATACAAATAAACAACAGAAATGGTTTTATTGATCTTTAGGTTGTTTACTGCATTTAATTAGTGTACCATGAACTGTTTCCATGATGTTTAAAACAAATAAACAACAGAAATGGTTTTATTGATCTTTAGGTAGCATGTAATTACAAGATGTGTTTGTCTGCTATTGGTGAAGACATCACAGTAAGGTGTGCTTTTAGACTGTAGCCTTAAATGATGTCATATGGTTATAGTCGTTACATCATTGGAGAGCTAGTGTCGTTTAACTTGATATGTGACATCCGTGGTAAAGGGGTGTCGTCTTGTTAATGATCATACATTAGGGGAAACGTGATTTTATGATGTTGTGACTGATACATTGCATGCGTGAAACAGTTATATTAGATTTTAGGCATGATATGAGGGATTAAGCTAAGTCGTGTGGTCATAGCCGTGACATTATCGGAGAACTGTTGTCCTTTAATTATAGATGTGACTTCAGTGCAGAGGCGAAGACAGGAAATCAAGAAATAAATGATGCCGTCTGACTAAAGACGTGAAATCATCGTTGGATTATAGATATTTCATTGACATTTTGCGAAACGTGATGTCTGTGAGTATATCAATATCAGGGTTAAGGTTAGATTTAAGGATTTAGTTTGCTCGAATACGTGGGTTAGTTTAAAGTTACCTAGGCGACCAAAAGCGTTGCCATTGATCCCCATTGATCCCCACTGATCCCAGGTGTTGTATATATTGTAAAAACGTTTTGCTTCGTGTTAATATACCACTATATGCACCAATTCCCAGTTAGAACATTATTTTATGTAGATTGTTAATACATAACTTGTATGTTATACAAAGTACCAGACGATGCCTTTATGTCCGCAAAATCGTCAATAAAAGCTGACACTTATTTTTAATGGGCGGCCGGTACCGCTAAATAAAGGATCAGTACAAATCATTCATGATAAAGTCATTCAATCTACAGCAATGTCAATCAGGTCTTGATTCTGGATACATCCTGAGATGTTTATTATTTTGTGTGCGTTTCTTTGGTTGGTGTATTGGGATGACAATAAGGTAAGAGTGAGGTTTCTTGCACTCTAGAACCTGGTTTAAACTCGAGCGGCTTTGTTTTTGCCACTGACCGTTTCAAGGCGGTAGCCCTATTGCCTACTGACCGTTCCAAGTCGGTACCCCTGTCTTCACCATCCTTTCTGTTGTTTTTTGTCTCTTTCATTGTATTATCAAGTCCTTGTTTGCAGTACAGTGCAGACCTACGATGCAATTGCGTTCGGACGCTGTGATTTCTATAGGACGCTATATCTCAATTTTTAATAGTCGTAATATTAGCATAACTAAAAAGCTACTCCAGCAAGGCTACCGTTACCCATTACCATAAACTTCGAAAAACCTGTGCAAATATGTGATTATCGTTAACCTGATCTACTTTTAAAATATAAAAGTAATTTAAGAACGTTTCTGCGACAATGACTATCACAACCTGACTTCTATGGTGATGTAATTCACAAACTTTGAATCCCTGGTCATAATCACTTTTATACAATCTTTATTAAACTTGTTAAAAAGTTTATCAAAAGAGGGTTCGACCGTATTATTTTGCAACGTACTGCGTGGTTAGTGGTTGACCCATTTACAATTCGCCTCTATGCTTTCATCGTTGCTTGTGCAACGTCTGATGACGTCTACCTATATCCTTATAGGATGGTAGCGTTTGATGTTTGTCTCTAATCTTGTGTTATCGTACGCTTAACGGTTCGTTCTCTTGTTGCTCTGGCTTCTGCCAAGTCATTGAGTACTTACTTTGTGGCTTCTTGGCTTTTGCCTTTTTATATTATATATACATGATAATGTATATTGCCTATTGACGTTGCCTTGTTTGTTAGAGATTAGAACCTAGCGGGGATATCTTTATTTACACTGTCCCATGTATTGGGATGACAATAAGGTAAGAGTGAGGTTTCTTGCCCCCTAGAACCTGGTTTAAACCCCAGCGGCTTTTTTTTTGCCACTGACCGTTCCAAGGCGGTACCCCTATTGTCAACCCTTTTGTGTTTGTGATGTCTTATTTAGCCTTTTATTCATCTTTATATACAGTTGTTCTTTGTTACTTTGAGTGTTTGTGGTTGGCTGCAGTCCTTGAATGCTACTTTTCTTGTTCGATTTGTATATCTACTTTTGCAACCATTCGATGCAATGCCAAACAGTTCGGTCATAAAACGGTTACAATAACATTTTATCTAAAAACCCACTAATTCAGCGAAAAATGCAAGATAACGCATTTTGAAAATGAATCCGTTTGATACGGCATGCTTGAGCGACTCGAAGAATGACAGATGAAACGGTATTGTACACAATGAAACAGTTTAATGTCATTTTATCAGTAGAAAGGGGATGATGAGTTTGGCAAACAAAGAAAATTGAAAAGCTAAGAAGATCAACCGAAGATGTACATATCCCCATTAAAACAAAACGTGAATGCACCAGGGCCTACGAGTGACAGCATATTGTTTATGTTTGAAAGAGTATAGCACTCATACAGTGTTCGTAACAATTTTCATTCTCAGAACTGTTAAGACCTTAGAGGCACTTGAACCGCCAGATCTTTATTGTGGTGTGTATATTTTGTACTCACTAGCACGTTTATTATAAATGTAATGAACGAAAACAAAAACACTTAATACGTAATATCACGAGTAGTTTGTAAAAGAAAAGGTCAATAGTATTAATTTAGACTTATGTGTGCATGGTACATTTACTATGCAAAGTATCGACATTGTTACGTGAGGAATTGTAATATTTATACTTCTCTCAATTAAGGTGTCAAATCGGTGAAATTCAATCCTTTGAACATAGTGCAAATTAAACTAGTCTTGGAGCTCAATTACACGTTCAACAACATTCTTTCAGTTAAACACACTTAAGTTCTGTGAATCATCCACATTCGACTATCAAACTGTCTTATATCTAGGAAAAACATCGATTCATTTGTTTCATGTCATTCATTAATTCTACGAGTATGCATATTAAGGAAATACAAATAAGTAACATCAAAATCGCATCTCTACCTATCCTTTGTGCTTATACTTTATAACGACATAAACTAAACAGAAACCGAGAAGTACTTGCTATTCAGGGAAACAGACGCAACACTTCATCATCAAGTTAAACTGAGCTGTGAAATGAAAGTCAGTTTTGAAAGCATCACATGCCCCCTGTCAAGAATCCAAATAACTAATATTATAATGTATTGATAAAACTGTTAAATGTATCCACGTGTTGGGTACTCTTGAACTTCCAGCAACACTGTGTATTAAGCAAGTAAAGGGTCACATTTATCTTTAAAATGTAGCCCCGACATAACCGTTTTTAGCGATCGACTGTACTTTTGAAAGTAAGTAGACTCTGTTTCTTCCAATACAGCAGACTCTTTTTCTTCCAATACAGAACAGCCCTATCTCTGTTTGATGTCTTAAAATGCGTTCTCGTTGCTTAAGTAAGGGAAACAACTATGACATCTTAATCAATATACATGACAACACAGAGTTAGTGTACTTGCACATTATCAAATACGCTACAAATGGTAAGTTTAAACGATGTTTGGTGGCATCCGGCTTCTTGATTAACAGACGAAGTCTTTTTATCTTCAACCTAACCCATAATGTCAAAATAGACGATCTTGGATGGACATTCGGCCGGTACCTAATTTGAGTTTAGTGAGATATGCGGACACGTCTTTAGTCTGTTTACACGGTTTATAAGGATCAGAAATGTTACAACTAAACCAAAGTAACATTTCTTTGACAAATACGGTTGATTCTAATGATGAGTTATTTATTTTAAAGATCGTCTCCCTTTTATTGTGGCCCATACTATTTTAATAATTAGACATATACTGGTGTTTTTGTTTGAGAATTATTTTGTGTACCGTTCATATAAGTACCTTACATGAAAAGAACAAACACTCACTATTGCAATTACCGCCTACCAGCTATATTCATTAAAAAATGAGATATAGGGTCTTATAGAAACCACAGCGTCCGAACTCAATAGCATCGTAGGTCCGCACTGTACTGCAAACAAGGACTTGATAATACAATGAAAGAGACAAAAAACAACAGAAAGGGTGGTGAAGACAGGGTTACCGACTTGGAACGGTCAGTAGGCAATAAGGCCTACTGGTTAGCTTGAATTGATATCAGCATTCGTAACTCTCCTATATACACACGTGTTATCTTTGTATGCTTCCTAAACCGTCATAGCTAATGAAGTCTTACGTTTTTCATATATCTAATGGCATTCTAAAGCATTCATTTTACAGTGACCACAACATTTGATACAACTAATAGGCAAAACACCAAGTAATTCACTTTTTAAAGACCATCTGTCATGTATATACTGGGTTGCTAACATTGTGCATGTAACGAGTGTGTTATCCAGACCTTTCTCACTAAACTATTGGCTGGAAAACGATGCATGGACACTTTTTCCCCGTCAATAATCTTTTGTCCATGATTTTTACATACACAACAGTATCTTTGGCTTGACGGCATCGTTTAAAACAATAAATCTATGAGCGCGAAATATCGATTTTCCCGTGTTTGTTTACCGTTTGTTCCTAGGATACTACCCGGAAGTAAATTCTTGTCATTATGGTGTAACTTCTTGAGCTAAAGTGCGAAAAATCAGGGGCAGATAACAACACTTTCCTGAAAGGGCTATATATCACAAAGAGAACCACGTGACAGCTATTTATAATTTAGATATATATCTATGGCGTGAACTGACTTGTTCGAGTTTAATTAATAACTAATGCGCTTTTAATATTTACTATATCTTTGAACCATTTAACTTCTTTAATTTGTCCTTTCATAGCTTATTATCTTTTTAAACAAATATAGCCACAACGCCAGATGATAAGCCTGAGATAATTGAACTTTACGTGACAGACTAATGTTGTCTGTTGACATTTCAAAAAATGCGACACGTTTGGCAATTTCTGAAGGGAGTGAGTTATGTCTTAATTAACTTCAGGAAACCTAATACAATACTCATTATAGCTATAATCTTACCAGGATGGCTAGACATATGCGCACTGGATGGTTATTTAGGGAAGACTAATAACAGGTGTACTATGATTACATTTACATTATTTTCCAGTTGCTGAACATTAGCAGGCTGTTATTGTTTCAATAAAAGTGTTTCTGTAATGTCATGACGTTGGCTGCTTGTATAAGTAAGCTCAATGTTCAGTTTTATAGTGCTGTCACACCGGAATACCATACTGTAGCCATATGACATGATATCCAACCGAGTCAATTTATAATGACACCGAACCTGTCACTCCATAAAGTACCCATTATATGTTGAACGTCAAGTAAGGGAGCTACTGGTGACATTTTTATGAAATCTATAGTGTGAACGGGCAGTGAATATAACCCATGTTATCAAGCATGAGATGTTATAACACAAAAACTAATGCAATTCTAAATAGAGTATGTTTAATTTCATCTGTCAATCATAATAATTCCGTTTTATTACAAAATGCAATCTTCAATTTGTTTTCAATTTGTTTTCCAATTAAGGAGGTTGGCTGGGAAAGGACGTAGTGATGAGATTTTTTTTAAATTCATATTTAAAGCTTCTTTGGTATAATTTAGATTCAAAATAATCAAAAAAAGGCTAGGTTACCACGCTTTTTTCCCCACTAGACGTCATTGAAGAAGGCACATATTTCTAACTTCAAATTTCACTAAAAAGAGGAAAAATATTGTCATTGAACATTTTCACAATTGTTTTCATAACATTAAGTTTATTGAAAAACAACAATTAATTTTCGATTGCATATATACATATCTTTCAAACCATACAAAAGCAACTGTAATCCTCGTTCGTCTTTTTACTTTAAAAAGCAAACATATATAGACCGTACCCCACCCACTTTTGTTTTTACCGAAAAATTAATTCAAGATAAAAAAATATGTTCTTATTATTAACTTTTTTTAAAACTTGTATATGTCAAGGTCCTATGACATTTCTTTCAAAACAAGTAAAAAAATATATAGGTCACCTGGCTTCTAATAATTTTTTATTAAAAATTCTTTAAATTACACCCATTTTGGAGTTATTTTGACATTTTAATGTAAAATACTGTAGTACTCAATATTGACATGGAGATCGAAAATAAAATTAGCTCAGTATTTACTTTTATATATGTATTCCACTACTGAAAAAAAAATCTGATTTATTTTATAGCAAAAGGATAAATTCTACTCAGAGCTACACATACCCCCTATTTTGTTGACAACTAAAAATGATCACAAATGACGGAAAAAATATGGAAAAAATAATTGCTAAAAAATTTGGTATGTTACCATCTTAAATCCAACATTATATCCATATCTACTAGAATGTAAAAAATGAAACAATTCAGTTGTCAAATAAGACTATGATTTAAAAAAGAAAATGTTTCGACTTGAAGATGTCAAAACTTGCCCAGCCAACATCCTTAAAACAATGTCTGCAACGACAATGCTGTCTGTCAGCTAATTTGTATCAAATGTAACATGGCGGAAAAAAATATCACATTTGTGATACTAGACATAATATCAACAATAGTCGTGTAGGGTAAGTCATATCCAAGAATAAATTAACGACGGGCCATGCATCCACAGATTTTTATTTTATTTTTATTATATACATGTGTATCTTCTTCTTCTTCTTCTTCTTCTTCTTCTTCTTCTTCTTCTTCTTCTTCTTCTTCTCTTCTTCTTCTTCTTCTTCTTCTTCTTCTTCTTCTTCTTCTTCTTCTTCTTCTTCAGTTTTATCATTAGATGATAATCAAGATGATGAAGATGATGATTATCATTTTCTTCTTCAAGTCATCATCATCACATCATCTTCAGTATCATCATCTACATCATCCTAATGGTTCGGGTGAATATATATTCCCAGGCAGAGAATGTGACCCCATGTCCCCTGTCAAGAATCCAAATAACTACTAGTAATATTATCATGTATTGCTATAAACCGTTAACTGTGTCCACGTACTGGGTACTCCTCAATGAGAAAAGGCGTATTAAGCAAGTAAAGGGTCACATTTACCTTTGACATGTAAGCCCCTACAGAACCTCATTTTGGTCACGTGATCGACGGTAGCAGACTATTTTTCTTCCTATGCAGTATGTATAGCCATATCTCTGTTTGATGGCTGAAAATTAATTAAGTAAGGGAAGCAACTGTGAGATCTTAAGCAACATACTGCAAAACAGAGTTAGTATACTTGCACATTGGCAAATACGCAACGAATTGTAAGTTTAAACGATGTTTGGTGGCATCCGGATTCTTGATTAACAAACAAAGAGTGTTTATCTTCAACCTATTCCATAATGTCAATACAGACGATCTTAGATGGGCATTCGGCCGGTACCTAATTTGAGTTTGGTGAGATATGCGGACATGTTTTTAGTCTGCTTACACTATTACTGAGTTTCTAAATATCGGAAATGTTACAACCAAACCAAAATGTAGCATTTCTTTGAAAAAGACGGTTGATTGTTTTAACGAGTTGTTTATTTTAAAGATCGTGTCCCTTTTATTGTGGCCATGCTATTTTATTAATTATAAATATTCTGGAATTTTAGTTTGAGAATATGTTTGTACTTCTCATGTAAGGTACGGTCACTATATAGGTATAGGAATATCCTTGCATGGACTGCAATTACCGCCTACCTGCTATATTCATTAAAATTGATATTAGCATTCGTAACTCTCCTCTATACACACTTGTTATCTGTTACCTTCAAAGCTATTGACGTCTTTCGTTTTTCATATGTCTACTGGCATTCCAAAGCATTCATTGTACACTGGTCCCAACTTTTTATATAAATAAAAGCCAAAACACAAGTAATTCACTTTTAAAAACCATCTGTCATGTGTCATAACATTGCAACACGGGTGTTATGTGTAGACGTCACAAAGGGAACCACGTGACAGCTGTTTGTAATTTAGATATTTATTTATGGCGTGAAATGACTTGTTCGAGTTTAATTATAATTATTGCGCTTTTAATATTCACTATATCTTTGATATTTAGAGAACAGAATGTCAGTACCTTTTACTATTATGGTTATTAGGCGAGACTTAGAAAACAAAAAATGGCGAGGCTCTCCGAGCCATTCTTCGTTTTCGTGCCGAGCCTAATAAACTTGATAGTAAAAGGCACTTACATAATATTCTATTTATCATGTAGATTATCCACATTTTGTGTATGAATTACTATTATAACCTATTTCTCAGAATGTTACGCTTATCGAGGACGCCGCCATGTTGTTGTTTTTTGTTTGTTTTATGACGTACGGCAACGTTACGTGCATGACGTCAGATAACGTTACGTACAATAAACGCCGACGGATTCCGCATTGATTTGCTTTATTGGACAGTGCCTTATAAAGCAAAATGTATTAGGTCACCCCTTTATTAGGCAGAAAAGTGCATATCTGCATGATAAACGTCTTTAATTGGTCATTTCATAGCTTATTATATGTTTAAACAAATATAGCCACAACGCCTGACGATAAGCCTGAGATAATTTGACTTTACGTGACAGACTAACGTTGTCTGTTGACATTTCAAATAATGCGACATGTTTGGCAATTTCTGAAGGGAGTGAGTTATGTCTTAATTAATTTCAGGAAACCTAATACAATACTCATTATAGCTATAATCTTAAAAGGATGGTTAGACATATGCGCACTGGATGGTTATTTAGGGAAGACTAATAACAGTTGTACAGTTTTACATCCTTTTCCAGTTGCTGAACATTAGCGGGCTGTTATGTTTCAATAAAAGTGTTTCTGTAATAGCATGACGTTGTCTACTTGTCCCAGTCAGCTCAATGTTCAGCTTTATAGTTCTGTCATACCGGAATACCATACCGTAGACATATGACATGATACCCAACCGAGTCAAATTATAATGACACCAAACCTGTCACTCCATAAACTACCCATTATATGTTGAACATCAAGTAAGGGGGCTACTAGTGACATGTTTATGACATCTATAGTGTGAACGGGCAGCGAATTTAACCCATGTTCTGAAGCATGAGATGTTATAACACTAAAAATAATGCAATTCTAAATGGAGAATGTTTAATTCCATCTGTCAATCATAATATTCCGTTTTATTACAAAATACAATCTTCAATTTGTTTTCAATTTGTTTTCCAATTAACTCAATGTCTGCAACGACAATGCTGTCTGTCACCTAGTTTATATCAAATGTAACATGGCGTAAAAAAAATATTACATTTGTAATACTAGACATAATATAAACAATAGTCGTGT
Source organism: Cyrtodaria siliqua (assembly GCA_037043455.1). Classification (NCBI taxonomy): domain Eukaryota; kingdom Metazoa; phylum Mollusca; class Bivalvia; order Adapedonta; family Hiatellidae; genus Cyrtodaria; species Cyrtodaria siliqua. The sequence goes on from JAWPHD010000005.1 coordinate 854,467, forward strand.
AGGGTAAATCATATCCAAGAATAGATTAACGACGGGCCATGCATCCACAGATTTTTATTTTATTTTTATTATATACATGTAGATCATCATCATCTTTTTCCTATTCTTTTCTTCTTCTTCTTCTTCTTCTTCTTCTTCTTCTTCTTCTTCTTCTTCTTCTTCTTCTTCTTCTTCTTCTTCTTCTTCTTCTTCTTCTTCTTCTTCCTCTTCTTCTTCCTCCTCTTCTTCTTCTTCTTCTTCTTCTTCTTCTTCTTCTTCTTCTTCTTCTTCTTCTTCTTCTTCTTCTTCTTCTTCTTCTTCTTCTTCTCTTCTTCTTTGTCTTTTTCAACTTTTTCTTCTTCAGTTTCATCATTAGATGATAACCAAGATGATGAAGATCATGATCATCATTGTCTTATTCAGATCATCATCATCATCACATCATCTGCAGTATCAGCAACAACATCATCCTTTTGGTTCAAGTGAATATATATTTCCAGGCAGGAAATGTGAGCCCATGTCCCTTGTCAAGAATCCAAATAACTACTAGTAATATTAACATGTATTGCTATAAACCGTTAAATGTGTTCACGTGCTGGGTACTCCTCTATGAGAAAAGCCGTATTAAGCAAGTAAAGGGTCACATTTACCTTTGACATGTAAGCCCCGACAGAACCTCATGTTGGTCACGTTTTAGTGACGGACGGTAGCAGACTATTTCTCTTCCTATACAGTATGTACAGCCCTATATCTGTTTGATGTCTTAAAAGTTACTTAAGTAAGGGAAGCACATGTGAGATCTTAAGCAATATACTTGCAAAACAGAGTTATTATATTTGCACATTGACAAATACGCAACGAATGGTAAGTTTAAACGATGTTTGGTGGCATCCGGATTCTTGATTAACAAACGAAGAGTGTTTATCTTCAACCTAACGCATAATGTCAATACAGACGATCCTAGATGGTCATTCGGCCGGTACCTAATTTGAGTTTGGTGAGATATGCGGACATGTTTTTAGTCTGCTTACACTATTAATGAGTTTCTAAATATCGGAAATGTTACAACCAAACCAAAATGTAACATTTCTTTGAAAAAGACGGTTGATTGTTTTAACGAGTTGTTTATTTTAAAGATCGTGTCCCTTTTATTGTGGCCCATGCTATTTTAATAATTATTTATATACTGGAATTTTAGTTTGAGAATACTTTTTGTACTTTTCAGCTATATTCATTACGATTGATACCAGCATTTGTAACTCTCCTCTATACATTCGTGTTATCTGTGTTTGCTTCCTAAACATTCAAAGCTTATGGCGTCTTACGTTTTTCATATGTCTACTGGCATTCTAAAGCATTCATTGTACAGTGGCCGCAACGTTTTATATAAATGATAGGTAAAACACAAGTAATTACATTTTTAAAGACCATCTGTCATGTATATACTGGGTTGCTAACATTGCAACGCGGATGTTATGTGTAGACGTCACAAAAGGAACCACGTGACAACTGTTTATAATTTAGATATTTCTTTATGGCGTGAAATTACTTGTTCGAGTTTAATTAATAACTATCGCGTTATTAATATTAACTGTATCTTTGATATACTTCTTTAATTGGTCATTTCATAGCTTATTACCTTTTTAAACAAATATAGGCACAACGCCTGATGATAAGCCTGAGATAATTTGACTTGACGTGACAGACTAACGTTGTCTGTTGACATTTCAAGTAATGCGACATGTTTGGCAATTTCTGAAGGGAGTGAGTTATGTCTTAATTAACTTCAGGAAACCTAATACAATACTCTTTAAAGCTATAATCGTACAAGGATGGTTAGACATATGCGCACTGGCGGAAAAAATATCACATTTGTGATACTAGACATAATATAAACAATAGTCGTGTAGGGTCATACCCAAGAATAGATTAACGACGGGCCATGCATCCACAGATTTTTATTTTATTTTTATTATATACATTTATATCATCGTTTTCTTATTCTTTTTCTTCTTTGTCTTCTTCTTTGCTTCTTCTTCTTCTTCTTAATAAATATGCAAGGATGATTTGATATATATACTTGTATGCAATTTCTCATTTTCCAAATCCATTTAAATTATTTAGAAATGTGTATCTATCGGTGCACAGCTTCTTCTCTTCTTCTTCATCTTCTTCGACTTCTCCTTTTTCTTCAGTGTCATCATTAGATGGTAATCAAGATGATGAAGATCATGATCACCATTTTCTTCTTCAAGTCATCATCATCACATCATCTGCAGTAACATCATCAACATCATCCTTCAGGTTCGGGTGAATATATATTTCCAGGCAGGGAATGTGAGCCCATGTCCCTTGTCAAGAATCCAAATAACTACTAGTAATATTATCACGTATTGGTATAAACCGTTAAAGGTGTCCACGTTATTGGTACTCCTCTATGAGAAAGGCGTATTAAGCTAGTAAATGGTCACATTTATCTTTGACATGTAAGCACCGACAGAACCTCATTTTGGTCACGTTTTAGTGATCGACTGTAATGTTGAAAGTAAGCAGATTCGTTTTCGTCCTTTACAGTAAGTGCAGCCCTATCTCTGTTTGATGTCTTAAAAGTTGCTTATGTAAGGGAAGCAAATGTGAGATCATAAACAATATACCTGCAAAACAGAGATAGTATACTTGCATCTTGACAAATACGCAACGAATGATAAGTTTAAACGATGTTTCATGGCATCCGGATTCTTGATTAACTAACAAAGAGTGTTTATCTTCAACCTAATCCATAATGTTAATACAGCCGATCTTAGATGGGCATTCGTCCTGTACCTAATTTGAGTTTGGTGAGATATGTGGACACATCTTTAGTCTGATTACACTGTTAATGAGTTTATAATTATCAGAAATGTTATAACCAAACCAAAAACGGTCGAGATTTTAGTCGTCAAGGCAGACCACTCATTTTGCTTGAGTAGAACCAGTACTGTATATCTTTCGACATCCATAATATTTAATCGACACTTGTTCACTTACAAGTCGAAGCCTGGAGAGGATTTCTAGTTTAAAACCTTGTTTAAACACCCCAGCGGCAATTTAAAATTGTCTCTCGGTATTCTTTAAAGAGTACTCTATTAATGAATTCAATTTAAAATTGTCTCTCGGTATTCTTTAAAGAGTACTCTATAAATTTATAGAGTACTCTTTAAAGAATACCGAGAGACAATTTTAAATTGAATTTTCAATTTAAAATTGTCTCTCGGTATTCTTTAAAGAGTACTCTATAAATTTATAGAGTACTCTTTAAAGAATACCGAGAGACAATTTTAAATTGAATTCATTACTTCTATGAATATTTAGTGTATAGTGTTCATGAAATCGGTTTGTGTTAAAGTAGAAGGAGTGTTACGGGAAACGACGTCACGTCATTTGCCTAACGTCACACAGGAAATGACGTCACGTCGTTATGATATATTTTTCCATTCAAACAACAAGATGGATTTTACTTAAAAGTTGTATTTCTGTGCTTTTTCTTGAAAAAGAACAAGTGTTCGAAAATTTGAAGAAGAGTTACTATTTATTTACTATTGAATTAACTTTCCTTTTGAAAGACTATACAGATATGAATATATATATATATATTCTAGTTTCGAGTGTGTGGTGGGGGTGGGGTGGGGGGAGGAGAGGCAGGGGGGAGGGGGCAACATGTGTAAGAATTGACAAAAGCAACACAGAAATATGTAAAAACAAAAGTGGTGGGGGAGGGGGTGAGAGGCGGGGGTGTGTGGGGGGGGGGGGGAGGGGGTAACATATATTATATGTTTAAGAATTGACTAAAACAACACAGAAATATGTAAAAACAATATAACAAAATAATAGTTTCAAGTGGGGGGAATGGGGGAGAGGCGGGGGTAGGGGGCAACAGTTATGTGTAAGAATCGACCAAAACAACACAGAAGTACGTAAAAAAAAGTGAAAAAAAATAAACGGGTGTGGAGGGGGAGGGGATTGGGGCCGGAGGAGGAGGAAGCCCATTCCCCAATATGGGTGAAGTATGAATAAGATGCATAATGCTATAAGAAATCCCAAAATTATAGATATATACATGCTTACATGCAAACCTAGATCTGCCTTTATTGCACATTTTATGGACCATCACAATTTGGGTTCCATGGGAGCCCAGAATTTGCAGAAGATAAAATTACTTACCCAACCCTTTACAACATACTATAAGGAAACCAATTCTAACATTTAGTTCAGCTAGGACAAGAAATGCAAGAGATATAGACCTGTAAACACATCTTACATGCAAAATATGATGTGAAACAGACATATTTTAAGGGTTATCAGAATTTGGGTTCCATTAAGCAGCCCTTAAGATAATGCTATAAGGAAGCTAATGGCCAAATTTGATTGTGCTAGGATAAGAATTGTAAGAGATATAGACTTGTAAACGCAGCTTACACGCAAAATTTGATGTGGGATGCCGACGCCGACGCCGGGGTGATTACATAAGCTCTCTTATTCTTCGAATAGTCGAGCCAAATGTTTTCGAGGACATCAGCAACGATTAAGGCTTTGATTCAGGGCAATATTGTCCATTAGGTGGCCGTTTCTTTATCAAATTGTATCGTTATCATTAAAATAAAGACGCTTATGTTGCTTACACTTATAACTTTAGTCTGCATGTACGCGAGAACTCGTAGAATAAAATCGGTCAACCAGTTAATACGATCTTTTAAATAAAGCAATATGTGTCTGGGTATCAGACATCGTTGTGTGTGCGTTGACAGTTAGTGAAGTAAATTAAGATCATTTATAACATTTCTATGAGTAAACGATTAGGATTTCTTAGTGAAAGAATATTCATAATCGCTAAATATCAATAACTTGCTCTGAACACAAAACAAACTAACTGACAGTGACGTTGTCATGACGTCAATAAAATGTTACTGATGTCGAAGTCATACACCGATAACGTTCAATAAAATGAATAAATTCGGTAATAATCATAAATAAACTAATTTAAAATTTAATATAGATTATTTAAATTCTGGGTTCGATTATAGAGAAATCCTTCACTCGGTGATAGGCGTGATTTGTTGTTTTTTTCACTTACTCGCTTACGCTCGTTCTTGAAAAGAACCACACGCCTACCATCTAGTAAATGATTTTCCTATAATCGATCCCAGCAGTTAAATAATCTCTATTTTCGGAATCAAAGTAGATGCAAAAGAAGAACGGGAAGCCTAGTAAAACTGCCACATGTAAGTATAAAAGCTAAGGTCATATGGCGACTTTTCTAGATTCCATTGGTGAAGGAAGACACAAGGTACCCCTCCGGGAAATGTTCGTGCTATGACGGGCATCTGGGTAGAACCAACGACGTTCCGCAAGCCAGCTGAATAGCCTAAGCGATGGATCGAACCTACAGCGGTGAGGGGCGAGTGATTTCTAGTCGGAGACTCTAACCATTCTGGAACGGACGCCCCCTAAGTGTATAACACTTGATAATAAGCAATACTTCTAGCTTGATAATTTAAACCATGTTTTAACACGGACTGTCTGATATATCAAAATAATTTGAAGAAATGGAAGTAATATGTGTGCCATACCATTGGCACCTTTTTTCAGTTGTATTACGTTTGTGAAATTATATGAATTTATGTTGAACATTATTGTTTATAATACTCTATTTATAATACTCTGAACGAGATAAATTCGCGAAAATTAGTTTTTTTTATATTTGAGAAAAGGCTTCCTGTTGCATTTGGAAAATAGAATCACGACGATTTAACGTTTTAGTCATGCTATTTTACGAATTTGCATCAGTTGAAATTAATATAGCATTACAGTAGTTTACCTTTTTTACTTTAGCTATGATAGTTTAAATTCACAATAAACACTAACATATATATGTGTTTTTTACTGTTGCATATTTAATCAGATCCTTATTGTTTATATACTCGCCGTCATAAGAAAGTATCCACTTCTAAATATTGATATACAAATACCATGAGAACCAATAATCACATGTTTACCTATTATTATATTAGATACAACATTTACAAACATGTTTTAATATGAAATATGAACATTCAATAAAGAATAAAATGTTTAAATCGATTCTAAAGCGCAACAGGCGGAAAAACAAAAGTCACAGACCTAATAACAATACAGCTGGTCCCATAAGTGCTCTATCGGACTAAGGTCCGGTGAAAAAGCAGGCCAGGGTAGCACATTGACGTTATTGGCCACCAAGAAGTCGGTGGTCAATCTTGCTGAGTGTGGCCTGGCGTTATCCTGTTGGTACAGTGTAACGTTAGGGTGGTTAGCAAGGTACGGCAAAACAACTGATTGGAGTATCTCGTCCACGTAACGTTATTAGGTCTGTGACTTTTGTTTTCCGCCTGTTGCGCTTTAGAATCGATTTAAACATTTTATTCTTTGTTAAATGTTCATATTTCATATTAAAACATGTTTGTAAATGTTGTATCTAATATAATAATAGGAAAAATTGTGATCATTGGTCCTCATGGTATTTGTATATCAATATTTAGAAGTGGATACTTTCTTATGACGGCGAGTATAGTTACCCGTTTGTGAATGGCAAGTATTCTTCTGTGATGCAACTATTGTCCACGCTTTTTCATGGCTGTTTATCGTACCCGCATTGAACAATTATTTTTACAAAATGCTTGGAGATATATACATGTCCTTTTGAGGTCAGACATTATACTACACAATATGCGATCGAACTGTAGATTATAATGGTATAACAGAACAAACCGTTAGTATGTGGTTACACCTGTAAAAGTAGATATAAAAGTCGAACAATTACAATGATGAATAAAAGGCTATATAGATATAAAAATCGAACAAGAAAAACAGCATTCCAAGGACGACAGTCAGCCACAAACACACACAGAAACAAAGAATTTTTTTAAAGATGAATAAAAGGCAAATAAGACATCACAAACACAAAAGGATTGACAATAGGGCTACCGCCTGGGAACGGTCAGTGTCAAAAAAAAGCCGCTAGGGGTTTAAACCAGGTTCTAGGGTGTACCAACCCTCACATTTACACTACCGTCAACACAATACAACGGGACAGTGTAATTAAAGAAATCCACAACAAGGCAGCATTAATAGGCAATATAAGTAAAACACAAAGATGCTCGTGTATATATAAATACAAAAACAAATTGCTTAGAAAGTCACAAAGAAGATACTAAACGACTTGGCAGAAGCCAGAGCAACAAGAGAATAAACCATTGAGGGCACGACAAGACTGCAGACAAACATCAAACGTCACCGTTCTTTACGGCTTTAGGTAGACGTAGGTATGTGACGTCGCAAACATAAAATGGTTGCAAACAGAAGTACGACCTTGGAACGGTCTGTGTGAAAAAAGCTGCTGGCGGTTTAAACCAGATTCAAGGATTCGCCAAGCCTAATTCTTACCCTATTGTCATCCCAATAAAGCGATACAGTATAAATAACGAATTCTCGATGGACCATATATTTTAACAAACTATGCAGTATTAATAGGTAATAAAGGTATTAAACAAAGATGATCATGTATGTATGAATATAAAAAGTTGTTTTTTTAAAAGCCAAAAAGCAAGTACTTAATGACTTGGCAGAAGCCAGAGCAATAAATGAATAACCATTAAAGTCACGACAAAGAATCAAAAGTTACAGTTCTTCCGTGATTTAGGTAGACGTGATCATAAGGTCCACAATCTGTCCGTTAGTGTCGCACAATAAAAGAGGAAATCGAACTGTAAATGGTCAACCACTAAACACGCAAAGCGTTGTAACACAACAGGATCATAATCTCTTTTGATACACGTTTTATCAAGTTCACGGAAATACGGATTGTATGAAAGAGATCATCGCCAAGGACCTGACGACCTTAGAAGTCAGTTTGTTACAGTCCTTGTCGCAGAAGAGTTCGTAAATTATTTTTATATTTTAAAAGCAGATTGGGGCTACTATAATACAATTTTGCAAAGGTTTTTCGAAGTTTGTGGTAGGCCTTATGGATGAGATTTTTAAATATACAAAGGTTATTTGTACTAAATGCATTAAATCGCCTACAAGCTTTTAGAAAATAGAATACGTTGAGAAATATACACAATTAAACAAGTCACATGAACATTCTGTGGTATTAGTTTTTAATTGGTTCGAACAAATAGCACACTAAATAAATTACTATTGTAAATGAATACTTTAATTGTCACATGTTAAGACACCTGTTGTTTTCACTGTCAGACAAAGAGTGGCAAGTAATAATGTCGATTGAAGAAAATAAATGACGTAAAAGCAACTGGTGAGTCACGCCTTTCACTGTCATATGTGTTCGATTCATGCTAATTCGAGAAAAAAAAATTGTCAGCAAATCGGTTATATTTATACATATCAAATTGAAACCAATGTACTCTATTCACCCTTCTATTTTCAGGAATGTTCAACCAACTTACATTGACTGCACTCATACATCGTGATTTTAACAATATAATCACAATGGTATATGCCCACTGTACAATGCACGTGATTATGGGTATAACGCATATTTGTGTGGGTACACTGCACATAGTTGTGGGTACAATGCAATTGTTTTAGGCAATGCACATACTTTTGGGTATAATTCACATGATTGTGAAAGTGCACATAATTGCGGATACATGTACCTAATTGCAGCAATACGTATGCGTTGGCAAGTACATTAATAAAGGTACAATGCAGAATAATGCACGTTTTATCATGGGAGTGTAAGCTATTCAATAGCATAATGCACTAGTGTTATGAATACGCACATGAAGTCCGAATTATCTTTCGCTCTTTTCCGTTTATGTCGATGTGCAATCGGAATTGCCACGTCGATTTCCGTAGACATTACAATTTCGGATTACGGAAATCAAAGAAGCAATTATGTTGTTCTGTGTCATACGAAGACGACAAATGCAACAAACGACGTCATCGTACGAAACATAGGAGGTAATCACATTGCAAAGACCTATATAGGCAGCTATACTGGTAATTGCACGTTAGCTAGTATTGTTGGAGTTACGTGGTAAATGGAATCTCACATGCGTGCCAATTTAATACTGAATTTATTAAACTCTTTAGATAATATTTATGTGATTCTCAGCAAAGCCTCGTATCTTCTAATGATATCCAACTGATTTAATATATAAAAATCTAAACAAGTACTCGTGTAAGTTCCTAGTTGAGGCTATGCAGACGATTGTGTGTACAATACACATACGAATTGGTACAACTAACATTATTGTCGCAATGGTACTCATTTTGACAATGCAAATATTTCTGGTTAAATTCACATTATTGTGGGTAAAATGGAGCTACCAGCATCATTGTTTTGATATTTCTTTCGTTTCAATCATAGTAAGTAATTACTGTACCAAAATATATATGTTGTAACACTATTAATTAAAATAAAATATGTTTAAAATAACCCATAACCTCTCGCATTCGAGACGGAAGCTCAACCACTACACACAACCTATGTACGTCCGACAAAGGAGACACTTTTTAGTATGATAAAAATTTAAACATTTTTGTACAATACTCAAGTCACACTGTATCTGCACATATGTACTGTGTTTATCACAAATGATGTAATATCTGACGCCATACAGTTTAAATGACTCAATTTTACGTCATGTAAAACTGTATATTGTTTAAATATTTACTTCGTATACCGTATGTTTAAAACGGCTTACCTTCACGTCCATTTCTCGTCCGAGACATTCAGTGCATCCATCCGCCATGTTTCGTTTAGTCAATGGATCTATTTATATCTCGGTGTCTGAAAACAATGACACAATACTATAATGTATATTCTACTATGTATAGTGTATAATATAACACAACGTTGTGTACGTATACGGTTTTTAGTGTTCAAAATAAAGTCACTTATTATGTGTTAACGAATTTACACCCGCTGGAAAGCTCCTGGGTATAAAAGGGCATTGTCTTTCCTATCAGAGAAATAGAATTCCCCAGTTTAATTTTATAATTTGTAGCATACTCGTACGAGGTCTTCATCATGAACGCCTGAGTGGTGGCAGAAAACAACGATCGTGTTTTAAGTGGTGCCAGAAAATACGGTCGTGTCTTTGGTGGACACTCACCTAGGTGTTGCCAGGAAACAACGATCGTAGTTTCGGTGGACTATAACTTAAGTGGTGCCAGAAACAACGATCGTGTCTTAAGTGGTGCCAGAAAACAAAGATCGAGTCTTTGTCTGACTATCACCTAAGTGGTACCAGAAAACAATGGTCGTGGCTTCGGTTGACTGTCACCTATTTGTCATCTAACCAATGTTTTGATGAGTTTTCAAGCAACGATTCAATTCAGGCATATTCATACGCTGAGGGTCGAAGGTTCAATTACAAAAGGGAAGATGTGTGGAAAAGGAATATCATCACACTGTGTCATCTTTGGTATTGTATTGAAGGTATCTGGGAGTATGTTAAGTTATTCTGGTTTCCAATTATTCTGAAACCCTTGAGGTCTAAAACTGGAACATCATCAAACTCAAATATGATCATGAATATCAGTCTTTCAGAGTTTTTAAGTTGAGCTGGTTTTCAATTCTTCCACCAGACCTAGGACCCCGAGAAAGCAAACAGACGGTATTAGCGTTGGCACGCTATCAACTGCGCTCTATCTATTATATATTATTGACACATTTATCATAGTATCATTTTTCTTATGTATTATTTATTCCTATATATGTGTGTGCGTGTGTGTGTGTGTGTGTGTGTTTGTGTGTGTGTGTGTGTCTGTCTGTCAGTCTGTCTGTCTGTCTGTCTGTCTGTGCATGCATGCATGTATGTATGATGTGTGTGTGTGTGTGTGTGTGTGTGTGTGTGTGTGTGTGACCTTCTTGTTTAGTTACTTGCTATATTGATTTTCTAATATTATTCCATGCTATAAAAAAATCAAATACGGCAGTAATTACCGTTATTAAACCTTATCTATCACCGTTATAAATCCTTATCTATCACCGTTATAAAACCTTATATATCATGCTAGTGACCTAATGTCGTCGTTAAGCTTTAAGGAAACTCATTAAATTGGAAAGTGTCTTTCTTGATCGTAAGTCATATACTATAAGATATATACATATTGCTGTCGCATGATATATTTGCTAGAGCTGGAGGTTATTGATTACTACCTCTTATTGGGTTTGTTCTCAATGTGCATGCCTTGCATTATTCCAATTACTGGTGAGATGTTCGCATTTTTCAGAAAGTTCAACAGTGCATGTTTTTTCCCGAGACTCGTAGAGTTTTTACCAGCGGCGGCTTGGACAATCACACCATGAAGTTTGTGATGCACTTATTTTTCTATTGGATAATATTGTCGTCAGGTACGGACCAACCGTTTATAAACGAATTGTTGGTATCCCTACGGGTACGAACTGTGCACCCCATGTCGTAGATTTATTTTTGTATTGATATGAAAGAGATTTCATGGTGAGTCTTTCACCAGATACCAATACAGGTGTTATTGAAGCCTTTAATGACACCTCTCGGTATCTGAATGACATATTGAACATTGACACCCCTTTTTTATCTACTATGGTTAATAATATATACCCTAAAGAACTTCAACTTATCAAAATCGGTGACAAGAGAGATGGCTTTAATTTTGATATTGTTAATCATCCCCCACCGAGACGGCGATGTTGCCCGAGCAGCTTCTTATGGGGTCGATGTTTCTCAACCTATTAGTCTTTCTAGAGCTTGTAATCGATTTGAGGACTTTAAGATATTCGTAGTTTTTTAAAGGGTTACTTTTACCATTACCTTCGAAACACGTTATACACATTTTTATAAGCGTTACATTGAGCTACATTTAAAATTTTAAATAGTAAATCAATTTAAAAAGTGTCACAAAATTACTTTTATGGTGACGTGATTCGTAAACTTCATAAGATCCTTGGTCATAATAACTTTCATACAATATTTACTAAACGTATTAAAATGTTATCAAAAGAAGTAATGAGACCATCATTTTGCAACGCGCTGAATGCTCAGTGGTTAACCCATTTACACTTCGTCATTACGCATTCCTCTTTAATTGTGGGATGATCGGACAGATTGTGGACCCTATGCATGTATGTATGTATGTATGTATGTATGTATGTATGTATGTATGCATAGATGCATGTGTGTGTGTGTGTGTGTGTGTGTGTGTGTGTGTGTGTGTGTGTGTGTGTGTGACCTTCTTGTTTAGTTATTTGCTATATTGATTTTCTAATATTATTCCATGCTAAAAAATGTTCTTTCCAGAGCAAAATTCAACTACGGCAGTAATTACCGTTATAAAACCTTATCTATCACCGTTATAAAACCTTATCTATCATCCTAGTGACCTAATGTCGTCGTTAAGCTCTAGGGAAACTCATTAAATTGGAAAGTGTCTTTCTTGATCTAAGTCATATACTATAAGATATATACATATTGCTGTCGCATGATATATTTGATAGAGCTGGAGGTTATTGATTACTACCTCTTATTGGGTTTATTCTCAAATGAGAGAAGGTGTATGCCAGTCGGAAAATTAGATATTACATGTTGGCAAATTGCATGCCTTGCATTATTCCAATTACTGGTGAGATGTTCGCATTTTTCAGAAAGTTCAACAGTGCATGTTTTTTCCCGGGACTCGTAGAGTTTTTACCAGCGGCGGCTTGGACAATCACACCATGTGCCCTTGCCAAGAAGTTTGTGATGCACTTATTTTTCTATTAGATACTATTGTTGTCAGGTACGGAACAACCATTTATAATCAAATTGTTGGTATCCCTACGGGTACAAATTGTGCACCTCTTGTCGTAGATTTATTTTTGCATTGATATGAAAGAGATTTCATGTTATATTTTTCACCAGATACAGGATGAGGCTATTGAAGCGTTTAATGATCCCTCTCGGTATCTGGATAACATACTGAACCGTGGCAACTCCTATTTTACTATGGTTCATATATATATTCAATAACTTCAGATCAACATAGCACTTCGCTTTTCTTCTGGATTTGCATCTCTCTATTTAAAATGGAAAAATAATTATCAAAATCGGTGACAAGAGAGATGACTTTAATTTTGATATTGTTAATCATCCCCCACAGAGACGGGGAAGTCCCCTGAGCAACTTATTATGGGGTCTATGATTCTCAACCTATTCGTTTTTCTAGAGCTTGTAGTCGATTTGAGGACTTTAATATATTCGTAGTCTTTAAAAAGGCTACTTTTACCATAAACTTCGAAAAACCTTTAACACATTGTTTATAAGCGTTACCTTGAGATACATTTAAAATAGTAAAGTAATTTAAAAAGTGTTCTGCGACAAAAACTATCACAATATTACTTCTATGGTGACGTGAATTGTAAACTTCATAAGATCCTTGGTCATAATAACTTTCATACAATATTTACTAAACGTATTAAAATATTATCGAAAGAGGTTATGAGACCATCATTTTGCAAGTACTGCCCGTTCAGTGGTTAACACATTTACACTTCTTCATTATGCATTCCTCTTTAATTGTGGGATGATCGGACAGATTGTGGACCTATGATGACGTCTGCTAAATCCTGAAAGGGCAGTACCGTTTGATATTTGTCTTCAATCTTGTCTTTTCGTACCCTTAATGTTTTATTATATTGTTGCTCTGGCTTCTGTCAAGTCATTGAGTACTTGCTCTTCGACTTTCTCGGCTTTTGCATTGTTTTTACATTCATATACACATGATGATCTTGCTGACATACTTATGTCAGAGAATATAGTCTGGTGTGGATTCTTTATTAACACTGTTCCGTTTTATTGCGATATTATGGTAAGAGGAGTTTTGGTGCACGCTAAACAAAAGGAGTATGATAATGGACCTTTGGAAACGGCCGAAAACGACACATACGAAATATTGAAGTCTCGGTTTGATTGAGACTGTTCATGAGCGGTAGTGAAATATGCTAGCTACCGCTCACGCCCTCTAGCCCCGGGCTAAGCCGAACTCAATATTAATAAAATCAATAGTACAAAATTTTAACCATCCCGAAGATGGCATGCATATGGCGGTGGACATGGAGATTTATCTCCCCCATATCGTACGGAGTATGGTCCCAGTATCTAATAAAAATCTATGCCCCGAATAACGAAATGAACATAATGGAATTTAGTTGGGAGCAGCGGTTATGAAGCTTGCATATCACAAGTAACAGTCAAAAGACTAAATTAAAAAGCAGACAACATATCCTATAAGTGGTTAAACAATACCCAGAGCCTTTAATCGGCCTGAGTAGTGGAACCACTGAATCGAAAATTAAGTAGGAAAACAAAAAAAATGAAAAAGTACCACCGATAATTAAATATAAGTATCGGGCTCAGCGATCTCCAAAGATCGAATGCAAAAACCTTAAACCTTCTTCCGCCGTTTTATCACTGACCGTTCCAAGGCCGTAGCCTTATTGTCAACCCGTTTGTGTTGATGAGGTATATGCATTGCTTCCCAATAACCTTACAATTGTTGTTTGTTTTAATGCTTGTTTTTGGTTTATTCTGTTTTATAAAAGCTACATTTTTATACCTACGGGTATGCACATGTATCTTAGTAGGATAGAGTATACTATATGTATATAATGTGCTTTTAGTCATACAAACATAGATATAAAAGTCGAACAGGAAATGCAGCATTCAAGGACCACAGCCAACCAAAAGCACGAATAGAAACAAACAATGAGTTTAAAGATGACTAAAATGCAAAACTCAACATCACAAACATAAAAGGGTTGACAATAGGGCTATCGCATTGGAACGGTCAGTGGCAAAAAAAGGCCGCTGGGGGTTTAAACTAGGTTCTAGGGTGCACCAACCCTCACTCTTACACTATTGTCATCCCAATAAACGGGACAGTGTAATAAGGATACCCCGCCAGGTTATATTCTCTGACAAACAATGCAGCATTAAGGGGCAATATAAGTATAACACATAAATGATCATGTATATGAATAAAAAAGCCTAGAAAGCCACAAAGCAAGAACTCATTGAATTGATAGAAGCCATAGCAAAAAAATACCTCACTTTTATGGGTAGGACAATACAAGATTTAAGATAAGAATCAGACGCTACCGTCCTTTGATAATTCAGGTAAACGTCATTATAGGGTCCATAATCTGTCCTGTCATCGCACAATCAACAGATCAAATAGGAAAGCATAGTGGCTAACTGTAAATGGGTCAACCTCTAAACATGCATTCGATACAAAATGAAAGGGTCATAAACTGTTTAACAAGTTGAATCAAGATTGTATGAAAATGATTATGACAAAGGATCTTATGACATTTGTAAATCACATCACCATAGAAGTCAGGTTCGGATTGTCTTTGTAGCAGAAGTGTTCTTAAATTACTTTTGTATTTTAAACGTAGATCAGGGTTACTATAATACAACTTTGCAAAGGTTTTTCGAAGTTTATAGTAACCGAAGCCCTGATGGAATAGCTTCTTAGTTATACACAGTTGACGAATATTAAAGTCCTTAACTCGACAACAAGCTCTAGAAAAAACCGTATATTTAGATATTGTTAATTCATAACATTATTTTATATATAAATTGTGTCTCCCACACAAGGTGTTACTAACCGAATGTATTATTAAAATTATTTTATATTAGCAAAGTTCCGAATGAATAAATGCATGTGTCTGCTTATCAGTTCAGTCACTGCTCATAATACATGCAATTTAATCTAAGAACATTTTACGCGACTAAGACCATGTTAAGAATTATAACATACTGATACATAAATACGTATATCTAATTTCACTACATCTATATTACTTCTAAATAATACTATAAAACTATATGGTGTATAAACATTCTTACTTGAATTTCACACGTGTCACTCTCCATTGGCAAACAATAATAACAATCGCCTAGGGTCCCCTTGTGCTCTCGTCGTGTTCATACAGCGGCTGCAAATTAAATCAGTTATTTCCAATAATACGTGTCAACTGTTGCGTTTAGGCAGACGATTATAGTAGAGAAAACGTATTTTTATTCTAAATAAGCAGTAAAAATAGATAGTTGTTATTTTGTCTTAATTCAATTCCAAATATTAACCAGATAGATACGGATTCCATTTCGTTTCGTGCTATCTCTTTTTCGCGTTTTAGGTATCGAGAAAAGACGGAAACGCCATCTTTTTTTCGCCCTCATGTTGGACTCGACGTTTTGGATAGAACTACGGGCCAAAATCACGAGTTTCATTCTCGCTACCTAAAAGGCGAAAATGCGATGGCACGAAATGGATTCCGTAGAAAGATGATAAATGATCGTGTGTTCAGTCATCTAGAGGCGTTACTAAATAAATAGAGAATATTGTGTCAGTGCCTTTCACTATCCAGTTTATTAGGCGAGGCTTAGAAAATGAAGAATGGCGAGGCTCTATTCATCATGTACATTTTCCACATTTTCTGTATGAATTACTATTATTACCTATTTCTCAGAATGTTACGCTTATCGAGTACGCCGCCATGTTGTTGTTTTTTGTTTGTTTTATGACGTCAGGCAACTTACGTGCATGACGTCAGATAACGTTACGTACAATAAACGCCGAGGAATTCCGCATGGATTTGCTTTAAATGGTCAGTGCCTTATTAAAGCAAAATGTATTAGGTCACCCCTTTATTAGGCAGAAAAGTGCATATCTGCATAATAAAATAATGTTTGGATGTGCTGGACACCTGAGGCCTGTAAGACGCGTATTAGTATGCATAGTAACAAGACAATGTAAGCGCACTCATTGGAGATATATATTTACAGCATTGTCAACAAGGAATGAAATAGTCAGTCGTATACAGGTATGAAGAAGTATCTGACGCAATTCCACTGAGATGTATACCAATATTCAGCAGTTCAGTTTATCATGAAGAATAGCCTGGTATAATCAAATTTAGGAACGCCAATTCACTGGTACCAGAGTCATATATACGGAAAGAAATAAGTTTAGCAAGTAAATAAACACGATAAATTCCACTGAGCAGATTCAGGTCTCACTGCACACTTAGCTTCCTTGTATGTGACTGTATGCCCATGGATACTTTCTTTTCTTGTTGCAGGTGAGAAAACAATAGTGTGAGATTGGATGAACAGCGATTAGACGACACTGACAGCAAAATGTGACACATTTGTGGGTGCTCAAAATGCGTATGAATTCAGGTGCAAACTGTTTAGTGAAAGCCGAAAAGAGTACCTTGCCTGCCACCACTCACATTAAAAAATAAAAAGTGGGCTATGTACCAGATTTTGTGGATTTTATCATGTTTATGGGCAGCAGTAACTGTATTTTCCCAAAAAAATATTTTTAGACTGTATTGTAAACTAGTCTGCATGCCGGTGGTGTTCGGTTGTTTTTCGGCTTTTCGCAAGTTGTGGTGTCATTTAGTGTTTCCTAGTTAACTCCCCTGCTGCTTTTATGTATTTATTCCCCTTTTAAATCACTGTTGGGTATATTTTCTGATTTTTTCCATACATTTTGTTTTGTACAACAGCTAGGTTTTCAAATAGTAATAGCGACATTATTGTCAATATTGTAATCATGTGCCAAGTAAAGGCCATTTTATCTTTTTATAGAGGAAGCTGGTAGATGATGCCAATTTGAGAGATGAAGGGAGGGCTTGTTTTATTGGAGTCATGCCTGTGATGACATCAGCTTGAATGGCCTTTAATGACATTGTAGGACAGGTAATATAATAAACTATGTTTGATTAGAAAATCAGTCTAACCACTACTTCTGTTTGAGAAAGCATCATTTAATAAAAAAAAATTAAAAAAAATAAAAATCATATATGGGGATAGGCGAACAAATCAATAAATTAAGAAACACTGCCTGAAAGACAAACATCACACTTTTTTTAGATTATATACGAATCCAACACAAATCCTACAGAATTTAAGAACACACTCTCTTAGAATATAAAAGTTACTGAATATTTTCTACTCTTGATACAGATTAAAATTTCTGATTTTTTCGATCCGTGAATATGGCACGATGCAAACTGATGCATGTTGCATTTTGAGCCGTAAACTCATGTAATCTATGAAAAAAATATCTATATATTTTTTTGTTAGATAGTCATCTATAGTTGTTGCGGTTATGATTTTGAAGACATGCACACACATGAGCCCCCCTTGAAGGTCTCACTACACACTTAGCTCCATTGCATGTGACTGTAGGATGATTCTTACACCATAAAAAGTAGGGGTGTGTTCTTCGGTTTGAGATATTTTAATAATTGCCCATGGATATTTTCTTTCCTTGTTGCAGGTGAGAAAACAATAGTGTGAGATTGGATGAACAGCGATTAGACGACACTGACAGCAAAATGTGACACATTTGTGGGTGCTCAAAATGCGTATGAATTTAGGTGCAAACTGTTTAGTGAAAGCTGAAAAGAGTACCATGCCTGCCACCACTCACATTAAAAAAAAAAGGGCTATGTCCAGATTTTGTGGATTTTTATGAGCAGCAGTAACTGTATTTTCCCCAAAAAATACTTTTAGACTGTAAATGCTTGATTCAGAATGGGAAATTGGACTTTACTGCCTATGGCCAACACAGTAAAATCGAAGTGTGTAGTGAGACCTTCAAGGCTATGTGCTTCAGCCGCCATTAACAATATAGTTAACATAATTAACAAGTATATGCAGTACATTATTTGTAAACGATATCTGCGAAAAAAGTAGCAACATGTTTTAATTTACCTGCTTTACAGAAATTATAATTTCGCTCTTATTTCATTATAAAGGGAGATAATTTTAAAATGTAAAACGTTGGTTCGTAATTTCCTTATAACGGCAAGGTTAATGTCAATTGTTTTCGCGTATTTTTATCAATCGAAACCCAGAATAGCCACTTAATAAAGTTTAACCCTGTTCTTGATAATATTATTATTTTTAATGTGAAAAATTTTGTTTTATATAAATGGGAGATAACTCTGATACTTACTTTGAATCACACATAATAAGTGAATTATGACATGACAGAGTTATCAAATGCTTCACATTATAAAATAAACATTCTGTTTCTTTAAACTAGCTATGGAAAAGACAGTGCTAAACTTATTTCTTTCAGTATATATATATGTATACATCTCAAGATTTTTGAAATTGTCCCGAGCCAACCATACACTATATTTCACATGGAAGCAGGGTGATCAACTTACAACGCTTGTATTTTTCACCACGAATAAAGCTCTGGGTAAACACCGACATGGTCAATAATGCTCAAAAGGGTCTTCCAGCTTACCCATTTATAAAGTTCAGAGAGTGCCTTCATAATACAAACATGTGATTTTTCGCTTTTTCCCCATTTCGAGAAAATCTGCCTCACTCACCACATCCGGTTGTTGTTGTAGTTATTACACGCAGCGATCATATTCAATGTGATAATTTAATTCAAATCATCCAATCAGCCAGTGTTTACCCAGAGTTTTATCCGTGGTAAAAAATACGAGCGTTCACAGTTGATCACACTGCTTCCCTTTCAATACCACGCGAAATATAGTATATAGTGGGTTAGGAACAATTTCAAAAAAATTGAGTTGTTGTTGATTTTCTTAGAGATATTCATAAAATGGACAGCAAGAGTATGTTATAACAGACATATATGTGTTGATGACTGGTGCCAGTGCGCCAAGTATACATTAGATGGTCATTTTAAAACACATATATGTTTTTTTCCGAACGTTCTTCAATACGACTGGTTGACGTTCAGTAACTGTAGGACAATTAGGTAGTAAATAAAGTCATGTGACTTAGAACTTAAATGTTGTTAAGGTATCAATAATCGTGCAAAAGATATAACGTAACCGATATGTGTCAAAAACAGCATTTTATTTAAATATCAATTTTGAAACTTTAAGTTTTGGTTTATAATGTTAATCAAGAATACAGAAACACGACACAATTTCACTTTTAACTATATGTGTATTGAACTCGTGAGATGATACCAATGCAAACCTTATTGATATAAAGAATGGAAGGTCTTTAAATTATTTTGAGGTGTACATATAAACGTATATCTAACATGGTTTATTAAAATAATATATGATGCTTGGCTATTGAGGAGGTTTTACATTTTCATCAATTCCTTCGATGTCACGTACGTTAACCGTTAAGATGTCCTTTTAAACACGAGAAAAAGAAATATTTCTTTAGACGTCATTTTAAACGTTAACTGCGAGAAACTCGACTCTTATGGTATGTACCTACCATAGAGCTACGACACGACCCCATTAGTGCGTAAGCATGTATCCGGATCGACCACCATCCATACTTCTCCGCAGAGATTTCTGAAGACATCACTGCCTGCACAAACAACCGCCGTATTTCAATATAATACATCTAAATACCACACTTGCATGCATAAAACTCACCAAAGAGAAGATTATAAAGTCGATGTAGGCATTTGTTGTAACGAATGGACATTTGCAGCGGACATGTTTTCCTTTAAGGACATATTTCTCAACGCTACTTGGTCATTGAAAAAGCATGGGAAGCTTGAATATTTACAGCCAGCACGCTTCATGGCTGATCAACTCAGGTATATAAATTGAGGCCCGCTCTTAGTTTTTTATTTGTATAGCATTGCTATATTGAGGGTAAGATTAGCTTAACAACACTTTGTAATTTACTTTAATAAAGAAATATATGTTCATAATATAGCTTTTGAATACAAAACTTATCTGGTATTTCTTAATTGTTTTTAGACCAAAAATCAGAGCACAACACAATAAATATACAACATTCGTTAATGTGTTATTATGTGTACTGGTCACAAATGCTTTATTGGGTGGGCCTCATAATCTGAACAAAAATTGAATATCACACTTTGCTCATGAAATTGTATGGCTAACAGTGATTTACTGTTACCTATAGACATTCTCTCTCCACCCCACCTCCCACCCCCACCCTAAATACCCATCGCTACTTGGTCATTGAAAAAGCATGGGGATCTTGTTTATTTACTGACTGCATGCTCCATGATCGATCAACTCAGGTATATAAATTGAGGCCCGCTTGTAGTTTGTTCTTTTTTGTTACATTACTATATTGGATATTGTCTTGGGTAAGAAAAGCTAAACACGACTTTGTAATTTCGAAAAGCATATTCATAGTTTAGCTAGTTTAAATACAAAACTTGTCTGATATTTCTCTATTGTTTCTAGAACAAGAATGATATCGCAGCATTAAATGATCTATTTTCTGCTGTGTTTATATTTTACCGCACACAAAAAAGGCTTTATTGGGTGGGCCTCATAATCTGAGTCCAAATTGAATATCACAATGTCACAATATCACAATTCCTCCCCCCATCCCCCCACCCCCCCCCCCACCCCCACCTCCCCCACCCCAACGACTACCCACCACCAAATACAATAGGCTCGAAATATGTCCTATCGAAATATCTCGGGTTCTGTTAATTCCGTATTTTGAAACTTTGAAAAAATGTGTTCCACAAAAACAAAAAATACGTCAAACACGATAACCGAAAATTGTCATGTGTGTGAGATAGGCGAGGTTAAGTTTCCAAATACGGAATTGAGAGAGCGCTAGATTTTTTGAGAGATAAACATTAAAGAAAAGCTTGTCTGCTGAAATATACAATCATTACATGCCGTGATATTATTCTCTATGGTGCGTTTTATGCATGCCGTGTGGTATTTAATGTTTATTAACGTAATATAACGGTTGTTTATGCAGGCATTGCGTGATATCTTCAGAAAACACTCCGGGAAAGTTCTGAATATGGTCGATCCAGATATATACCTACTCTATAATCGAATCACGTGAAAGCTCCATGGATGGTACACACCATAAGAGCTATGATTCTCGATGCTATTTAAATATCAGATTCCAAAAACAAATATCTGTTATTTAATGCAACTATATGTTCCAACAACACATTTAAACAAGATAAAGTTGAAGTTGGATTCACGGAACTCCATTCATGGAACTTCCTCCTGTCAGATATGAAATAAAATATGTCCAGCGGGTTTATATTGTGCGATATAAAAACCTGGTGTTTGGGATTTGAACCACATCGAAACCACGAGCCTGCATCTCTTGGTAGCGACGATGTTCAAGTCAAGCCCACCAGGGTTTTCTTCTGGGACAATATAAACCCGCTGGACGTCCTGTATTGCTTACGGGTAGAAGGTGCTGCTTTGATTTAAAGGGACCGAAGGCGATCGTGGCAATTTGTGGATGGCTACCGAAATACAAAACTATCATAACAAGTTTTATTTCATATAAAAAGTTCAAGTACATGCAAAAAAGGCCTCTCTCGTTGAATACTGAAGGGGTATCAATACTCGATGGAGAGCTTTTATAGGTACTCAGTGTGGAAGGGGTATCAATACTTAATGGGGAGGGTATCAATACACACTGTGTTGGGGTATCAATACTCAGTTGTGGGGGGTCAAAACTCAATGGCGTGGGGTATGCGGACGGGTATCAATACTCAGTGAGGAGGTTGTATCTTACTCAATCGGGAGGGCCTATCAAAACTCAATCGTGAGTGGGTATCAATACTTATTCGAGAGGGGTATCAATACTCAGAGAAGAGGAGGTATTAATACTTAATCGAGAGGGGATATCAATACTCAATGTGAAGGGAATATCAATACTCAATAGCATTGGGTACTAATATTAATACTAATGGGGAGGAGGTATCAATACTCAATGGGGAGGGGGTATACATACTGAATGAGGATGCGGTATCAATACCACAAATGGCGTTCAGGCTAATTACCTCGTGGGCACTATTCCCTATTTATTTTTTCATGGGTATGAATAATTATTACGTGCATATGAAACATTATCCCTTGCGCATGAATTGTTATTACGTTGCTACGATTTAACGATCTCAAAAGAAACAATTCAACGGCAAATCGGGCCAATCGTTTTACAAGTTACATTGTTTCAAATCTCGGTCATTTATTATTACAGAACTAGTCTTCTTATCCACTTCATCAACAAACGAAAAGTCATACAGATAAAGAAGATATGTTGTCCTATCCTTTTTAATTTGACGTGTGTATCTATTCATTAAGATAAGGTTTTCTTATAACAATACATGTGAGAATTCTAGGCGAACATTGTTTTTTGTTTCTTCAAAAACTAATATCCATTCTATCCTATTCATTTATTAGGTTTCAAGTGGTCCTCAAAGCACAATTACGCCAACTATTGGTAGAGTATAAAGTGTAAACATTTCCAGTTACTTGCAAAATGTTGGTTAGTACTGGTAACAGAAGTCACGGTTAAGATAACTGGCCGAAAATGACTGCACAAATGTTGGTAAATGGCGTTAAAACCAAACACAACAAGACATTTGGTGAACCGATATCCCCCAACGAAGTGTTAATTGTCTTCTGGGTAGAAGGATAGACGGAAAATCAATAAAGACGAACACAGAAAAGCAAAAAAGCTCAGGTGTTGGGTTCTGACATTTTTTTGTGCTGTTGATTTTATGAATATTGAGTTCTGCTCAACCCGGGGCTAGAGGGCGTGAGCGGTAGCTAGCATATTTCACTACCACTCATGAACAGTCTCAATCAAACCGAGACTGCAATATTTCGTATGTGTCGTGCTCGGCCGTTTCCAAGGGTCCATTATCATACTCTTTTTTTTGAAGAGTTGAGTGGGTGTGACGATTTATTTTAATATCCATCCATGTGAGAGTTACGCAGCGGACACGAACATTGTAACGGACGGACAAACGGACGGACAACGCCCAAACTATATCACTCTTTGTTGGAGATAGTACAATTAATAAAGTAATATAAAGTAAATAAAGATATTTTTGGGGTGGGGGTCCTCATACATAGTCTCTGTGGGGGTCTCCATGCATGTCTTGATGGGTTGAGTATTTGTGTCAATTCATTACAAAATTCCTGAAAACATGAGCGTTTTGGAGAGAGAACACAAAACACATTATTAAAAGCAAATGTAAGAATTGTATGATCTATATGACCTTAACCTTGAAGATACAGACCCGGGTGTTGAGTTCTGCACTTCGTCTCGATGAGATTGGTATTTATGGAAATTTATGGTGCGGACATGAAATGAACATTATTATATGCATCTAAGAAGTATGTGACTTTAAGATAACCTTTATGACCTTGACCTTGGTGATACAGATCCGGGTGCTGGGATCTGCATGTCGTGTTGATGAGACGAGCATATGTGCAAATTTATTTCAAAATCAGTCCATGCATGTGAGAGTTATACAGAGGACACAAAAATTGTGACGGACAAACGGACGGACAGACGAACGGACGTATGGATAACGCCAAAACTATATTCCCCCGACTTCGTCGGGGGTTAAAGAATTGAAGTTAAACTTGTCTATAACTAACTGGGGTGTAACGAAACCGCAGTTCGATCAATACGAATTCTCGGTTTAGCGAGAATCGTCAAGATCATGCAAAACGAATAAATCCGGTACCGACATGACTAACCCTGGGATATAGCAAACCACGGAAAGTTCCGTTCTTGAACCATTAATATATAGTCTGCATGATACCTAAAGGTTGTGTTGTTTTTATAGTAAAACAGATTAAATTTGCTAGGAGTCAATATTTTACAGCCTTTTAAATATTGCTAAATAATGGAAATGTTTAGTCTGGGGAAATTTCGACGATATTTGTTTTAAAACGTACTTGTTTTGTCATCGCAGGATATTTGATGAATTATAAGCTATACGACTTGCTCAAAACATGATATGCTATCGCCCCTAGACACCTTCTTATGAATCGTGACATACCACCGCCACTCCCCTCTTCCTCCCCACCCCACCCTCCTCCCCCCCCCCCCCCAAAACAAAAGAAAAACAGGAGAAAAAAAACATGTTCAGTACGTCTCCAGACATAGATATGCCATGGAACGAAACACGGAATGCTACTGTATCTAGTCATGATCCAGTCCGGATCGACAATTGCAGGATCACCAACCGTCATCAAGGCTAGTCACATGTGCAGCCGGACCGGGAATCAACCCCGGGACCCTTTGGTTCTTCCGACCTTCGAACTACCTTTCCAATACTCTAGCAACTGAGCTAATTGGTCGGACTTGGTCGGACTATCTACTACATCAATATGTCTGTTAGATATGTACATAAACCGTGATGCGGTGTACTTTCTGTTCGAACTACAGCACTCAGCTTCCTTTCGGATCCCTACCAATATTATAACTTTATGTAATTGGTAAAACACTAAATATATGATTTTTTTTTTCCAAATATACGTTTTCTAACTGTGTTCAATTGATTGATAAGTATTGTCTAATCATTATTATGATACATGTTTGTTTGAGAAAAGTACAATATTTTCACAACAAAGAATTTGTCCATTTTCAGAATATTTCAGTAGTTAAATCAAATTTAGTGAAGTCTGGGGGTGTTCGTGGGTCACAGGGTCACGGGGTCCGACGTTTTCTCATCAATATATTCTGAAAATGCACCAAAATTCATCAAATGCTATGTAGGAAAGAAATGTATTTGATTCACCGTTCTGGATATTTATCTCTAGCTGTGCTCAAGATACTTTCTACATCTACATTTTAAAAAACTGAGTGTCGTATTTGACCATAATGTTTCTGTCGGTGGTAGAAAAATAGTGAAATGATAGGACAGTGAGAAGCATAGATCGAGCGAAAGCAGAAGAATAGTAAAGTTTCCCAAAAATTGTTGATCACCTTCAAATCTGAACCATTATGTAGGTGCAGAACCAATCGGATGACCGGCACAGCCTCGGACTCCTAGTTACATTTACACTGGAAAATTTCATAGGAACATTTCATTTATATGTGGTGAGTGTTAAACAGCTGCAAATACCGGATTGCGAATTCAACGGACAGACAAACAGACGCAAATGACCAAACTATAAGCCTGGATTCGCTGCGCAATCCGGCTAAAAATGAAAGAAAGAAAAAAAAAAAATCTGTACATTCTGGGAATCTAAACCCGACCAACAGTTATTGTTCGGGGCGCTTGTATAAGCCGGGGCGTTTGTATAAGTCAAAGGTTTTTCAGCAATAGTACGAGTAATTTTAAAAAAGGTAAATACATTATATATCATTGGAACTGGCATTTTCAATGGTAAATAAAAAATACCTTAGTTTCGAAATTCGGTTGAGAAATAAATATTTTACAGCCAAAATAAGCTTAGGTGGAGCTTTTCCTACGCAAAATCCTTGTGGGACAGCAGAAAATTAAGAAGTCTCAACTGTTGAATTTTGTCTGAAAGGTCCAACAAACCTTTGGCTGAAACAAGCGTCTCTAACAATAGCCCCCCCCGCCCCACTCCACCGCCCCCCCCCCCCTACCCCGCACACCCATAGGGTAAAATATGATTTAAACCCGAACCTGATACATCCCCCAACCCAATAAGCCCGCCAAATTATTGGGAGCTGGGGAAGGAGGCTGTTCCTACCCCTGTGAGTAACATATTGGGCCTAACCATCTAGACCTCGTGTTGTTCTAAATAATTATATTCACTTATCTACTGGTTAAATATCTTTTTTCATAATTGACCATAACGTGACTGTGCCTCTGGCGGTAAAAAATATGCGATGGCCGAGTGGTGAGCATACTTGCCTCCCAATACAAAATCCCGGGTTAGACTCCCGCTGGGGTCACGTTTCAGGAATTGAAAACGCACTCCCTTACATTTATATCGTATGAAGGGAGAGGAGAGACATACCCTATGCACGTTAAAGATCTCGCTGAAATTCACAAAAAGCTTGCAGGTAGACCTACCTCAGAAACGAAGATGTCGTGATAATCAAAAGTGTGTGTACAAAACAAAGAAAAAGAAAGAAGGAATCAGTACTAACGCATATGTTCACTAATTGTTTACAAACAGACATACGTCATCATATGTCATCATGTGTTATGACATACGATGATGACGCAAGTCAATGACGTCGTGTCATTTTATTATAATGTGCGCAACAAATCCGGAAATTACCAAGGTTGTTCGGGTTTGGCACGAATGAAATCGGACTAACCTCGTTCATTTCCGTCAAATCGGCATCACTATTAGATCCAATCCAAATACGGAAATCTGCGATCTGCGAAGAGTTCCGATTGCATTTACGTAAAAACGGGATGGCGATAAAGGTAAACAAATAAAAGATGTTTTCATAATCTTACTCATGTGTATTACCACCAGCGTTTAAAATACCATTTCTACATCTTTTTGTCATCATGTTTCTTTTCAAAGCTTCTGTTTTCAATTTTTACGGTAATACTGTTTTACTTTCTTTTGTAATCGCATTAGTACTTTTTTTCAGATCGTCAACCTATTGAACCTATTGAATTTATATATTGATTTTTGCTTGATTCTTTCATGTGAAACCATAGGAGCTCGCTATGACAGCTCGCTATTACTCTAGTAAAAAAATTGAGTTTTCACTTTTTTTCTGAATATGACATAGGTTTAGATACATTATTAGTGAATATTATCAACAGTCAGTGATGTGCAAAAACAATTTGCTTTATACTATTCATATATTTAATATATATGATTGAACAAATGCAACTTATAAAAAAACAACTAACGGGACGCCGCGAGTTTTAACAATAATCAAGATTGCCGTATTTCCCTTTATCGATTGCCATGATTTTTTTACAAAACTCGTTTACAACACCAGACAGACGCATAAGTTACGGAATGATTAATATTAGCTGATCAACTGGTGTAAATTGCCTCAGGGAGTTTGCACCAACATCCCGCTTAATGTTGATTTAATTATACATCTAGATGGAACAATGTCTAGACAAAAATCTGCTTAGTGCATACTGCATTGTTTTATAACATTTATAGTACCTTGAAGGAATATATGTATAGTAATGAATGTTCACCTTGTAATGCGGTATTTAGATCTTGAGGTAGGGTGAAAGTTGGAAAAGCAAGCGAGTGCGTAGAACATATTGGTGCGTCAAAGGTAAAAAAATCACGTATTTCAAAAGACAAGTTCCTTAAATTGTATATTACGTTTTTTTCTTCAAAAGGTCAATGTTAAATATCTTATTTCAGCAAGTTTTTATTATATCGCGCATCGTGGACGCTCTACTGGCTCAAGATAAACTTTATGTATAAGGGGCCATAAGTCATTCAAAAATCATTCAACCGGAACAAGGCGATGATATACGCAACTAGGCTTGGTACTTATCATCCCTGTAAAGTTTCGTTGAAATCCAGCCAGAGGTTCAGGAGAACTAGTCTAGACAAAGTCAGTGTATTAAAACCTTTAAGGGCTCTGCCGAAATTCATTCAACTAGAACATGACGGGTGCAACTAGGCTTAGCACTGATCATCCCCGCCAAGATTCGCTGAAATCTTACAAAGAGTTCAGAAGAGATTAATCTGGAAAAAGTGTGTGTATTAAAACATTTAAAGGGCCATAAAGAAATATAGAAAGATCGGACAGGGAAAGTATCATTCAAGGAGGACAGTCAACCGCAAAACACAGAAACAAACACGCAAACAGACAAACAAGAAGGCAAAAGTAATAATAAATGCAAACGACATCACAAACACAAAAGGGTTGACAATAGGGTTACCGCCTTGGAACGGTCAGTGGCAAAATAGGCCACTGGGGGTTTAAACCGGTTCTAGGGTGCACCAAACCTCACACTTACCCTACTTCATCCCATTAAAACAGGACAGTGTAAATAAAGAAATCCCGGCCATGATATAATCTCTAACCAACAAGGCAGCATCAATAGGCAATATAAGAAAAACACAAATATGCTCGTGTAAATATAATACAAAAAAAACAAAAAAAACAATAGCCTAGAAAGCCACAATGAAGGTACTCAATGACCTGGCAGAAGCCAAAGCAACAAGAGAATAAACCATCAAGGGCACGACAAGAAAGACAAAGATCAAACGCCACTGTTCCAATGGGATTTAGGTAGGGTAGGCGTCATCATAGGGTCCACAGCCTGTCCGGTCATCGTACAATTAAAGAGGAAAGCATTGTGGCGAACTGTAAAAGGGTCCGACACGAAGCATGCAGTACGTTGCAAAATGATAGGGTCATAACCTCTTTTGATAAACGTTTTAACAAGTTTAACAAAGATAGTATGAAAGTGATCATGACCAAGAATCTTACGAAGATTATAAACCGCATCACCAAAGAAGTCAGGTTGTGATAGTCCTTGTCGCAGAAAAGTAACTCTGCCAAAATTCATTCAACCGAAATATGGCGATGATATGCACAACTAGGCTTGATACCGATCATCCTTGTCAAGTTTCGTCTATATCCAGTCAGGGGTTCAGGAGAACTAGCTCGGAAAAAAATTGTGGTATCAAAATCCTTTAAAGGGCCATAACTCTGCCCAATATCTGTTAACCGGAACGCGACGATGACATGCACAACTAGGCTTGGTGCTGATCAACGGACAACTCGTCATCGCATAAGCTCTACTGGCCTTCGGCCAGTAGAGCTAACAATTGCTTTTCACCATATTGCTTTTCATTGCAAATTACTTTAGATTAAATAAAATTATTTAAACAAGTAAACTTAAGAAAAGTTAATTATTTGAAGTTTAATAATTCTAATAAAACTTTAAGTTTTAAGTTAACACTTATCCTGTCATACCTAATTAGTAGTCGGAAGCTGACATCTTTATATAAAAGATATTTTTTTGTTTCAAAATGTCCGCATGAAATCATAAGAGGTCATGAAGATTATAAAATGACAACCAACTATTTAGTTTTGTTTCATCGTTGTCGTCTTCATCAAATTAGCGTTTAAATAGTTAGCAGTTCAGCTGGAAGTATCTTTGATTTCGCCGCTTGAATAAAATATTTTCTGTTGGTTTTGAAATCGAGTTGAATACTATTGTAAATGTTTAGGTTGCCAATTCATACATTTTTGTTTATTTCTTTTCTTGAAAATATAAATATTGGTGTAGGGCGGGCGTACACATTACGCCAACCCCGAAACATTGGGGTGTGGGGCCCTCCGACTCCTACGTCTATGTGTATAATACTTAGTCTAGTATAGTTATAGTGTAATTACTTTTGTTACCCTGTCAGAAAGGTGATGCACTCCTGATTGCATGGTATGGTTTCCCTCCTTCCCTCCCTTTCGCTTTTCTCTCTCACTCTCTCTCTCTCTCTCTTCCTCTCTCTCCCTCTCTCGCTTTCTTTCTTTCTCTCTATTTCCCTCTCTATCTCTCTCTTTTTTTCTCTCTCTCTCTATTTCTTCCCTCCTTCTCTCCCTCTCTTCCTCTCTCTCCCATTCATCTTTGTCCCTCCCTCCCTACTGCTTTATACCATTCCCTCTCTCTTGCTCGCTTACCTTCTCCCTTTCTATCTCTATCTCTCTCTCTCTCTCTCTCCATTTAATTTTTCAATATGTCAATTAATGTGTAAATTAAGAACAATTTATTAAAACTATGATGAGTTATAATCCACTAATATGTGTAAACAATGAATGCATAACTTCAAATACTATATCTCCATCTGTATCATTAGATAAGATTCCGATTTTGATAAACAATATCTCCCTTGTGTTTTGTGTCAATATACAGCATAAACACACACAGACACACACACACACACACACACACAGGAGGATTATAGGTGTCCTCATTGTTCACGTAAAATTAAAAGAAAGCAGATATAAAATTCGAACAGGAAATGTAGATTCAAGGACCACAGTCAACCTAAATCACGAATAACTATAAACATAAATTACAAAGATAAAAAAGGCAAGATATGACATCATAAACATAAAAGGGTTGAAAATAGAGTTACAGCCTTGGAACGGTTGGTGGCACAAAAAACACTGGGGGTTTAAACCAGGTTAAAGCGTGCACTAAACCTCACTCTTACCCTATTATCAGTCAATACAACGGGATCGTGTAAATGAAGAAATCCCCGACAGGTTATATTCGCTAAAGACAAGGAAGCATTAATAGGCAATATAAGTCGAGTATATCAAAACAAGTATTTGGGGTAATAATACAATTATCCGAATGTGTATTGTATAACATAGTTCTATTGTTTCGGTAACACTCGCGATCTTAGAAAATTCACAGATTTATATACATGTACTAGTAGTTGCCTTTCTTTCAGGTATACATGTATATGGCACAAGTAGGACTGGTCAGTATGGTGCATGATGTCATGTGACTATGTTGTAGTGTTCCAGTTTGGACGCAATATCAAATGGACGTAATATGACTGAACGAGTGTACAACCCGTCCTGTTTTCTAAAAGCAACACATTATCCAAAAGTACTTTAATTTTCGCTTAGTAACAAGACATAAGTCAATACATAAATAGGTCTTGTCTTTAGCACTCAGCCTTGCCTTCCGTTAATGTAAAACAATATACACATTTGAGATTAATTTCTATGTTTGTGAGTGGCATTCATAATGACATTCCAATCTATCTCTATGACTTCATCTGCCAACGCAAACATGTCGTTAATTGCTTTCTAAATTGTATTGAGTGCTGATTTCAAAATCACAACATATAATTCGAATGAAAATTACCAATATTGTTTTTTACAAATATTGAAAACAGTTATGGTTCCTATTGATGGTAGATTTTAGCAAACTTGACACTTATGAACATTATCAGCCGAAGTTATACACTTGTTTTACACACATCATCTGAAACTTTTTTCCCACTAGAAATGGTGAGTATCAGACTCATGCCCTAGCCAAAGGCAAAATATCAGAAATATGACGGAATGTACTACTATTAATATCTCACAATATGACGGAATGTATTACTATTAATATCTCACAATATGACGGAATGTACTACTATTAATATCTCACAGTATGACGGAATGTACTACTATTAATATCTCACAATATGACGGAATGTACTACTATTAATATCTCACAATATGACTGAATGTACTACTATTAATATCTCACAATATGACGGAATGTACTACTATTAATATCTCACAATATGACGGAATGTACTACTATTAATATCTCACAATATGACGGAATGTACTACTATTAATATCTCACAATATGACGGAATGTACTACTATTAATATCTCACAATATGACTGAATGTACTACTAATAATATCTCACAATATGACGGAATGTACTACTATTAATATCTCACAGTATGACGGAATGTACTACTATTAATATCTCACAATATGAGGGAATGTACTACTATTAATATCTCACAATATGACGGAATGTACTACTATTAATATCTCACAGTATGACGGAATGTACTACTATTAATATCTCACAATATGACGGAATGTACTACTATTAATATCTCACAATATGACTGAATGTACTACTATTAATATCTCACAATATGACGGAATGTACTACTATTAATATCTCACAATATGACGGAATGTACTACTATTAATATCTCACAATATGACGGAATGTACTACTATTAATATCTCACAATATGACGGAATGTACTACTATTAATATCTCACAATATGACTGAATGTACTACTAATAATATCTCACAATATGACGGAATGTACTACTATTAATATCTCACAATATGACGGAATGTACTACTATTAATATCTCACAATATGACGGAATGTACTACTATTAATATCTCACAATATGACGGAATATACTACTATTAATATCTCACACTGATAGGTCTCAGTAGTCGAAACTCTGCATTTTCGCCCGCACTATGTGACGTCATTAAAGTATATGTCAATGCGCTGTACTTAAAAGAGTGAAAACTGAACGATAGAAAATGTACACGTTTTGTCTGTCACAAAATATGTGTGTTTAATAACCAGTCTTTTTTGAAAAACGGGCACAGTTCCCTAAAAACACTGGTTATTAAAGGGACACTGTCCGTAACTTCCAGCTTATAAAACACACAATAATTATGTTCGCAAACATTACAAACTAAACATTATTGAATATTTACTTATTAAAAGCAAGATTGTTTAACGGAATTCAATCGCGGTACAAAAAAAAGTAAATCCGCTTTGTGCGTTTGAACTCGCAGCCCAAACTAAAATTACACTCACATTAATAATAGTGTGCGTGAGCGTAAAGTGGTCGACAACGCTCCCGACTGAGCTAAGCGGGCTATACATATTTCGCAATACATACTGTGGTGAAAACCTAATGCGCTAATGGAAGTCACGTGATCGCAGAAAAGGTAAATATTGTGGGTCCCACTTTATTTACATATAATAATTAAAACTTTTTTTTTTCAAACTCACGAATGAACTCCTACATACTTCTTAGGGTCTATCCTCATGTGTTCATGTATACATTTCACTGAATAAAAGTCAGCCAGTTATTTGGTTATGCTCAATATCTGCTTACTTACGGACAGTGTCCCTTTAAACAATATAATTATATGCTTCTTAAACGAAGGAAGTGATACTTGTGAAACTCTTACTCAAAATAGATTCAAGGCGTATGTCAAAGTAAAATATTGGTAACATTTCGGCGATCTCAATGTCATATATTTATATTACTATTTATATGTTCCTCATATGAAATTTTTAAAAAGGTGGTTACCCTAGCGCTGCGTATGTTTCCGCACTACTTTATTTTTTTCATTGTTTTGTGTAAACTGAGTTAACAAGAATAATGTTCGGCTAACACTATCAATCTTGAATGTTAGCCCTATTGAATCCAAATCAATGTCACTCTTCAAACTCTTTCGCTTCTTTATTTATATATAGATTGTTAATGGGATTCGCCTGCGGACAACTGTCTTCATTAGATAAGTAATTCTCTTTTCGGTGTAAACAACACTCCTCCAAGGTCTTTCCATTAATGGACCGTAAGCTTTATTTCTATAGCGCAATTACGGGGACATTTGGAAAGTACTCTATAAAAACATTTGTTTTGCGTTTGTTTTGCTAATAGACACAACTATAAAACAAGAGTGCCCTGATGGCCCTAAATCGCTCACCTGAGGGTAGTCATGTTTTGAGCAATCTGTGTATAGAGTAGCTTTTTTCAATAAAGATATAAGAAAGGATCCCCTCCGACTTGAAGCCATGTTTTCGTTTTATCGAATCAACACGCGTTCCGCTATTTTTAATCACACAAATATAGATATGCAAATCGAACAGGAAAAGTAGCATTCAAGGACGACAGTCAACCACAAACACACACAGAAACAACTTTAAATATGAATAAAAGGCCAAATAAGACATCACAAACAAGAAAGGGTTGACAATAGTGCTGCCGCCTTGGAACGGTCATTGCCAAAAAGGGCCGCTGGGGGTTTAAACCAGGTTCTAGGGTGCACCAAACCTCACACTTACCCTACTGTCATTCCAATAAAACGGTACAGTGTAAATAAAGAAATCACACAAAGTCACCGTTGAGCACTATATGCTCAGGTGTTTACAAAACTCGTTTACAACAAAAGCAAGACGCATAAGTTAATGTAAGAGCACGTGTCGTTATTAACACTGACTAAGCCAATTAATGACTTAAAGTTTTTAAAATTGAAGAATGAACAACCTAAACGTCTAGAAATCGCTTGAATGTCACAATATACACTTTTCCAAGGGATATATCATCGATCCCTGTCGTATACACTCCTTAGGAAAGATGGAATGCAGCGGTTGTTATCGAAATACATCTAGCTAATGAAGAAGCAAGGTTTTACGCAAGCGTAAAATAGCTGCCGAGAGAAATTAGAATTATATCTGGGTAGGAACTGGGAACAAAGTTTAACATAATAACAGATTAAGTCATGGGTATTGAAAAACCAATGTCAAGGAGACGTAAAATCACCACGACTGTTTTTTCTTACCAGACAGTTTCTTCCCAAATTGTTATCACCTGTTCTTCCTACCAAATATTTTGAATCAAGTTGGGCAAATCCTTGACATGCCTTACATATTGATTACATATTTACATTTGTAGCACGACTTGCTAGAAGTAGGCCTACACATCAGACCAGAAATACAAGTGTTCACATGTAAGGGATGCGTGCGCGTTAGCGTGTATTACAGCACAGATAAACTGTTCAATGCTACCATGTGTAGGTATTAAAGTAAAAAATTCAAGGGAACTGTTCATTACTATATTACCATGTGCAATTATGAAAACCATATAAGAGTCGCTGCCGTTGCGGCAGCAAATGACGTTAACAAAACTAAGTTACGTTATTCGCTAAATATGTCATTTTATCACGTTGTTTGCCGTTGCTTACTCGTGAGGGCTTAAACACCTAAAATGGAAGAAGACAGGTAAAAGGTAGTTAAACAAAATCCGTCTAGTGGTGGGAAATATTCCTCATGGATTGTTTTCCAGTAGAAATTGTCGCTTTTCTATCCTTAAGCAGCCTCGAATGTAAAAGCATTGCAAGAAATGTAATATAATTATGGCAATATTGCCCTCATTGTTCACGTAGAATTAAAGAAAGTGGATATAAAATGCGAACATTCATGGACCACAGTCAACCCAAATCACGCATAGAAACATACATTACTTACAAAGATAAGAAGGCAATATATGACATCATAAAATATAACAGTGAAGAAAATAAGGTTACAGCCTTGGAACGGTCAGTGGCAAACAAAATGCCGCTGGGGGGTTAAACCAGGTTAAAGGGTGCACTATATCTCGCTCTTATCTTATAATCAGTCAATAAAACAGAACAGTGTAAGTAAATAAATCCCCGACAGCTTATATTCGCTATGTAACAAGGAAGCATTAATAGCCAATATAAGTCGAGTATATCAAAACAAGCGTATCCATTTCATGTAATAATACAATTATCGTAAAAATGGACTGTCTTTGGCCCTCAACTTTGCCTTCCGTTAATGTAAACTTCTAAACGATATACTGATTCTATCTCTACGACTTCATCTGCCAACGCAACCATTTGTCGTTAATTGCTTTCTAAATTGGTGTATTGAGTGCTGACTTCAAAATCACAACATATAATTCGAATGAAAATTACCAATATTGTTTTTTTACAAATGTTGAAAACAGTTATGGTTCCTACTGATGGTAGTTTTTGGCAAACTTGACAGTTGACACATATGAATATTATCAAATTATCCACCAAAGTTATACACATGTTTTACACACATCACCTGAAAGCTTTTTCCCATTAGAAATGGTGAATATCCAACTAATATCCTAGTTAAACGCAAAATGTCCAAGTGTGGACCTTGTGGTCGCAGGTGGTCAGAAATAAGACAGATTGTACTACTGGGAAATATCTCCCATCACACTGATATTTCTCAGTAGCCACTCCCATCACACTGATATTTCTCAGTAGCCACTCCCATCACACTGATATTTCACAGTAGCCACTCCCATCACACTGATATTTCTCAGTAGCCACTCCCATCACACTGATATTTCTCAGTAGCCACTCCCATCACACTGATATTTCTCAGTAGCCACTCCCATCACACTGATATTTCTCAGTAGCCAAACCTCTGCATTCTCGCCCGCACTATGTGACGTCACAAAAGCACGTATCAATGCGCACTACTTGAAAAAGGGAAAGATTGAACGAAAGAAGATTAACAAAGTGCACGTTTTTTCCTTATCACAAAATATGTGTATTTAATAATCGGTGTTTTTGAAATACGGTTTATACGGCATTTGGAAAGTTGTTTAACATGTTTAAAATCATTTATTTTGTTTTGTTAATAGACACAAATATAAAATAATTGATCTATTTAACACAGTTCTATTGACATGAAAATGGTATATTGTAAAAAATATTATATAGTTATATAGAATGATCCGCGAAAGGCGATATTAATCGCAGCCCTGCTATTACTTAAAAAAAAATCATGAAATAATTCAAGTAAATGGTTTTCTTTGTTTATTATTGGCGACAATACCGATGTTATCTTACTTTATTGCAGTGTGGATTTATCTTACTTTATTGCAATGACGATGTTATCTTACTTTATTTGCAGTGTGGTTTTATCTTACTTTATTGCAATGCCGATGTTATCTTACTTTATTGCAATACCGATGTTATCTTACTTTATTGCAATACCGATGTTATCTTACTTTATTGAAGTGTGGTTTTGAAATGGCTTTTTGTTTGCCTAAGTCTGATTACCTTCATTATTGCGATATCGATTAAGAGCTTTGCAGTGATATGTTCCCAGTTCAGTCAATGCCTTTTTGAAAAATTAAAATCAACGTCTAATTGCATAATATAATTATACATCAATTTGAAACCCCATAAAATGGACTCTTACAGCTTGGAAAGTGGTCATGTATTTAGAAATTTCTTCAGGATTTAAAGGTAGTATATTTTGCTATGTTTAAACCTTATTCGACAAAGGAGTATAAAAAATAATGAGTCTGGAAATTACTTATTAAGGGTATTGTATTTTGTTTTAAAACAGCCATCTATTTGTAAAAGAGTCGATTTGAACCTTTCTAAGTATTTTTTTGTTTTTTGTGTTTTTTTTGCCCGCCTTCTCAAGCCCTTTTATCTGCTCCTTTCTTTCGCTTTCTCTCACTCCGTCTTCCGCCAGCTCTTGCTTTTGTCCCTCCTACTGGATGGTGATCTGTTTTGACCTACTTTCTGCTGGAGCCTCGCTGTATATTCCGTTTCTACGACGACTCTCGCTGTTCACCCGCAGTTCACCTGATGTTTCTCTTTTTTCAAAAAGGCATTGAACTGTTTATGGGACATTGCTTATATGTCATGTTATTGTCTATTGCTGTGAAACAGCCTCCCCATAGTACTCTATGTTACTCTATTCAAGCTACTATGCCACTAATAGGCTACTGGCCATTGCATACTTTAGACGCGCCATACGAATAACCAACGAATTTCTGTCTACAGCTTCCCTATCCCTATTTGGTGAACGTCGGCCTAACAGCAGTGAGCTACTAACTACTCATGAAGCAAATTTGATGGCCGAGAAGGTGGATTTTTGCCGAAATGGTGATGAATGATAAGCAATGAATTAATGAAACATGAAATGGAAAGACCAGCATCTGGCGGGGTTTGAACCCACGACCTTCCGCTTGTGGGCCCAGCGCTATACCACTGGGCTATAGAGGCCTCACTTGAACCATTCTAAGTTAAGATTTCAATGTACTTGTCATCTAATTTCCTAAAACGTAGATTGAAAAACAAAGAACTGTGTTGTTTTGATAATAAGATATATATTTCAAAGCCAGAATACCCAAAAGTGTGAAAAATGGTCCTATAGAAATCATAGTACCCAAACGCAATGTCACCGGTGGTCCGCACTCTACCATAAAAAAAGATCAAACTAACAATACCATGAAAAGGACAATACAAAACACAAATAGTGGTATTATTCATTCTGATCTTTGAAGATCGCCGAACTCGATATTTATTTACAGATATCGGTGGTACTTTCTCCAATACTTTTGATTTCTTACTTTAACTTCGAATAAGTGGTTCCACTACTCCAGGCTTTAAAGTTTCTGGGTATTGTTAAATAATTTTAGTGTGTGTTGCCTGCTTTTTAATTTAGTTTTTTGACTGTTACTTGTGATACGAAGGCTTCATAACCTATGCTCCCAACTAAATTCCATGTTTTTATTTCGCCCATTATTTTATCGTTTAGCATGTTTCATGGCCATGGAATGGTACAAAAATACCTTATTCTAAGGTTCCATGTTCACCGTCATATGCATAACTTCTTCGGGATGGCTTAAATTCTTGTACTATTGACATTTTAAATATTGAGTTCAGCTCAAATTAGGCTAGAGGGTGTGAACGGTAGCAAGCACTTTTCACTACCGCTCATGAACAGTATCAGTCATACCGAGACCGCACTATTTTGCGTATTTATCGTGTTCTACGATTTCCAAATTTCTCCATTTTATACTCTTTGTACCGACTTGGAATGGTCAGAAGGCAATATGGTTAAACCGATTTCAAGTGTACACAACCTCGCTATTATCCTGTCCTCAGCACTCCAACTGATTAGACAGTGTTAATAAAAGTACATCCCATCAAAAGGAAATATCTAACTATGAAGTCCACATCTAGAGAAATATTCATTTACAAACCATTTACATTATGTGAGCATATTTTAGTTGTCTCGCTTCTCACGGTTATGACATGACTGTGTTTAATAATTGTCTAACTTAACATTATTATATAATTATAACACACATTTTTTCCTATAGATACGCACATAGATAATTGAACTAATGAGTGTCGCGATGATGAGGAGGGCATTTATAGCACTGGCTGATAAGCTATTCAACACTGAGCAATATGATAATGAATGGAAAATAAAGCAAAACAAATATTATGATCTGTCTAGATACCATATATCTTCCTGAACGTAGAAGTAAACGTCGAACCGAAAATGCCATATTCTCAGAATGCAGACTACAAAATAATAATGAAAAACTAACAGCAATATAAAGATAAATAGAAGTAAATTTTGAGACGCAACCCCCATAAAAGGGTTGACAATAGATTTCTGCTTTGAAACAGTCATTGGCAAAAACGCACTTGGGGAGTGAAGTAAAAGGTCTCCCCGTATATGCACTCAATTGTTCTCATGACATCCCACAGGGATTGTATCATTTTCATAGATCTAGTTGACTGTGTTCTGTGAAAGCTATATTTCCTGTTCGACTTTTATATCTAGTTTTAATCCAGGTTTAAGAATGCACTAAGATTTACTCTAACCCTAATGTCATCCAAATCAAAATGGCGAAGGTAAATAAAAATAGACATGACACCCTATATACTCGTCAGCATTAATATGCGATAACGACGATCACGTATATATATATAT
Organism: Cyrtodaria siliqua; assembly: GCA_037043455.1. Taxonomy (NCBI): domain Eukaryota; kingdom Metazoa; phylum Mollusca; class Bivalvia; order Adapedonta; family Hiatellidae; genus Cyrtodaria; species Cyrtodaria siliqua. The sequence continues at coordinate 894,278 of JAWPHD010000005.1, forward strand.
ATTATTATTGCATACGCGTTTACAAGCTCCGTTTACTATCAATGTAACAGGAAACGTCAATATTCGCTCATATTGATGTGTAGTAAAGTCATAATGGGTGTCTAATGTATAATCGCTCGTGATTGGTGCACTTTTCTGTTCATGTGAAAGAAAGTATGTCACGTGATGTCAACAATGTTGATTTCATTGTGAAAATTCCCACGATGTAACGCAAATATGTTTGTTTCAAATGAATGTTTGTGTTGAAAATTAAATGTCATAACCTATTTTATTGTTCTAATTTAAAACCCCGTATGCAATAAAAAAAAAGTTATTAGATTTATATTTGGATATATGCACTCGTTCTTTAGCGCATATACATTTCGCTCCTAAAGTCGCGCAATATTAATATGCTAAAGAACTCGTGCATATATCCCAATACAAATCTAACAACCTAACAATATAAAAGGTCTAGAAGTTCACAAGATAAGTACTCATTGGCTTTGCAAAAGCATAACCAACATAATTGTAAATCGTTAAGGGCATTACAAGACACAGTTGAAGGCAAAGTTTTAACATCTTTACCAGAATGTATACTAACAGAAACTCCTAACGCCTTGTAAAATAACATTTTGAATTCCCATAGATTTCACACAAACATAGGTCATATTTTAAATAAAATAGCTCATCCATAAACGAACAAAAATAATTGTGCTGTAATGTTGAAATACGGTTCAAATATACCCAATGGACACACGGAATTTCATAACAAGAAGAAAAAGTAAAAAATATGTTTAAATATACTATGAGGGTGTAACGAGATCCGTTTAGTGATTTATTAATATAAATGATTCACAAACGTCTAGGAAAATCCATATAGTGTAATGGTCTAAACTGCCTTTAGTAAAAAAATGTTTTAATATTGTTACAGGCTGAAGATGTAGCTTCTCAAGCAAACTTCGTAATCTTTGTATAACTAAAAAGCTACTCAATCAGGGTTACCGTTACCATAAACTTCGTAAAACCTTTGCAAAATGTTATTATCGTAACCCTGATCTTCTTTCCAAATAAAAAAGTAATTTAAGGACTCTTCTGCGACAAGGACTATCACAACCTGACTTATATGGTGATGTGATTTATAAACTTCGTAAGATTCTTGGTCATGATCACTTACATACTATCTTTGTTAAACTTGGTCAAAAGTTTATCAAACCTATGGACCCTATGATGACGCCTACCTAAAGCCGATTGGGACGGTGGCGTTTGATGTTTGTCTATGATCTTTCTTGTCGTGCCCGTAATGGTTTATTCTCTTGTTGCTCTGACTTCTGCCAAGTCATTGAGTACCTTCATTGTGGCCTTCTAGGCTATTGTTTTTTTTGTATTATATTTACACGAGCATATTTGTGTTTTACTTATATTGCCTATTGATGCTGCCTTGTTGGTTAGAGATTAGATCATGGCGGGGATTTTTTTAATTACACTGTTCTGTTTTAATGGGATGACAGTAGGGTAAGTGTGAGGTTTGGTGCACACTAGAACCGGTTTAAACCCCCAGTGGCCTACTTTGCCACTGACCGTTCCAAGGCGGTAGCCCTATTGTCAACCCTTTTGTGTTTGTGATGTCGTTTGCTTTTATTATTACTTTTGCATTCTTGTTCGTCTGTTTGGGTGTTTGTTTCTGTGTTTTTCCTCCTTGAATGCTACTTTCCCTGTCCGATCTTTTTATATTTCCTTCTTATGAAGAGCAATTAACGTGTCTGCGATAAGGTTGTTTACATAGCGTAGGAAAATGAATGACACTTGACGCTTATTGCAGTTGTTACACAACCTTTAACACGTACTGAAAAAAAGTACTGAATTATATGCGTGGAAACAATATCATCCTTAGTAGAGCGAACTGGGGTATATATAGTAAAAAAAACATTAATATTGTAACGGACTGAAAATGTAACTTCTAAAGCAAGCGTCTTTTGAAGAGCAGTAAACTTGTCTGCGATAAGGTTGTGTAATCAGGTTTCATATAGCGTAGAAATGTAATAAGTACGTATAAATGAAACTTGACGCTTATTTTTACTCGGCTTTGAAAACGGTGCACTGAATTATGTGCGTGGAAACAACATCATCCTTAGTAGATTGAACTGGAGTATACGAATTAGTATACAAATTAGTTCTCTCGAGCTCCAGAAGCAAAACCTTGATGCAATGTACATGATGTAGACGTTAAAAAATAATTACAATATAAGCTGCTTTATCAGCAGTAAATTAAACAAAAAAAATTCTGAATTTGTGGATTCCCGAGTTCTAATTACGTGACCAATATCTAGATCTCTAAGGAAGTAGAGAAGGTCTTTCTGTATACAAATTAATACGGGTATCTATGATTTTATGAATTGTTTTTCTATTTCAAAGAAAGAGAGTTTGGGTCCGCATGTTCTCTACTGCACAGTTTGATATTAAATCTCTGAATGTGTTGGGTGATCTAAGCACGATACGCATCAAAATAGATAATACTTCAGACCTTAAAAATACAAATGCCGACTTTGAAAAAAAGAATATCTTTAACTTAAAAATTACCAGTGATGCCATGACCAGCAGGAGCATAGACAAAGAAAGGCAAGTTTTGATTGTTTGTAGTGACATTCCTCAGGAGTGTTAGTGTCTATGTTAAGGTCAGAAACTAATGTCTTGTTACAGTAGTTGAAAACAACATTTTTGAAAATGTCTGATGTTACATTACGTGGGTCCGAGTATTAACTTTCATACCCATCCAACCCCTTCTCCAAGAAGCGAAAACGGGGTTGGCTAGGTTATAAAATAAAACCTTAATTTCTGATTAAAAATATGCATTGTAAATTTAAAACTTTTAATAGGTAATCTTAAACAGTTTATCTCATTTTGTCAGTAAAAACATTTTTAAACTTGTTTTATTGTCGAAATATACGTCATAAAATCCTGCTAATATTAGCTTTCTCATCGCTTAACAGAATTAAGGCGGGAACACGTAATGTCAAGTCCGTGTCAATACTGGGTCAGAGAACATGCTGCATATATCTTTGATCAACTTTAGCGACACGAAAGCACATTGATTTCTCTCCAGACTGTGTCAAATAGGATTTAAATTAGCCACTGTCACAGTAAGCAGTACGCGTTATTTCCGTTTGATGACACCATTACGTTTGCGACCTAATACCTAGATTTCCGCTTCGAATGGAACGTATAGACAAATGTCAATTCTAGGGACGTTTGAAATAATGTTCTTTCTGAAAGATATTCCATTATGGCCCTGTGGACATGATGTCTGCAAAGTATTTTCCACTTCGTTAATTTGAAATATGCACGTTTAGCTGATTACTTTAAAGCTTCTATTGGCATCATTATAATAATAGCAGATATAAAAGTAGCTATACAACTCGAACAGGAAATATAGCATTCACAGCACACAGTCAACCAAAAACACGGATTAAAACAAACAAATAAAATTCCAACCGGTTGACAGTAGTTGTTCAATAAATGTCGAACAGGCAATGTAGCATTCAAGGACCGAAATCAACTAAAAAACAAGTTCGAAAATACGCGGTATGGTTTGTGACATGAGAAACATAACATAATTGACAAAAGGGTTACCGCATTAGAACGGACCACGGCAAAAAGGCCGCTGGAAACAAACAATAGGTTCTCGAGAACGAAACCTCATTTTTAACCTGTTTAGTGTAAATAAAGAAATCACCACAAAGATATAACCTCTAACAAACTAGGCAGTATCAATAGGTAGTATACTTATAACTCAGTGACTTGGTAAAAGCCAAAGCAACCAGATAACAAATCATTAAGGGCACGCACGACCAAACAAGATTGGAGACAAACATCCAACGCTAACTTCCTTTCTGGATTTAGTAATCATAGGGACCACAATGTCTTCGGTCATCGCACACTCAAAGAGGAACGCATACTGACGAACTTTAAATTGATCAACGCTTAAACAGGCAGTGCATTGAAAACTGATTAGTAAGTGTACATTCCCACAGTTGAATAGTGCCATTTATTAAACTATAACTGACAGACAAAATTGTTACTACAATGGTTTTTTTTGTTCGTTTGTGTTTTTTTGTGTTTTTTTTGGTGGTGGTGATTTTTTATTGTTTGTTTTGTTTTTTATTTGTTTGTTACTATGTTTTTTAGAGTTTCTAGATTTTATTTATTTTCAAGAAACCAAACATTTTAAGATCTTCCTGTAAGATGTTCGCAATCAACATGTAAAGCATTAGCATTAAATACATTTAGTATTCTACAGTCAAAAGTAGATATAGAAATCGAACAGGAAAAGTAGCATTCTTGTAAGTTGTTAGTTACACCCTAATCTATTGTTGAGTTGAAACAAATTCACAATATCCATGATATATTCAAGTAACACGTAAAAGCGTGCACATTTTAAGTGGCCGCTAGAGAGGCCGTGTCATAAGTTTAGTTTTGTGTTAGTGCATGTAAACGTATAGGTCTATCTTCCTTAAACGGCACAATTATGTAAGGGGCCTCTCGTGTAGATTTTAATACTGCGAATTTAGCCACGTATGTCGCGGACTGAACGGGGGAAATAATGGTTTGGGCGTAATGTTTGCTATAAAACCCATTGTCTTCTAGTTCTTGCCGGGATTGATTGATAGTTGCTTTGTTTGGAACAGAAGTTGGACGGCGAAATTCACAGGCAATATGTGGTCAGTATTTATTTTATTAGTTTTTATCGTACATTTGTATTCAGTGGGCGGCGCCATCTTGGTTGGCGGTTACGACATCCGGTTAGCTTTGATGTTTCTCAAACATTAACTTTAGACTAGCATATAATTTTGAGATTACTTTATTAGATGTAATTATTGTAATTGATCATTAATTGTAAAGCAATATTAATTTGATAACAGTGGATAATAGGTGCATTAGTTAACGTTGCCGTATAACTCAGTGATTGTAATACACGATTGTTAACATTAGTTAACAATGAGATGAGTGACTAGGATAAATGTTCGACGCGTATGCATAGAGGTGTATAATGTGGTCATTAGTTGACATGCGTGCATGCATAACTCAGTGAGTGTAATATACGAGTGATTTGATAATGTTTATATTACATGTATTAGCGGCATTGATTAACAGCGACGAACATGGCGTATACATGGCGTTGTAGAATATGTATACATTGCTACTCATCATTAGTACAGCTTACATATATTTATTCAATAATGATTTGTTTGGGTAATGATAATTATGCAAGATTGTTATGTTTGTCAACCGACATCTAAAACGTATGTATAATTACAGCCTAAGCCATCCAGGGTTGGATATTAGCCATCCAGGTGTGGATGTAAGCCTTCCGGGGTGGAGCTAAGCTTCCACGATTAACGTAACGAGCGGTGGTGACGGTCCACGTACCTGCGCAGCATGGCCAGGATTTAGTAGCGACAACCCCCGGGAAACAAGGTGGGCCCGTTATCAGTCCTCACTGGAGGAACATCACCCACAACCTCAATGGAGGTTAACCATCATTACATCGCGTCATCAACCCTTATAGAAGGCATTTGATGACAATCACCCATTGGATTCGCGCATCATCATCTTCATGAGCTCTCGCGCATCGCAGTTATCGCGCTAGATCATAGATCAACATTGTTATAACTTTAACAACACTTTAGTGTCTTATACATTCAGTATTTATAACAATACTAAGAACGTCTTAAACGTTCATGAGAACATTCTTTTCATAGTTAATCTGTGTATTCGCTTGTTTTTTAGATAATTGTATATATATTAAACATATTTTAAAAGTTGCATTAAACTTATGTAAATGCATTCACTGTCATTGATTCTTTCCTGAGTTAGCCCCAACCACTAGGGTCATCCTGTGACACAGTCAATCACAAACACAAACACAAACAAAGAACAACTTTAAATATGAATAAAATGCCAAATAAGACATCACAAACACAAAAGGGTTGACAATAGGGCTACCGCCATGGAACGGTCAGTGGCAAAAAAGGCCGCTGGAGATTTAAACCAGATTCTAGAGTGCACCAAACCTCACACTTACCCTACTGTCATCCCAATAAAACGGGACAGTGTAAACAAATAAATCCCCGCCATGAACTATCTCTAACCAACAAGGCAGCAGTACTAGGAAATATAAGTAAAACACAAATATGCTTGTGTATTTATAAATACAAAAACACAAACGCCTAGAAAGCCACAAAGAAGGTACTAAAATACATGGCAGAAGCCAGAGCAACAATAGAACAAACCATTGAGGGCACGACAAGGCATAATGCCGACAAACATCAAACGTCACCGTCCTTTTGGGCTTTAGGTAGACGTCATCATAGGGTCCACAGTCTGTCCGGTCAGCGCACAATTAAAAAGAAGCATAGTGGCTGTAAACTGTAAATGAGTCCACCGCCAGGCATGCAGTGCGTTGCAAAATTATAGGGTAATAATCTCTTTTGATAAAACGTTTAACAAGTTTAACAAAGATAGTATGAAAGTGATCATGACTAAGGATCTTACGAAGTTTGTAAATAATGTCACCATAGAAGTCAGTTTGTGAAAGTCCTTGTCGCAGAAGAGTTCTTGCATTACTTTATATTTGAAAAGAAGATCAGGGTTATGATAATAAAGGTTTGCAAAGGTTTTACGAGTTGTATGGTAACTGTATCCCTGATGGAGTAGATTTTTAGTTATACAATGATTACGAATATTAAAGTCCTCAACTCGAGTACAAGCTCTAGAAACACGAATAAGTTGGGACACATAGACCCCATAAGAAGTTACTCGGGGAACATCCCGTCTTAATGGGGATAATTAACAATCACCTTACTTGTCATAAATTTTACAAATTATTTCACCATTTTCAATAGAGAGATGTAAATCGAGAAAAGAAGCGTTAGTATCAGAAATATTAGATTTTTTAAGTTGAAGTTCTATAGTACATATATTATTAACCATAGTAGAAAAGAAAAGGTTGTCAATGTTCAATATGTCATTCGGATACCGAGAGGTGTCATTAAAGGCCTCAATGACATATTTCTGTGTATCTGGTGAAAGACTCATCATGAAATCTCGTTCATAGCAATATAAAACAAATCTGCGACAAGGGGTGCACAGTTCGGGATACAAACAATTTGTCTATAAACGGTAGTTCCATACCTGACGAAAATATTATCTAATAGGAAGATGAAAGCTTCACAAACTTCTTGGCAAGTCCACATAGTGTAATTGTCTAAACTGCCGTTAGTGAAAAACGCTTTAATATTATTACAGGCCAAAAATGTAGTTTTATCTCTAGCGAAAGTTTTTTGATTTTGAATAACAGCAATACGATTGTCTTTGAGAAGGCGATGTGGTAAGGTTGTATACAGTGTAGAAAAGTCATAAGTGCTTATAGATGAAACGACGTTGATTGCAAATTTTATCAAGAACGTCTCCTGAATTTGTAATAGACCAACATAAATTAATCCCAGAGTTTTCTTAAGTTTTAGCACACTATTGTTTAACGTGATCTTTAACGGCGGTAAGACAAGAAGTTAAAAAGTTTGGAGGTGTTTGTGGAGGTGTGGCACTAGAAAGTTAATATGTGTTAGCATTATAAAAGGTAATACGTGTATCTATAATTTTAAAAATGGACTTTTTCCAAGTAGAAAGAGAGTATGGGTCCGCATGTTCTCTACGACACCATTGTGTACTAACATCCTAAATGGATTGGGCGATCTGAGCACGACAGACATTAAAATCAATATTTGAAGGTAATCTATACTTAGGACCTCTAGCAAACAATGCCGAATACGTTTATCAACAATATCAAAATTCCCAGTGATGACATAACCTGCTGGAGCATAGCAGAATTTTGATGTGTTACATTCACATTCCTTGGGAGTGTTATTTACTATATCAAGGTCAGAAACTATTTTGTTGTAGTTGAAAATTATATTTCTAATAGTTTTTTTTATACTTATAACAAATTACAGGACTTTTTTTAAATATTTAGGGATGAAACCAACTACATGATTATCTCGACATTACGTGGTTCCACCTTAATTCCATTAACCGATGGTGAAAGCATATATTAGCAGGATGTTATAACGGGTATTTCGACAATAAAACATGTTTAACACATTTTTACTGAAAAAAAAGCGAAAATCTGTTAAAATTACCTATTCAATGTTTTAATTTTACAATATACAAACATTTCTAGCCGAAATTAAGGTTTTATTTCATACTCCAGCCAACCTCATTCTCCCTTCTTGGAGAAGGGGTTGGATGGGGTATAAAAGCTAATACTCGGACACGTAATGGAAAAATAACTAGGCATGTCAATGAAATCAATACCCTTATTAAGATATAGAATGTTTAGAAAATGCCTGAAGTGATCAGACTCCTTGTCAATATGGGGTCGGAGAACATGTTGTGTGTTGCTTTGAATTATGGGAGCCGTGTTATACAAGGGATCTGTACGAATGAAAATTATGTCTGCATCCTCGTCGATCAACTTAAGCGAAGAAATGAACAAAGAGGTAAGTCGTGAAAGCATAGAGTGCTTTCCGTGTAACACTACCAGACCCTTTAACAGGTAATAATAATAGTTTAATAACAAGTGGTAGAAGTATCTCGCAGTTAATAGTAAATGACCAATACTGAGGTGTATCGTAGGCAGGAAACATTGTTACGACCAATTGAATAAATGTGTAAAATCCAATAAGATGATTGCACGTGGGTGCATGTATATACAGGGATGTCTTATTAGCGTGAGGGAGAATATGTTAGGATCTGTAGAACTGGTTAGAATGTAGAGATTTGTCGGACAGTAGAGTGTTAGAATGAATATACCACTATACGATCAGACATTAAAATGGGGTAGTTTTAAACGTTATTAAAGTGTGTAGTAAGGAGCACGGACTTGTTTTTTATTAATGTTCTGGTGACATAGAGTCACAGGACTTCTGTTGGTGCTACCGTGATCAGGATTATGTGTTATTTCGACATAATTAGCACTTTGAACTTGGTCTTGTGGGCAGCTTCTGAACATGTTTGTGGACAATAGTCGATCATAAATGAACTTTGTTGACGGTTGGTGACAATTGTGCAATACGTGCAAGAAGAACTGGAGGCATATTCGACAACCGTGAGTAGCTTTACTGTATTAATCTAGCAATTATGGCAGAACAGGCTGCGTTAGTTAACATGTTTAGGGTAATGGGTGATCAGCATTCGGGGTTAACAAAAAACATCGGGGCTCAGGGTGTAGCCAAAGTCATCACGCCATTTGAGGGGGAGAGCAAATTATTTAAGGATTTGTTAAAAGATATTGAGAAATACTCTTTGTTGGTTGGCATGGCAAATGACAGTATTACATTGGTTGCTTATCAGGCGAGTAAGGGTCCCGTTAGTAATTACTTGAAAAGGTATATGGATGCAATTCCTACCCACACATGGGCACAAGTTAAAGCAGAACTTCAAGCTCGTTTCGCTGAAGTTGTTGACCCACAACATGCACTTTTGTTATTACGCAAAGTCCTTCAAAAACGTAATGAGACAATTCAGGTATATGCCGAAATTCTTATTGCCTTAGGTGATAACGCCTTTGCAGGTCAGGTCCAAGACGTTAGGGATAGGCAATTGATAGGGCATTATATCGATGGTCTCCATGACGATGGAATGAAACTTCGAGTCGTGCGAACCAACCCATAAACGTTGCAAGATGCAATTGCTACTGCAACAGCAGAACAGAACCTTTAAAAGAGGTTTCAGTTAAGGACAGGTCATCATTATCCGAATGATGAACCGACACATGAACAGCCCATGGAAGTTGACCGTTTAAGGAGGCAAATATATTGTCATAAAAGTGGTCATGTAGTGGACTAGAGGCGAAAGAAAAAACGTGAAGTAAGTGCTATTACTGAAAATAAACGCCGTCGTAGCCGATCCACCGTACACGTTAGTGTGCTGGCAGTGCCAAGAAATATGTTACTTTACCAGTGAATGTCAAAATGAGACAAATTGGTAGAACGGACAGCAACGTAGACTAGCTACTGGTCAGTTAAAAGATTCCGCTCCTCGCATGTAGAAGCCGATGGGAGGAGAAATATAAGCAAACCCACGTTTAATATTGCATTAACATCAAACCCAAATTCTTGTTTGTTAAGGATCCAGAAACAAAAACTTAGGGCGTTAATTGACACAGGAAGTGACGTGTCATTAATTCATCGAGACGTTTATTGCAAATTTAAACTAAAACCAAAATTAGATACAACTCGCAAACCTTATTTACAATCTATTACTGGTGGACCGCTTTCTTGCGATGAGAGCTTAGAAATCATTTTTGAGATAGTGGCTATCAAAATGAGTCATAACTTTTACGTGGTCAGGGGCATGAATAGGAGAATAATAATAGGAAAAGATTGGTTGATTAATCATGGTGTCCGTATTTATTATGACCTTGGGTGTATTAGGGTCGCTGGTAAATATGTACCGCTTCAGGAAGATATTCACATTTCATCGATAATTCGATTGAAATCTAAAACAAAACTTCCACCACAAACAAACGTACAAACATTGTTTGTAATTGTCGAGTTAGGAAAAGTCCTAATTTTCAAACAAATGGTCTTACCAAGTTTCAGCAGTTGAACGTGGTTTTCTTAGCTATGAACCAGGTTTTTTAGTTACAAATTCAGTTTCAAAAGTAAAAAGAGATACAATTGTTCCTATTGTGAAAACAAACACAACAAACAAAATATTTACCTTAAGGAGGGGATGTGCGGTTACGAAAAGAGAATTAATTCAGAATCAACAAATTTCTAGTGTAACTCAAGATCAAAATAGTGATCTTAAGGATCAAATTGAATTTGATAGCGTTGATGCTCCACCGAATTTAAGGCAAAATTAATTAAAATTCTAAAACAAATTGCTGATCTGTTTGCACCGAAAGATACTGACTTAAGTCACACTGAAACAGTCAAAATGAAAATTGACACAGGCGACCATTAACCAATTAAATTAGGACTCTATAGAACACCACTAAACAACCGAAATATCGTTGATCAGGAGATGGAAGAAATGTTTGAAGCAAATATTATTTCCAGATCAAAATCTCCTTGGAGTTTCCCTGTGGTCATTGTATATAAAAAGGATGGGTCTAAACGATTTTGTGTAGATTTTCGGGCCTTAAATAAAATTACAAAATCAAACGCGTATCCTTTGCCATTGATAAACGACTTATTGCCCTTTTAGGGAAAGTAAAATACTTTTCATTACTAGACCTCAAATCAGGTTATCGGCAAGTAGCCATGAACGAAGATGACATTGAAAAGACAGCTTTTGCTTGTCACAGAGGTCTATTGCAGTTCAATGTCATGCCTTTTGGGTTAAAAGGATGCACCAGCTATATTTCAAGAACTTAAGTCACATGTTCTTGCTGGGTTAGACAGTTTCACAACTGCTTATCTTGATGACATCTTGATATTCAGTTCTACACTTCAAGAACATTTGGCACACATTGAAAAAGTATTTCAACGGTTAAGGCAACATCGTTTAAAATTGAAGTTAAAGAAATGTAACTTTCTAAAAGCTGAGACTGAGTATTTAGGCTTTGTTATCAATAGCGACGGAATTAAACATAGTCCAAAGAAAGTGGAAGTCATAAAAGCATTACCTGCGCCTACCTGTGTAAAAGAGGTACGCAGCTTTATTGGTATGTGCAGTTATTATCGTCGATTTATTTCAAAGTTTTCGGAAATACCACAACCAATCATAATTCTCACAAGAAAATATGCTAAATTTAATTGGGACTCTGACTGTCAGGAGGCTTTTGAAAATTTGAAGAACAGTTTAGCAATATTACCAATGTTAGGTTACCCCGACCAAGGCAAACCTTATATCCTTTATACGGATGCAAGTAAAAATTGCATAGGAGCTTGCTTGACACAGTCAGTTGATGAACAGACTGAGGCTCTTCCTGGTATAAAAAATGAAAAACCCATTCACTTTTTGTCCCACAAGTTGAGTGATATCCAATGTCGTTGGTCTACTATAGAGAAAGAAGCTTTTGCGATTTATTACGCCTTGCAGAAGTTAGATCACTTTTTACATGGGGCAACCTTCATAATTAGGTCAGATCACCTTCCATTGAAATATCTGTTAGATTCCCCTATGCAAAATAAGAAAATTCAAAGGTGGGCTCTCAGTATCGCGGGCTATGACTGCAAGTTGGAGTTCATCCCAGGGGTGACCAACAGTGTCGCAGACATGTTATCTCGTTTGCCCTTAGATGCTGTACCAGAGGATGCCGAGGGTTATGACCCTGACATCAATGATAACACCTACCAAGTTAATGCACTGAATTCGAACAGGTTTGAGGCAAGGAGGTATGTTAAGTGCAATGTTAATCTTGAAGATCATTTGCAAACACCTACTCTCGAACCTGGCATAGACATGGTAATTGAACAGGAAAAAGACGAAGTTTTAGTAGAAATTAAGGCGGAACTTCGAAATGACAAATTAACACCTACCTTATTCACGATGATATATTGTACTATATCTCAAACGCCGATTATGATCCTATCTTACGTCTCTATCTCCCAAGTCACTTAAGACCAGAGGTTATTCAGCAATATAATGACTCTAATGGTCATATGGGAGTTGACAAGACGTATGACACAATTAAACAGAAGTATTATTGGCCAAACATGTTTACAGAACTGCTAAATTATGTCTCTAGTTGTGTTACTTGTCAAACCAGAAACTTGCAAAAGATCAAACCTCCATTGCAAGAAACTGATATTCCTCCCTATGCATTTGCAAAGATAGCTGTGGACGTTTCTGGCCCATATCCAACGTCACTATCTGGAAACAAGTACATCGTAAGTTTCATCGACCTATATTCGGGCTTTTCCGAGGCATTTTCTGTACCGGATAAAAGTGCTGCAACAATCGAACATTTGCTAATTGACGAAATATTTCCCAGATACGGGGCTTCGATTGCTATGGTTTCAGATAATGGGGTTGAATTTATAAATAGAACTGTTAACTTATTACTACGTCCTATTACCATCCTCAGAGTAACAAAATCGAACGGTACCACCGCGTGTTAGGTGATATTTTAGCAAAGAAATTGAAGGATAATTTGAATACATGGGATGTGTATTTGAATCAAGCTTTGGCTGCAATTCGCTTTAGTGTCAGTGAGTCATTGAAATTTTCCCCTTTCTTTCTATTATACAATAGGGATGTCGTGTTGCCGATAGACACAATTCTCAAACCACGCAGAAAATATGCGGGTGAGGATATGCAGAAAATCGCACTAGAACAACAGCATAAATCATCTCTCTTAGTTCATCAAAGTCTTAAAAATGCCAAACGCCGACAGGCCAAACATGTAAACAAAAATACTAAACTAGTCATTTTTGAAGTTGGTGACCCTGTCTATTATAAAAACCACACTCGAAAGAGCACATTATAATCAAAATGGCGTCCTTATTATCGTATTATCAAACAAACCACGCCTTTCTCATACATTATCAATAGCCAGCTTGATGGAACTGACACCAAGGTCCACATTCACCATCTCCGCTTAGCTAATGTTGATGAGTGGCAGATACCAACAGATAAGTTAAGTCGACCAATTAGGAAAGCTAACTATGTGGTTCCCCCGATAAGAGATCATAATTCCAACCTCAGATACGTCTGACAGTAATGCTGACGATGAACTGCCATTAGCTAAATTGGTCAAACATAACCGCCAAGAACGTAATAATTCTGACGGTGAATCTGACATCCCTTTGATTGAATTGCGCAAAAGAATCTGTTCTCAAAGTAAACAAGCACATAACTCAGATCATGAAAGCTCTAATTCTGAATGTTCCTAATTTGACACGTGTTTCCACCACACCTACTCCTCTTTCGTCAGATGATAAGGACATTGTGGAAATCTCATTTTCATCAGGTGCAATCAAAATGAGGGAATCAGATTCCGATAACATGTCAATTAGTTCAGATGAGTCAGATAAAAAGGAAAATGAGATTTCTGTTATCTCACGCAGGAAGAGTTTTTCACGAAAAAAATCCTCAAAGCAGACACAAAGTGAGAAAATGAGAAAGATGGTAGCAGCCATCAAAGCGATTAGTGGGTTGCTTTAGGCTTCAAACATATGTGTTGTTTGAATTAGTGGGTTGCTTTAGGCTTCAAACATATGTGTTGTTTAAATTAGTGGGTTGCTTTAGGCTTCAAACATATTTATTGTTTTAAAAATTAAGTTACGAATCATCATATGTATGGTTTAGAAAAAGCTGAGAGTAATACTATTTGAGTATTAAGTAATAGTACGTCATGCAAACATAAAGCAGATTGAACAGTGAACCCTTCCTCTTATACTTACAAATAACAATACTGTCATTTCAATGCAACACCATATTGGGGAATTAAAAACTCAACCTTTCAAAATTGAGGATTTTCAGTTGGAACAATTGCTTATAGCTCTGATCACTGGGGGTAAATGTCTAAAAACTCTGTTCTGCCAAACGTTTTGTGTAAGTATACGGTGAACTCTCAGAGTAGACCGAGGGGCTTCGATGCCGGCTCAGACTCCCGGTCGGGAGAGGTCCTACATAGGCATTGCCTGTTGTCCAATCCCATTCAGTACTTGAATAAAATATTGTTCAAATGAGACTCCCGGTCAGCATGTTTTGCTGAAAAGGGGTCAGAAACCCTTTCATCACGTGATAAGCCAATGGACAGAAAATACCGTCTGATCTTCAAGACACGTTATCTGCGTAAATATCCGGATATATCGATATATGTAGAACTGTGGACACACGTGTAATACTAGAGACTAACGCTATATATATACATTTATGTAATTGTGAACATTGTATACTAATATATACACTATATACACTGGTGTTATATAAACTGGTGACGTCAGTCAAAAACTGAATCTAGACTTGTTGTAAATAGAACATGTGCAATTTAGACGGACTAACAGTGGTTTAGTCCCGAATGCTACCCCATACATAACTAACTTTTACAATACTCAAGTATTTGAACCAAGTGTGTAAATATGAACCTGTCGGAAACTAATTGGAAGCGTTTTGGAGATCAGTTAACTCATATCTTTGCTGTATACAATTAGTGAGCTACACGTGGAGAGGAACTGCTAGCCTCTAATAGATGCTAATCGTTTACCTATAGCTAATTGGAACTACGTTACCACGTTATCAACAACAGGTGTTCGGCATTGCCTATAGGGAATTTACCTGCTGTTATCCTACGGAGAATATTAACCTGGACAGATTAATGAACTCTCTGCATACAACTTTAAAGGGACTTGCGGTTATCTAAAATGGTACGCAAACATTATGGGACGATGCCATGGAACACGTTCTACTGAGGGCCGATGGTGTAACGTTTGGTGGAGCCAAACTGGACAATCCATGACGATACCGGGACAACGATGACAGTGGACGTGGCCATATACATAGACGCTTTGCAGTGATTATTGTGGCTAACTTTTGTGCCGTAGCATTTACATTGAACTGCATTCTTTCTTCTATGTGTAACTGGATTTATTTAAATGTTATACAGTGGCTAATGGCACAAACATTTTAGTCTAAGAATTTTATTAGAACTGTTCTAATTTAAGTATAACATTTCAAATTAATATGTGAGGAATTTGTAACACTACCAGACCCTTTATTAAGTAATAATAATAGTTTAATAACAATTGGTAGAAGTATCTCGCAGTTAATAGTAAATGACCAATACTCAGGTATATCGTAGGCATGATGTATGGCAGATACAAACGTTGGGGTTGATTGGCATATTGCCAGTATGTGCGTAAGAATTTTGAGAAATGTTGATACAATGTCGGAAAACGGAGCTAGGGGAGATAATCCATGCATCTCTGACTTGCATTTCTAAAAGGTGGGGATCTGCGATGGCTCAACATCGACTACATTTAGTTTGAAATAATTCCATGTTAATAAATATTGTCATTAAGGCCGAATGGATATGGTGTCTGCAAGTTTGTCATCAACTTGACTTTGGAACTTTGAGCCGTTAAACGTCATGGTGAAAATGGTTTCCGGACTTAATATTTAAGTCCTTATTGTAGGCATATATACACCCACCAAACTTAAATGGATACATGGTATTCTTGAAATATGTATCACGCATTAAAATTAGCATCTTGATCTAGTAATCCAGTATCGTTTTGAAGTTAAACATGCTTTCATATAATTAAATAAAATGGTGAGTTTTTCATTTTATATTTGTTTGTTATGCTACCAAATGTTTAAATATATATATGGTGCAATATAATCAACGGTCAGTTATATGTACAAACTGTTTCCTTTGAACGGTTCTAATAATTAATATTAATGATTGGGAAAATGTAAGTTGTGTAGAAAAACTAACGGGACGCCGCGAGTTTTAAAGGCATCAAAATGACATGTGTCCCTTTAACATGTGCGTTTCCTGCAAGGTCGGTGTAGTTCACACTGGTTTTTGCGGTATTTGTTGTTGTTGTGGTTGCTTTGTTGGTTTTTTTGTTTTGTTTTTTGTTGTTGTTCTGTTCTTGTTTTTTGACGGTTTTTTTTAAGATTCAGGTTACCGAGACTTAAAAAAGTAGTCACTGTGCATATGTGTTTTTAACGCTTACTAAAACCAGTCCAAGTTTGTATTTTTCTTGACTGTACAAACACTGTCAACGATGACAAAGGATAGTGAACCCAAGAAAGAAGAATGTCTTCGGACTCCAGATGTTCTATAATGCAAATCTACATTAAATCAAATAAATTATATACATAGGGTCCACTACTTATATAAACTGATTTTAATGTTGAAATCCAACATATCGACACTCCGTCTACCATTTATTTCTTAGGAAACACTTATTATGAAACGTTAAAATCAAAGAACCAAAAAGAAATGTCTTGTCATTTTGGCACTTCTGTACTACGTACAGACAAAAACTAGTCAGATTAATTTAGTAAATTCCTTTGGTGTCTTTTCCACAAAATGTCATGTTATTTTGGTATAGATGATGTTTCTTTCTTTTTTCGATGATCGCGCGTTTTATGATTCGTTCACGTCGCTTTAGTTTTGCATTGCTTTACTTCTTTCAGTCTGTTTCAGAGAAATAGATTATAAACACAAATGCCATAGGTTGACTTCTTGGAAATCGTGTTAGTGCTTTAATGATTGTGATGTCGTTGCCTTTCATTACGTCATGCTTTAGTATCACTTAATCTTATGCTACAAAAACACAAAGTCATTTGTTAATTTATTTCTCTCCTTTCAAGAATGAATGAATGAATGAATGAATGAATGAATGAATAGTGTTTTACGGCACGTCGATACATAAATAGGTCACATTGTGCGCAAAACCTGATGAAAGATAAAGCAATAAAGTAGTAATTAAACATTACTACAAATGTAAAACTATTTACAAATAAGGGATGATATGGTAGTAATATATACTATGTATATATGTAAATCAACAAAAGCCCGTCAACGGGTGTATAAACAAGTAAATATATATAAGGACATATTATAATGATTTATGAAGTCTGATTTCTTACAGGAAATCTAAAATAAGACTAAAATATATAGTTTCAAATAACTCTTTCATAGTGTTAACATTGTAGTACCTTTGCCGCATAGGATCAATGTCTACACATTCCAACACTATCTGTTTGACCGTTAACGGTGCAAAGCAGGGTATACATTCTGGTAATTGCTCACATTGTAATAAATATGAATGAGAATAACGTGAATGCCCTATCATGAACCGGGCTCGAACAATTACTTGTCGACGAATGGGTCTACCAGAAGAACGCCATTATCCTCTCCTTTCAAGCAACGATACAGATATTGATTTAAAATTATTATTGACATGAAATTATAAATCCTATTAAAGACTCAATGTCTCAATCTATATCAATACAAGTCTTCATTAATGAGGCACAGTTGCTTTGCATTAGTTTAAAAGGTCAATACTTGAATTATGCTAAGGAAACATACCAAACATTAAAGGCAATGTAGCGGCACAGCCAAACAAGCTATTTTATTTAGAGTTCTGATCTGGAAATAGGTGAAAGAATTATCAAATCGGATGATAAAAAAAATAGATACGACCATTTAAAGGTTGTTCTAAAACGGAAATTGGAAATGGGGGCCACCATTCTGAGAACTGACGTCATAGTTTCAAATTACCATATTGGAATATTGAAAGAAAAGAAAATCTCTGCATATGAATGCAAACTCATTTACTGGTCATATAAAGCATTATTGCAATTGTAATAATATAAGTGATCATCAAAACGTTATAATTATATTGCCTATTAATGCCTCCAAGTTTGTAAGAGGCCGGGATTTCTTTATTTAAACCAGCCCTTTTAACTGTGGTGACAATACGGTAAAAGTGAGGTTTGTTGCATCCTACAACCTGGTTTAACCCCAAACAGCCGTTGTACCGCACGGTACAGGTAATGTGAACCGTGTTATATTTGTGATGTGGCATGAGTTGCTTCTAATTCATATTGTAAATTGTTGTTTGTTTTAAATACGTTTTTTTGGAGTGAGTAAATAACTACATTTCCCGTTCAACTGCTTGTATATACTGAGGGAAAGGTTTAGCAATTTTTTGTTGCACCCTGGAAATAATACATTTTTTGTTGTAAAATCACGAAACTACTGCCATACACATCAATAACAGTCGAACATCTTAATGACGTAACGAAAACATTAACGTAGGGGTCAAGCCCGTAAGCTCCCAAAAGGTCAGTATATCTTGTATACAGTATTATTTTATCTAAAAAAAACTTGCTAAACTTTTTTCCTTCATAGTTTGTATAGTTTCGTAGGTTTTCCACATTTCAATGCGCAAACACTATACAACTGTTATAGATTAATTGGTCGTATGATTATCGTTCATACCCCCATCCAACCCCTTCTCCAAGAAGTGAATCGGGGTGTGCTGGGGTATAAATAAAACCTTAATTCCGTCTCAGACTGTTTGCACATTGTAAAATAAAAACAATTAATAGGTACTTTTAAACAGGTTATCGCATTGTTTTCGGTAAAACATGTTTTAAGCGTGTTTTATTGTCGAAATATCCGTTATTAACTCCTACTCATATAAGCTTTCTCGTCGCTTAATGGAATTAAGGCCGGACCACGTAATGAGTCCATCGTAGTTTCATGTTCATTGTTAGAAGCACGTTTATGTTCGTCATTAGATCAATGGCAATACTAAATGACATAGCAACTTCACGTTTCTTGAATAAATACAGAAATGGTTATTCGCGGGAAGCAACTAACACACCTAAAAGAAGAAAGCTGAATACTCGTTTTTATTGAGTCTTTTTATGAGAGGTAATATACGATGCAATACATTTCACGCCCGCAAGCACCGTATTCATTTCTTATAGCTAATATAGTATAGTCGTCGCATTCTACAGTTCATGTTTTGAGACAAATAACACAATTCCATTGTAATACTTGAAACCCCATCTGTAAAAGTAGATATTAATATCTTAAAAAAATTGAATTTCAGCTTATTTTAAGGTCGTTAAGGAAAAACAAGAAAATGCGCCTTTCCAGACGTCTGTTTGTTTTGATGCCTGGCAATGTGAAAAAAAGAAAAAAATGTAAAAATCGTTCTTATGTTAGGATTATCTGTATATAGAATATATATGTATATATTTGGATAACTCATTTATAGGAAAAATACTTTAAGTCTTTTACTGAACAAAATCTTTTTTCAAGTTGATATTTGGTAGATAGTATAAAAACCACAATTCGCAACATCTCGTACACTGCTTCGCAGCATTCGGTGATTGATAAACACTTCAAGATTACCGTGTGTCACTTTAAAGTGTATATCTGTTTTACTATTCAACAGAATACATCCAGTCAATAGTATGGTGTGAACAGAAATTTTGAATAATTCTTTGAACTATTTTTTTCAACTTTTGAAAATATATAATAACTGATTATGAATTTTCCTGTGCGCAGTTTCGTTTTGATGTCAGGTTATGGAATGGGGATCGTTACAAAGTTCGTCCGTGTTAACGCATTTTTTTCTAGTGTCATCGCCTGCCGTCCTTAAAACATGGTAAATACGTCAATGGTGAGGAAATTGTTGCAATGATGTTACTCTTCAGTTAAATCAGCTAGATTAAACCAGACACACGTATAGTAATTGTTTATGATGTCCCCATACAGCATAAATGTCTGATACATAATAAACTTCTAGTACAAAGACGTATCATTCGGCATTAAAATAGCACGCAAAGGCAAATTTAATTCCTAATTCAAGACAGTAAGGATATTAAATAAATACTGAGGATGGTGATCCTTTGGAAGTATCAAACACAAATAAGAGAATAAAGTAGCAGACTCGGTTTTATTGAGTCTGTTCATGAGAGGTAATGTTCGAAGCAACAACTCTCAGGCCCTCGAGCACCGGCTTAAGCGGTATTCCATTTTAAAGCCACATACACTGGGTTCGTTGATCTCAAAGGACCAGTAAAAAAGCCACTACGGTTTCGTAACCTACTTTATCGTCCAAATATGTACATATGCTTGTAAAATTAGTAATTGTTAAAGTTATCTAAATTGCAGAATTTACCGGAAATCCTTAGACGAGTAGTACATATTTACGAAGTTCAGTGTTGTAGTGGTTATAGTTACTTGCAGTATATGCAGGGAGGTCTTGGTTCGAGTCCCCAGGCCGCGTCATACAAACGACTTTAATAAATGGTAGCAGTTTCTTGTAACCCTTGCTTGACAGGCAACACAAGGATAGTACTAACTCTGGTTGGCCCAGTGTCACAAAAAGTTACTGGGTGGGCGTATCACATACTACGGCGTGGTATCCCAATGTGGTATCACTATATCGGCTTCAAGTAGACTTAAAAAGATACATAGTATTACTGCAATGACTCACATAATTGCGAGTCAACAAGGGATATTAATCCTTACAATTATACACATATAACGAATTGCGTTCAACTGCGTATAACGGCAATAGGTATTCGAGTACTCGGGATACCGTTCAGCTTCGTTAACAGGCAATAGTTCGCTGAGTATTAGGGATAACGTTTAACATCATTTACATTTACCGGCAATAGTTGATCGATTACTAGGTATACCGTTAATAAATGCTGAAAAGGTATCCTTTGAAGTAAGAAAGACAAACAAGAGAGGAAATGTAGCAGACTCTGTTTTATTGAGTCTGTTCGAGACAGGTAATATAAGGTACAACATTTCTTACGCCACTAGTTAGCATCGGCGGCTTAAGCGGTGTTCTACTGTAAAGATACAAAGTGTGGGCTTTGTGATCCCATAGGACCAGTAAGTAGTATGACTACTATTGTGTAGGTGGTTGACTTATATAACCGACTGTCAAATAAATGATCCTGTGTATATTGTATTGGGGTCTTACATGTATCGCTCTTGTAAGCGCTTGACGACATCTGTCAGTCATGCTAATCCATTGTCCAGTTGAAACATTTTCACCATTTGCATGATATATTAATGTACCATGGAAAAGCGAGCATTTTTATTGCGCTGTTAGTCGGAGTTTAGGTAGGGCCGTTCAATAAATTTATACGTACGTTAATGCATGTAAAATTATAACCTAACTCTCTAAAGGGCAAATGTTGGATTATAAAGTGCATTGTATTCCAGTAGAGGTCGGGGAAATTAAACGTTGCTTTGCTTGGAGCAGTCGTTTGGAAAGGGTGAGATTCACAGGCAATATGTGGTCAGTATATCTATTTTATGAAATTTTATGGTACATTTGTATTCAATTGTCGTCGCCATTTTGTTGTGTGATGTTGTTACATCCGGTCAACTATCATATGAAGTTAACTTTATTTTAGTTTTAGTACTTAATCATTAACTATAGTACAATACTCAATTGATAACGTTGTATATTATGGGCATTGGTTAACGGTGAGACGATATATCTGTATAGATGCCGATGCGTATAAATGGCATTATAGAATACGTATACTTTGCTTCACATCATAATTCGAGTGTGGCTCACACATATTTCCTAGATTATTATTTGATTGTGTAAATATGATTGTATAAGATTGTTGTGTTAATGAACTGACGTCTAAAATTATGTATCATTACAACCTAAGTCTCCCGGAATGGAGCTAAGCCTTTTTGGTGTGAAGGCCTTCTAAGTGATTCAGCATATAAGGTAATTAGCGGTGGAGAAGATCCCGGTACATGGACAACATGGTCAGGTGTTCATAGAAGCAACAACCCCCGGGTTACGTGGTTGGCCCGTCATCAGACCTCAGTGGAGGAACTTCATCATTCAACCTCGTTGGAGGCAATTCATCGCATCATCAACACTTACAGAAGGATTTTGATGACAATCAACGTTCACAGGAATCGCGCATCATGTTCATCGAGTCATGCGCATCATACACATCGCGTTAGATCATACTTCTTTGTAACGTTACTGATAATACACATTATTGTAACTTCAACAACACTTTCGTGTCCTCTATAGAGGATCGACGTATTCGGTATTCGTGATAATACTACGAAAACCTTATACGTTAATGAGAACAGTCTTTTTTTCTTTCATCTGTGTATTCTCTTGTTTTACTTTGATAATTGTATATATTACATTTAACTTTTTTTTAAAGTTGCATTAAACTTATATAAATGCAGTCTCCGACATTGATTCTTTCCTGAAGTTCGTCCCAACCACTAGGGTCATCTTGCGACACCACAATCGCCCAATCCATTGAGATTTGACCTTAACTCCTATTCTACTTCAAGTTGCAAAAATACTATCTTTAACATCATAGATACCCGTATTAACTTCTATATGACTTAAATAACACCTCGCGGTATCTTGATGACATATTGACATTGACAACCCTTTCTTTTCCACTATGGTTATTAATATATATCCTAAAGAACTTTAACTTAACAAAGCTAATATTTCTGATACTAAAGCTTCTTTTCTCGATTTACATCTTTCTATAGAAAATGGTGAAATAATTAGCAAAATCTATGAAAAGAGAGATGATTTTAACTTTGATATTGTTTATGTTTAGAGAGATGATTTTAACTTTGATATTGTTTATATTCCCCGATCAACTTCTTATGGGGTCTATGTGTCTCAACTTATTCGTTTTTCTTGAGCTTCTACTCGAGTTGAGGATTTAATATTCATAATCTTTGTATAACTAAAAAGCTATCCATCAGGGCTACCGTTGCCATAAACTTCATTTAACCTTTGCAAAATTAAATATCGTAACCCTGATCTTCTTTCCAAATATAAAAGGAATATAAGAACTCTTCTGCGACAAGGACTATCACAACTGACTTCTAGTGTGTGTTCGTAAGATCCTTGGTCTTGTTCATTTTCATATTATCTTTGTTAAACTTGTTAGGGTTAGTGTTAAAAGGTTTGTCAAAAGAGGTTATGACCCTATCATTTTGCAACGCACTGCCTGATTGTTGTCGGACCCATTTACAGTTTACAGACACTATGCTTTCCTCTTTAAATGTGCAATGACGTCTACCTAAAGCCCAAAAGGACGGTGACGTTGGATGTTTGTCTACAATCTTGTCTTGTCGTGCCCTCAATAGTTTATTATCGTGTTGCTCTGGCTTCTGTCAAGTCACTGAGTACCTTCTAGGCTATTGTTTTTTGTATTTATATATACACGAGCATCTTTGTGTTTTACTTATATTACCTATTAATGCTGCCTTGTTGGTTAGAGCATAGTTCATGGCGGGGATTTCTTTATTTACACTATCCCATGAAGTAGGGTAATGTGAGGTTTGATGCATCCTAGAACCTGGTTTAAACCTCCAGCGGCCTTTTTTGCCACTGACCGTTCCAAGGCGATAGCAGTGTTGTCAATCCTTTTGTGTTTGTGACGTCATATGTTTTAACATTGCCATTCATGTTTGTCTTTTTGCGTGTTTTGGGGTTTACTGTGCTCTGTGCAGCATTTCCTGTTCGACTTTTATACTTATTTTGATAATCCCATAGGACCAGTAAGTAATAACACTACAGATATGTAATCGAGGTGACTTTTTACAGCCGCTACACAGCACTGACAAGCAAGTACCGGCAGTAGTAAGCCGAGTACTAGATATACCTCCAGTATGATTTACCGGCAATAGTAAAAGTAGATATAAAAGTCGAACAAGAAATGTAGCATCAAGAGCCATAGTCAACCAAAAACACGCACTGAAACAAACAATGATTATAAAGATGAATAAAAGGCAAGATTTGACATCACAAACTTAAAAACTAGTACTCAAAGGCTTGGCAGAAACCAGAGCAACATAAGAACAAACCTTAAAGGGTACGACAAGACAAGATCAAACGCTACCGTCCTTTGAGGATTTGAGTAGACGTCATCATAGGGTCCAAAATCTGTCCTGTCATAGCAATAGTCATCCTGTTAAATAAAATATGTAGCAGTGTAATAAGAATTATTCTCATTTACCGGCAATAATTAGCCAAATATTATGGATACTGGCCAGCAGAATTTTACCGGTAGAAATACGCCGAGTACTAATGACCCCTGTTAAACAGTATTACTGGCAATTACTCATTCCTTTGTACTGTTCGGACTCGTAATAAAATAAGAAGCGGTGTACAACCAAGATTCATTATAAGAATTAATTTACCGCGCCATTTAAAGTATTACTAAGGCCTAAGTCGTAAATGTATAACTACTACATGTGGCAAATTATGTAAAACAGGACAATGAGCTTTATTCGTTGAAACCAAAGGCATATTATCTTTAACATATTTTCACTATTTCGAGCCGCCCCATACAGAGAGCGGAAGGATACACTTGGGAATCGGTCCCTACTCGTATTATCGAATACTTTTAAAAAAAATAACTATATAACTTCTCGGAGGATAGACTGCGACACATTAAATATATTTGATTAAAACATAATTTCAATTTAATATCAACTTCTATAAAGTTAACAATGTAAGTATGTTGTTTAATGGTAATGCGATCTATCCTTAGCAATTATATAATTATTATCAGTTGTTTGTCAGTTATGCATGTCGCTATCTGCACGACATATCATTTGATTTTGCAACATCACTCTGCACGATGGTAATTATCATAAGACATCACTCTACCAGTTAGTTATTATCATAACACATCACTCTCACGTTAATAATTATCATAAGACATCACTCTACCAGTTAGTTATTATCATAACACATCACTCTCACGTTAATAATTATCATAAGACATCACTCTGCACGTTAGTAGTAATCATATGACATTACTCTGCCGTTAGTAATTATCATAAGACATCACTCTACCAGTTAGTTATTATCATAACACATCACCCTCACGTTTTTTAATTATCATAGGACATCACTCTCACGTTAGTTATTATCATAAGACATTAATCTGCACGTTAGTAATTATCACAAGACATTACTCTGCATGTTAGTATTTATCTTAAGAAACAACTCTGCACGATAGTAAGTAATATATGACATTACTCTGCGCGTTAGTAATTATCATAAGAAATTACTCTGCACGATAGTTATTATCATCAGTCATTACTCTGCACGTTAGTAATTATCATAAGACATTACTCTACACGATAGTTATTATCATAAGACATTACTCTGCACGTTAGTAATTATCATAAGACATTACTCTGCACGTTAATAATTACCATAAGACATTATTCTGCACGTTAGTAATTATCATAAGACATAACTCTACACGTTATTAATTACCATAAGACATTACTATGCATGTTATTAATTATCATAAGACATAACTCTACACGTTATTAATTATCATAAGACATTACTCTGCACGTTAGTAAATACCATAAGACATAACTCTGCACGTTAGTAATTATCATATGACATTACTCTGCATGTTAGTAATTATCATAAGACATTACTCTACACGTTAGTAATTATCATAAGACATTACTCTGCACGTTAGTTATTACCATAAGACATAACTCTGCACGTTAGTAATTATCATAAGACATTACTCTGCACGTTAGTAATTATCATAAGACATTACTCTGCACGATAGTAATTATCATCAGTCATTACTCTGCACGTTAGTAATTATCAAAAGACATTACTCTGCACGATAGTAATTATCATCAGTCATTACTCTGCACGTTAGTAATTATCATAAGACATAACTCTACACGTTAGTAATTATCATAAGACATTACTCTGCACGATAGTAATTATCATCAGTCATTACTCTGCACGTTAGTAATTACCATAAGACATTACTCTGCACGATAGTAATTACCATAAGACATAACTCTACGCGATAGTAATTATCATAAGAAATTACTCTGCACATAAGTAATTATCATACAACATTACTCTGCACGATAGTAATTATGATAAGACATAACTCTACACGTTAGTAATTATCATAAGACATTACTCTGCACGTTAGTAATTACCATAAGACATCACTCTGCACGTTAGTAATTATCATAAGACATTACTCTGCACATAAGTAATTATCATACAACATTACTCTGAACGATAGTAATTATCATCAGTCATTACTCTGCACGTTAGTAATTACCGTAAGACATAACTCTACACGTTAGTAATTATCATAAGACATTACTCTGCACGATAGTAATAATCATCAGTCATTACTCTGCATGTTAGTAATTACCGTAAGACATAACTCTACACGTTAGTAATTATCATAAGACATTACTCTGCACGATAGAAATTATCATCAGTCATTACTCTGCACGTGAGTTATTATGATAAGACATTACTCTGCACGATAGTAATTACCATAAGACATAACTCTACACGTTAGTAATTATCATAAGACATTACTCTGCACAATAGTAATTACCATAAGACATAACTCTACACGTTAGTAATTATCATAAGACATTACTCTGCACATTAGTAATTATCATAAGACATTACTCTGCACGTTAGTAATTACCATAAGACATAACTATACACGTTAGTAATTATCATAAGACATTACTCTGCACGTTAGTAATTACCATAAGACATAACTCTGCACGTAAGTAATTATCATAAGACATTACTCTGCACAATAGTAATTATCATCAGTCATAACTCTGCGCGTTAGTAATTACCATAAGACATAACTCTCACGTTAGTAATTATCATAAGACATTATTCTGCACGATAGTAATTATCATCAGTCATTACGCTGCACGTTAGTAATTATCATAAGACATTATTCTGCACGATAGTAATTATCATCAGTCATTACTCTGCACGTTAGTAATTATCATAAGACATTACTCTGCACTTTAGTAATTACCATACGACATAACTCTACACGTTAGTAATTATCATAAGACATTACTCTGCACGATAGTAATTATCATCAGTCATTACTCTGCACGTTAGTAATTATCATAGGACATTACTTTGCACGATAGTAGTTACTATAAGACATAACTCTACACGTTAGTAATTATCATAAGACATAACTCTACACGTTATTAATTATCATAAGACATCACTCTGCACGTTAGAAGTAATCATATGACATTACTCTGCCGTTAGTAATTATCATAAGACATCACTCTACCAGTTAGTTATTATCATAACACATCACTCTCACGTTAATAATTATCATAGGACATCACTCTCACGTTAGTAATTATCATAAGACATTAATCTGCACGTTAGTAATTATCACAATACATTACTCTGCACGATAGTTATTATCATCAGTCATTACTCTGCACGTTAGTAATTTTCATAAGACATTACTCTACACGATAGTTATTATCATAAGACATTACTCTGCACGTTAGTAATTATCATAAGACATTACTCTGCACGTTAATAATTACCATAAGACATTACTCTACACGTTATTAATTATCATAAGACATAACTCTACACGTTATTAATTATCATAAGACATTACTCTGCACGTTATTAATTATCATAAGACATAACTCTACACGTTATTAATTACCATAAGACATTACTATGCATGTTATTAATTATCATAAGACATAACTCTACACGTTATTAATTATCATAAGACATTACTCTGCACGTTAGTAATTACCATAAGACATAACTCTGCACGTTAGTTATTATCATATGACATTACTCTGCACGTTAGTAATTATCATAAGACATTACTCTACACGTTAGTAATTATCATAAGACATTACTCTGCAAGTTAGTTATTACCATAAGACATAACTATGCACGTGCGTAATTATCATGAGACATCACTCTGCACGTTAGTAATTATCATAAGACATTACTCTGCACGATAGTAATTATCATCAGTCATTACTCTGCACGTTAGTAATTATCAAAAGACATTACTCTGCACGATAGTAATTATCATCAGTCATTACTCTGCACGTTAGTAATTATCAAAAGACATTACTCTGCACGTTAGTAATTATCATAAGACATTACTCTGCACGATAGTAATTATCATATGTCATTACTCTGCACGTTAGTAATTACCATAAGACATTACTCTGCACGATAGTAATTACCATAAGACATAACTCTACACGTTAGTAATTATCATAAGACATTACTCTGCACGTTAGTTATTACCATAAGACATCACTCTGCACGTTAGTAATTATCATAAGACATTACTCTGCACATAAGTAATTATCATACAACATTACTCTTAACGATAGTAATTACCATAAGACATAACTCTGCACGATAGTAATTACCATAAGACATAACTCTACACGTTAGTAATTATCATAAGACATTACTTTGCACGTTAGTAATTATCATAAGACATTACTCTGCACGTTAGTAATTACCATAAGACATAACTCTACACGTTAGTAATTATCATAAGACATTACTCTGCACGTTAGTAATTACCATAAGACATAACTCTGCACGTTAGTAATTATCATAAGACATTATTCTGCACGATAGTAATTATCATCAGTCATTACTCTGCACGTTAGTAATTATCATAAGACATAACTCTACACGTTAGTAATTGTCATAAGACATTACTCTGCACGATAGTAATTATCATCAGTCATTACTCTGCACGTTAGTAATTATCATAAGACGTTACTCTGCACGTTAGTAATTACCATAAGACATAACTCTGCACGTTAGTAATTATCATAAGACATTATTCTGCACGATAGTAATTATCATCAGTCATTACTCTGCACGTTAGTAATTATCATAAGACATAACTCTACACGTTAGTAATTATCATAAGACATTACTCTGCACGATAGTAATTATCATCAGTCATTACTCTGCACGTTAGTAATTACCATACGACATAACTCTACACGTTAGTAATTATCATAAGACATTACTCTGCACGATAGTAATTATCATCAGTCATTACTCTGCACGTTAGTAATTATCATAAGACATTACTTTGCACGATAGTAGTTACCATAAGACATAACTCTACACGTTAGTAATTATCATAAGACATAATTCTACACGTAATTAATTATCATAAGACATCACTTTGCACGTTAGTAATTACATAAGACATAACTCTGCACGTTAGTAAATATCATAAGACATTACTCTGCACGTTAGTAATTATCATGAGACATTACTCTGCACGATAGTAATTATCATCAGTCATTACTCTGCACGTTAGTAATTATCATAAGACATTACTCTGCACGATAGTAATTATCATCAGTCATTACTCTGCACGTTTGTAATTATAATAAGACATTACTATGCACGATAGTTATTATCATCAGTCATTACTCTGCACGTTAGTAATTATCATAAGACATAACTCTACACGTTAGTAATTATCATAAGACAATACTCTGCACGATAGTAATTATCATCAGTCATTACTCTGCACGAAAGTAATTATCATAAGACATTACTCTGCACGATAGTAATTACCATAAGACATAACTCTACACGTTAGTAATTATCATAAGACATAACTCTACACGTTATTAATTATCATGAGACATCACTCTGCACGTTAGTAATTATCATAAGACATTACTCTGCACGTTAGTAATTATCATCAGTCAATCCTCTGCACGTTAGTAATTATCATAAGACAGTACTCTGCACGTTAGTAATTACTATAAGACATCACTCTACACGTTAGTAATTATCATAAGACATTACTCTGCACGATAGTAATTATCATCAGTCATAACTCTGCACGTTATTAATTATCATAATACATCATTCTGCACGTTAGTAACTATCATAAGACATCAATCTGCACGTTAGTTCTAACCATGATGTGCAACGTTTATTTCCACATTGCAATCAATGTTAACATCTTACATATTAATGATCTGCTGCACTTCAAATCAATTATAGATCATTCAGTGCAATTAGAATGCAGAAAAAAATACCGCTTAGCTTCGAATCTTGGAATAATCCACACATACCCCGCCCCCCTCCCAACAGCACCCCCTCCCCCTCCTTCAAACACACACATAACAAACAGCTGTTTATGATAATAGGATCTATAATCGACTTCACCTATTAGCACATACTGCCAATGTAAATTGCATGTTAGAGTCGGATATCAGTGTATAATACGTGTGTAAATATTGAAACATGATTTTTGTTCCTTTATCTATAAGAATTTCATAAAGCGCGTAATCACAGACATATGTTTGAGAGAAACAGTTAGTTTGATAAACAGGCATACATCTGTTTTTATCTAATTGCATTCACGTTATCTAGACACAGGGGCGTATCGTGGCATACTCCTTTACTCCAAAAAAAAAAGGTTATATTCTTAACAAATATCGATTGTAATTATCATAAGACATCACTCTCATGTTAGTGGGCACCAGTTTGGTCCGGAAATGAAAAAATATATATATATCAGGGGAGGACCTCCGAACCCGCTTGTGGAAGTGCACCTACTCCTAAACACTCCCACACTCTACGCTTCGCGCGTCGTATTAGGCTTAAATAATAGGAACGGTCGCTAATCCGACCGACCCTATGATTTAGCCGCCGAGCCTAACTTTTTTTATTGCAAAAGAAAAAAATGAAAAAAAAAAACTCAAAAAAAAATAATAATAATAAAAGTTGAACCCATGAACCAAGGTTTCTTATGGAGAAAAAAAAATATGCCTGCAGTGAGATTTGAACCCAAGACCCCTGGGGTTTCCAGTGTACATTATTAAATATTGAAAAATGGCCCTAACCATGTATTATCTAGGTATTAATACCTTCCCTAGACTTTTTATCATATTAAAAGTGGTTTTTCATTAACAAAAATAAGGACATTAATAGTAAAAAATAATAAAAAATTTAAAAAAATCCTACCTACCTACCCTTTTATTTTTTTAAGCCATTAGCGGAAACAAACCATTTTTTTGGGCCTGAGAAGTATGTTGAAAACAGGCCATGCTACGCCCCTATCTAGGCAAGAGCTGTGAAGTAACTGTCTAAACAGCTGTTAAGTAACTGTCTAAATGTAAGCTGTCTAAATGCATACTCGTTAAAGCAACCCACCGGCAGTTTACATTCATTATTTAGATATCAATCATACTTTAATCACCATGTCAATTTGTTAAATAAGTTAAGAAAATACTACCTCTCATGAACAGACTCAATAAAACTGAGTCTGCTACTTTTCTGTGTTTGTTTGTGTTTGCTGTTTCCAAGAGACTCCCTTTTTATGTATTTAAAATAAAATATACGAGCCAATAATCATGTCTACATTAAGTGCACACCATAATTAGATTCTGGCCAATAATAACACATATACAGGCTGCAATGATCAGCGGAATAACTGCCTGCGTAGTTATTGAACAGTTAATGTGACATCGCCAACTATCTCTCCATTGTTCCACTTCAAAGCCTTAACAACTACATAGTATGAAAATATCCATTAAGATATATCCCATCGGATTTCTACACCAGACCATCGATCTAAGATAAATAGTATCATTCTCAAGTATGTTGTCTCAGTATTTCTAAAAATATTTGTCACTACTAGTGTACATGGTGTATAGAATATCGATGGAAACGAGAAGTACTTTAATTTAAATGGATACATTCTAAACAAAAACGTAAACAAATGGGGCAGAAAGATAATGAAAAAAATTTACTGAAGTGTTCCCATTTTATAACAAAGATCTATTGAACTATATTGATGCATGTTCTATAATTAAGGATTGAAGGTACTGGTTGAAAATTACCAAATAAAGATAGCAACAAAAAGGCACCAAGCCTAACATTAAAACAATCTCTTCAGTCTTATCTTATATTAATTAACAAAACGAGCATTGCAGTACCATGGCATGTCAAACGTTGCAATATTCAATAACAGTTTTCGATTAAACCCATTGGTGTCCGTGAGGATTAAAACCGCGACCTCCACCACTACACTTTAAAACTCCAAAGCAAAACTCCACACCATATCTTAAACCATGCCCTGTATTATCAATAATATATAAATATATAAAGTATATAATAGAAATTGCTTACATAATTTTTAAAAGAATGCCGATATTTATTACAAATTTAGAGTTACTGCTTTATAATTAGTATCATAAAATAATCAAATACAAATAGTAAATAGTGTATACAAATGTTGAGTAATATAAAACATTATGCAACATTTGACATTGCTTTAAATGTGCATGTACTTACCTAGATATTATTTCTCCAAGTTATTAAATATTATTCTGTGCCATCTATCGCCGTATCCCCACACATTACATAGTGTGCATTGAGTGATCCCAATATAGTGTTTAGACTGGCACTATTACTCTGGTGTTCTCCATAGCTTTACCAATTCACTGTCGCCGTTGCGACGACACTCGTAGCAATGCCTCAAATGTTGTCCGCGTCTTTATTTATAAACTGCCTGCCATTAGGACACGCTTGTATGCGCACTGTATTCCGGATTAGATAAAAATACGTATAAAAGTCGAACAGGAAATGCAGATTTCACCGAACACAGTAACCCCGAAAACACGCAAAAATACAAACATGAATGGCAGTGTTAATTAGAACTAAAGGCATATGACGTCACAAACACAAAAAGAGTTGACCTGCCGCCTTGGAACGGGAAGTGGCAAAAAAGGCCTCTGGGGTTTAAACCAGGTTCTAAGGTGCACCAAACCTCACACTTACCCTACTGTCAAAATAATATTCCACTATTATGTATATCAAATTATTAAACCAAAAATCAGATTAAAAACAAAATAGTTAAGAAAATGTGTATACATTTAAATCGATCAATTAGTTAAAAAGTGGTAATATAGAAATTAAATGTCTGACTATGCCACTGCATACGAATTCGTACCATTGTACCAGTTTAATCTCATCTTTCATCGGCATACACTTGGAATTATAAGGCCTGGAATAAAATGGGATGTTTGGTCGTGATAAACTGTGTAGTAGGACGTAGGTGTATTATTGTATGTAAAAGAAACCCAAGATGCTTGATAAAGATGGTATACTTAATGCAAAGTGTCATTGTCATTGACCCAACTTTTTCGGAAAGATATTTTTATGAAAGCGTTTGAATAATTTGGGGAGGGGTAAACCGAGACGGCGATATATTTTGTATTGATCGTGTTCAGCGATTTCCAAATTTCGCCTTTCATATTCATTTCTAACCAATGAGTTAGTGGTAACATTATTATATTTAGTATCATTTATTATCATAAAA
The DNA here is from genome assembly GCA_037043455.1 of Cyrtodaria siliqua. Taxonomy (NCBI): domain Eukaryota; kingdom Metazoa; phylum Mollusca; class Bivalvia; order Adapedonta; family Hiatellidae; genus Cyrtodaria; species Cyrtodaria siliqua. The sequence continues at coordinate 927,980 of JAWPHD010000005.1, forward strand.
GAAAATACAAAATTATAACAGGAAATGTATCATTCAAGGACCACAATCAACCAGAAAAGAACACGCACAGAAACAAACAATAACTACAAAGACGGTTACAATGCAAGTTATGACGTCACAAACAAAAAATGTTTAAACTAGGTCAGTGGCAAAAAAAGGCCACCAGGTTGTATTCTCTAACAAATAAGGAAGCATTAATAGGCAATATAAGACACATACATGATCATGTATATGTAATAACAAATAAACAGAAGTATAAAAATCCCATTTTACAACTAAAATATGGATATGGGGAATAGTGTTTCTATAAATGAAACCCGAAAAAAAAAAATTTTCAGAAAGTGACATATTTTGTAAGACGTCTTCCATTGCAATAAAGCATTAAGTTAATGCATATTGAGATCCTGTGTTAAACATGACGCGACTCTAGAATGTTAAACGGTTTTAGATATAGTTAGTTAAGAAAACAACTCCTCGTAATAAAATGCTGAGCATAAATCATCTTATTGACACAATGTATCAAATTCGTGCAAATAAAGACACTGGTTACAATATGGCTCCGCCCCGGAAATACCATGTATGGGGTAATATCCTCAGAAACTGCTTAGCCAACGTCATTTTACTTTTCAAAATCATCTTATTGAATCAAGCTTGTACAAATGAAGCTCCAGAAAATCTATGAAAAAAATATAAGAATTTCGTTAAAGGAGCAGACTTAAAACCAAATGAGTGAAAGGTAAGTAAAAAGGGCCAAGAGAAAAAAAGAGACACGCTAAATGAAATGCAAGAATAAAATATTGACGACCTTAACTGCCAAGTGTTTAGCAGTATCAGTCATATTCTGTATGAAGTATCTTACACACATGGAAAAGATATATTCCATTCAAACGGAATGGAATGGATATTTGTGCAAATATCCAAGTAGAACTAACTAGAAATGTTCCATAGTGTGTTTTAGGTAATGTCCAGCTTCTTTGGGAGATGGGATATTTTCAGAACGTGGGTCAACTTAGTTTATTGAGGTAAAATATACTCAACAAAATTTATAACGCATGTCTGATTTTCCTTGTATGTTTAATGTAAAACTGCGGTATTGTTGATTGGTAAAAATGAACAATACCTGTAAAGTGTTGTCAATATTTATAAACGTGTCTATATGCTAAAGACTAGCAGTTACCCGTTAACGCACGAGGCTCTTCTTGTAATAGGATCTCCGCACCATTTTTGCGTATTAAACATCAACGAATAAAGTATCTATCTGTCTACCTTAATATTCTGCCACACACCCTTAATCGTGTCTAATTAGTGTAAGTGTGTAAACACACCATAAAAAGATAAAAGCAGGGTTAAAAGCAGTTATATGCGGTTGAGGCCTGACGTCAGGTATGACTGTTTTAACCTTGCTTTTGATGGATGCGAATGACAGCCAGCTTGAACGAATCAAGATCTTTCTGCAGCACGACATCATCTGAGGGTAAATAGTCAAATAAATTGCTGTGCCGTCAGCAAACAGCTTTACATATGAAGTGTAACATTCATGCAGATCGTTAATATACACAAGAAACAATATCGGACCGTGGACAAAACCTTTGGGGACACCGGAAGTAACTGATATAGTGTCTGCTTTCCCGCCTTCGAGTGCTACTGTCTGCGTCCTGTCACCGACCAATACCCGTATCCAATTTATGGTCTCACCTTTTACACAATAAGTGCTGAGCTTGTATAGAAATTCCTCATGGCTGACTTTGTCAAATTCATTGCTAAAGTCAAGGAGGATTAAATTGGTATGCCTGCCTTGACTGCATGTTTTCGCCAGGTCATCAATCAATATGGCCATTTGAGTCTCACAAGACCTCTTCTCTCTGAACCCATGTTTGAGGTCGTACATTATCTTGTTAGTGTTCAAGCGCTTCGCCGCTAAGCTGGAGGCTACTATGTGCTCATTTAGTACTTTCACAGAATGTATGTCAGCGAGATGGGTCGGTAATGTGCTGCAATGGACCGGTCTCGCTTTTTTGTGAAGTGGTGCTACATTTGCTATGGTCCAATCTTTAAGTACTTTCTCAGCTGCCTGAGGACTAGTGGCTGATCTTGTCTGGGCCTGCAGCTTTGCCAGGTTAAGACCATTTAAAAAAGTCCTGGTAGGAATTCTGAGGAGCATATATCTGATGAGAGCCATTATTCGGTACCAATACGGACATCAGTTTTTTACAAAACGGTGTGTGGAATTCACCAATCGTGTTCATTACCGAACAAAGATTAACTCTGCTCCCAACTAAATTCCATAATGTTTATTTCGCTCTTCGTGGCATTTAATTTTATTAGATACTGGGACCATACGCCGTACGACATGGGGAAGAAAGATACTCCATGTCCACCGCCATATGCATGCCATCTTTAGGATGGTTAAACTTTTGTACTATTGATTTTATTAATATTGAGTTCTGCTCAACCCGGGGCTAGAGGGCGTGAGCGGTAGCTAGCAATTTTTTCACTACCGCTCATGAACAGTCTCAATCAAACCGAGACTGCAATATTTCGTATGTGTCGTTTTCGGCCGTTTCCAAAGGTCCATTATCATACTCTTTTTTGAAAACCTTGAGTTTATGAGATTGTCTTTACTTTTATGCGATTACTTACCTTTTGATTTTTTTGGACATGACAGCAAACTCTGGTTCTGGAATCCGTAACTACGGAGAATAGAAAAACAAGCAACCTGCAACGAATATCGTCTACCCACTCAGAAGCAAACCAATAATGTTAACACCCCAGGTTCATTTTCGCAACTTGGTTGAACTGTTCTTCTGTTAATTAAAATATATTTATTCCACTTCCCTATTTGCGGAAGTTTACTATTGGTTTACGGCGTCGTAATTAGGTTTTGTTTTTCACATAGCAATCTTAATGGACATCTGAAATTGATAAAACAAAATTTCAAACGCTGTCGATTTAGACTTCTAATTAGCGTGGTAACATACTTGGGATTAACTTTACTTTGATAATTGATTACGTGACTGTTCTCGTAGTATCCTATATCTGATGTACGTCCTATAATGCAAGAGGTGTTCACCTTATAACGTAACACTTTTGCTTAAGATAATATTTTTCAGCGAAAGCGATTATCATAAAAAAGTACGTGATTTAATTATGTAAAACTGTCAATTTAAAAAAATAACCTCCAATTTAACGCGGTTCGCTTTAAATAGGTGCATGCTACTTTAAACGTGTATGTTTATATTGCCGTAGAGTTTTAGCTTAAACCAGATAAGTCCAGTAATTAAATGCATATCATAATTGTTTAAAACTGTGTTTGCAACTTAAATATGATCGAATGTTTGAATTTAAGATAAAAATATAAATGTTGAATTAAAAGTTTGAATTGTATCGCTATCGCAATATTAATAACTTGACAGATAACAGAACAGTTTGCTTGTATTTTACCGCTGATTTTATCAATTAACCAGAATAAGCAATTTATACATAATTTGTTACACAAACAAATAAATAGATATTATTGCTGTATTATCATATACCATATAAAGATATATATGGCAAGTGAAACGTTGCAATATTCATTAATTGCTCACCTATATTGTATATTACCCATTCATATTCTATATTGTGTTATTTATATTCTTTCATTATTCATTCATATTCTATATTTTTTTATTTATTTTATATAACTGGTATATTTATCTTTATATTTTGTCATGTATATTCTATAATTTTTCATTTACATTCTATATCATCATTTGTATTCTATAATATTATATATATATCAGTGATTTTTCTATATGCATATTGTATAAATGCACATTCATATTGTATAATTCCATATTTATGTATAATAAAGAGTTTGCATTCATATTGTATAATTGCATACAGGGTAGAGTTTGTAACAACGCATTTGGAAATATGGCAGTGCCCACAGACACGCTAGGTTGTCTGGGAAGTACAATAAAGCAACGTTTGGCCTACCATAAGCGTGAGTGTCTCACTGACTGTTGGTGCATTAAAATCGAGGGGGTGGAGGAGAGGGTGTTAGGGGTTTGGGGTGGAGATGGAGGTTTAATTGTAAAATATTACGAAAGTGGACTGTTTGCAATAACGTTCAGAATAACGTTTCGCAAACAAAAATCTTGAAATCCGCCCAAAGAACTATTTCGAGGTCTTTCCAAACTCGTTAGGATGCATCATTTTATCAGGGTTTTTATATATACAAACCCTGATTTTATTTTAAAAAGTAATCTAAGAGTACTTGTCCCAATACCCCCTAGAAACTTCGCATCTGTGGACCTCAATTGATTGGCCCTACAGCTTAAAATCGGCCAGCTACGCCCCTGCTCAGTGAGAATTCATCCAACATTTTAAATACGAGAGGCGCCCCACTTATATTTGAACACTTTTTTTTAAGGTGGGTTTTTTCAGCGGAAGTGATTGTCATAAAAAATACGTGATTTAATGATGTGAAACTGTCATTTAGAACGTATGCATTTAAAAATAATATCCAATTTCACGCGGTCCTTTTTAAATTGCATTTTGAATAAAGTGTACACCATTTTCTAATTTGAAGCCTATATGTTGCTGTTGCCGTGGAGTTTTACCTTAAACCAAATAATTGCACTAAATGCATATCATAATTGTTTAAACCTGTGTTTATAATTTAAATATGATCGTATGTTTTATTTTAAGACAAAAATATAGATGCTGAATTAAAAGCTCGACTTTTTATCGCAATATTAAAACATTGACAGATAATAGGAAAATTTGCTCCTAGGTAATTTTACACAACTGATACTTTTATAAATTAACCAAAATAACTGTTTTTATCATATTTTGTGATATAAAAACATGAACAGTTATTGTTGATGTATATCATATATGTATATCGTATACCTTATAAAGATATATTTGGTAAACAAATATATTATTTGTATCATTATTTGCAAATGTGTGTGTTTTGACCCTTAATTTTAAGTTATATATTTTTCTATCTTTTCTTTTGAGAAACTTATGAAACTTGTTTTTTATAGCGGAGGAAGTCACAAAAATGCCTGCAGTTAATGTTTTGAACTAGACGCTTTCGTAAATTTAGTCATTTTCATAGTTGAATTTCATGTTAATTTTCGCTAAAATCTTGAAAATCAACAAATTAAAAAAAAATGCATATTACACTTTTCTACGTTCAGGCATGGACATATCGGATTACTATAACCTTTAACGATATTTTAAAAACATTTGTGTTAAAATTTGTATTACAGTTATTTTTTTAATTGACGATTTTTGCTTCAAAATGTCATTCTCTACCCATTTTCAAAAATGCGGATGCAGCAACATTAGGAAGCACATAATAGTGCCTGTCATAATGTTTCATATCGAAGGAATCATTAGACTTGACATTACAATCAACATATTCGGCCAGAATTTCAAGATAGTTGATTTAGTTACACAATAAAAGTGTTCAAATATAAGTGGGGCGCCTCTCGTACCTATTCTGACGCTGAAATGTTGATGAATTAGTCTGACTATTTGTTAATAACTAATCAGAAAAGACGTTCCCTTATATCCACTTTCAACCTAGTTTTATTGCATTTAAGGACTTAATTATGTTTTGGCAGATAGTGTGTACGCAGTTGCATAATATGCATACAGATAAATACACCCCTGTCTTTGAAGCGTTTCTTTTAATATATAATGTGGATGTTCGCGAGTCTATATCTTTTGGGTACTGAGCTATTTACCACTATGCTTGCTTTATGTTTATATGCTTGCTGTATATTCACCGGTGCGGGTTCGTGGATGTGATGTGGGGAGGATGCGGCGGAGCATAACCCGAGATTAGACTGAAACGAATTTCTGTTAGGCGGGGATTGGCTATTCCAGATAATCTCCGTACTCACCCTCAATTCCCCCGCTTTAAGAAGTGTATTTTTAAGACCAAAATACAGCCCTAGTTTAAAACAACAACAACAAATATCCTCTATTTATTCACTCCAAAGCAACACATATCGTCTATTTATGTTTGTCACGTGCGTACATAATGAATATTAATGAAAAGCCCAACTTTCCATATATTTTTATAGAACTTAGATTAGACGCTTGAATTAAGATCAGACTCTTTGCCTTGATCGCAGTTGAAATGCGCCGCTTTAAATAGATCTCACTACACACTTAGCTCCCTTGCATGTGACTGTAGGATGATTCTTACACCATAAAAAGTCGGGGTGTGTTCTTCGGTTTGAGATATTTTAATAATTGCCCATGGATATTTTCTTTTCTTGTTGCAGGTGAGAAAACAATATTGAGATTGGATGAACAGCGATTAGACGACACTGACAGCAAAATGTGACACATTTGTGGGTGCTGAAAATGCGTATGAATTTAGGTGCAAACTGTTTAGTGAAAGCCGAAAAGAGTACCTTGACTGCCACCACTCACATTAAAAAAAAAACTGGGCTATGTACCAGATTTTGTGGATTTTTATGAGCAGCAGTAACTGTATTTTCCCAAAAAAATACTTTTAGACTGTAAATGCTTGATTCAGAATGGAAAATTGGACTTTACTGCCTATGGCCAACACAGTAAAATCGAAGTGTGTTGTGAGACCTTAACAGAAACAATCAGCCAGACGCTTTCAGTACAGCTTTCATTGACACAGATCAATATTTCTGAGTTTGATGTTTTCAACTGTATGAAAAAGTTGAATTGAACATTTTCTGATGAATTGCAATGAACTTTAGTTGGATTTGGCCATAATTTGGTGATTTTGCACATGAAAATGGACCATACTTTGATCAACATGGATTATTTTGTGTATGCTGTTTGTAGTGAACTCCCAAACCACTTCCGTAATGTCGATATGGATTCCAGGCGATGAAACATCCTGATGAAACGCAATATAAATGTTGTCAGTGCATATTTCAGTGCATACACATGTACATGCAGTATCAACTATTCCGCGAAAGATGGATATTCGACTGTATTTGCCAAAAAAGGTTTGTGCTTGCAAGTCGATAAATTGTTTCTGGAAGTTTAGTTCTCGTCTCTGTTGGGTTCAAATGGATACAATGTACCGACACTATGCCAGGGACATGTTCACGGAAAGCAGCTGCATATGGCATCTAACAGGTACGTGTTTGTATAGCAAATTATTTTTTTCAGCTATTGACAATATTAGAAAAATACCCCTACCACTTATGCAGTGCAACAAATTTCAAAACCTCTGTTCGGTGTGTCTTATTTGTCGAGAATGTTCATCAAATATGATTATTAACTTAGTCGCTCTTCATTGTTTGCTTTGAAGTTGCGTGACAACCTTTTCCGAACCGCTGTGTCTTTTGGGAATACCCCTACCACTTATGCAGTGCAACAAATTTCAAAACCGCTGTTCGGTGTGTCTTATTTGTCGAGAATGTTCATCAAATATGTTTATTAACTTAGTCGCTCTTCATTGTTTGCTTTGAAGTTGCGTGACAACCTTTTCCGAACCGCTGTGTCTTTTGGGAAGATTTGTCGTTTGCAGTTGCACATTTGTCGAGACACAAAATTGTTTCATGCTTGGTGTTAGCTGAATGAGGCGTTCCAGCTTTTAGCGCATTCATCTCATTTCTTGTATTCCATTTGTACGCAGGCAATTTGTTCTCTCGTGATACTTTTTCATGCGCATTTCATACAAATTTCGCGTCATGTCAAATAAAAAACATCTAATATATTGTGTGTCTGTTTATATATAGGAAAAAAATCCAGACAAAACTTTAATATACTGTTACATTCTTCATCGTCTCTTTTTACGTAAATTAAAAAGTGGCGTTAAAAGTGGTTTCGGTTCTGAATTCTGATTATAAATGTTATTTTGCACTAAGAAATAAAACTGTGCTAATATATGTTTGAATAAAACAAATGTACGCGAATTACATCATTGAAATTCAAGTGATTTCGCGTCATAATAAAACATTAAATTCTGGTTCTATCATTATTCACGGTAAAGATTGCCTGTGTCGCCTAGATTTTTTTCCCGCAGATCTGTACTGAACTTATTTTTGGCATGTTACGTGTTGTGCTGCATTACGTATAGTATTATGCTGCTATCTTTTTCGCTCTGATCCGAATGGTCTGCATTCAATTTTCACTGCTTTGAGTAGGTGAACAGTGTCGTCTGGAGAAACACTGCAGTCGGTCGCAAGCAGTTGATCATTGATTTTCATTGACTGACTGACTGACTGACTGACTGACTGTGACTGACTGTGACTGACTGACTGTAATTTGAGATGAATTAAACAACTATGTATGAAGTGCATGCAATGCGTTCAATGCGATTAATTAACAGTTTCGATATAACATGGATTGACAGACATTTTATGAAATATACCGATTGTTATAATGTCATAGGTTTTTAAGCTAAGCGCTGTTCATGTACATTTGGTAGCGTTATCTGTATTGTGATAATTTCTTGAAAACTAATCTGCATGCCGGTGGTTTTAGGTTTTTTTCTGCTTTTAGCAAGTTGTGGGGTCATTTAGTGTTTCCTAGTTAACTCCCCTGCTGGTTTTTATGTATTTGTTCCCCTTTTAAATCACTGTTGGGTATATTTTCTGATTTTTTCCCTAAATTTTGTTTTATAAAATGGCTAGGTTTTCAAATAGTAATATTTAGCAACATTATTATCAATATTGTAATCATGTGCTAAGTAAAAGCCATTTTATCTTTTTATACAGGAAGCTGGTAGAAGATGCCAATTTGAGAGTTGAAGGTAGGGCTTGTTTTATTGGAGCCATGCCTGTGAAGACATCAACTTGAATGGCCTTTTATGACATTGGAGGACAGGTAATATAATAAACTATTTTTGACTAGAAAATAAGTCTAACCACTACTTCTGTTTCATAAAGCATCAGTTAATAAAAAATAAATAAAAAATAAAAAATATCATATATGGGCATAAGTGAACAATTAATAAATTAAGAAACACTGCCTGAAAGACAAACATAACACTTTTTTTATATTATATACATATCCAACACAAATCCTACAGAATTTAAGAACACAATCTCTTAGAATACAAAAGTTACTGAATAATTTCTACTCTTGATTCAGATTAAAATTCCTGATTGTTTTGCTCCATGAATATGGCCCGAAGCAAACTGATGCATGTTGCATTTTGAGCCGTAAACTCATGTAATCTATGACAAAAGTATCTATAAACTTTTTTTTTTGTTATAGTCACCTATAGTTGTTGCGGGCATGATTTTTAAGACATGCACGCACATGAGCCCCCCTTGAAGATCTCACTACACACTTAGCTCCCTTGCATGTGACTGTAGGATGATTCTTACACCATAAAAAGTAGGGGTGTGTTTTTCGGTTTGAGATATTTTAATAATTGCCCATGGATATTTTCTTTTCTTGTTGCAGGTGAGAAAACAATAGTGTGAGATTAGATGAACAGCGATTAGACGACACTGACAGCAAAATGTGACACATTTGTGGGTGCTCAAAATGCGTATGAATTTAGGTGCAAACTGTTTAGTGAAAGCCGAAAAGAGTACCTTGACTGCCACCACTCACATTGAAAAAAAACAAAACTGGGCTATGTACCAGATTTTGTGGATTTTTATGAGCAGCAGTAACTGTATTTTCCCAAAAAAATACTTTTAGACTGTAAATGCTTGATTCAGAATGGAAAATTGGACTTTACTGCCTATGGCCAACACAGTAAAATCGAAGTGTGTTGTGAGACCTTAACAGAAACAATCAGCCAGACGCTTTCAGTACAGCTTTCATTGACACAGATCAATATTTCTTAGTTTGATGTTTTCAACTGTATGAAAAAGTTGAATTGAACATTTTCTGATGAATTGCAATGAACTTTAGTTGGATTTGGCCATAAATTAGTGATTTTGCACATGAAAATGGACCATACTTTGATCAACATGGATTATTTTGTGTATGCTGTTTGTAGTGAACTCCCAAACCACTTCCGTAATGTCGATATGGATTCCAGGCGATGAAACATCCTGATGAAACGCAATATAAATGTTGTCAGTGCATATTTCAGTGCATACACATGTACATGCAGTATCAACTATTCCGCGAAAGATGGATATTCGACTGTATTTGCCAAAAGAGGTTTGTGCTTGCAAGTCGATAAATTGTTTCTGGAAGTTTAGTTCTCGTCTCTGTTGGGTTCAAATGGATACAATGTACCGACACTATGCCAGGGACATGTTCACGGAAAGCAGCTTCATATGGCATCTAACAGGTACGTGTTTGTATAGCAAATTATTTTTTTCAGCTATTGACAATATTAGAAAAATACCCCTACCACTTATGCAGTGCAACAAATTTCAAAACCTCTGTTCGGTGTGTCTTATTTGTCGAGAATGTTCATCAAATATGATTATTAACTTAGTCGCTCTTCATTGTTTGCTTTGAAGTTGCGTGACAACCTTTTCCGAACCGCTGTGTCTTTTGGGAATACCCCTACCACTTATGCAGTGCAACAAATTTCAAAACCGCTGTTCGGTGTGTCTTATTTGTCGAGAATGTTCATCAAATATGTTTATTAACTTAGTCGCTCTTCATTGTTTGCTTTGAAGTTGCGTGACAACCTTTTCCGAACCGCTGTGTCTTTTGGGAAGATTTGTCGTTTGCAGTTGCACATTTGTCGAGACACAAAATTGTTTCATGCTTGGTGTTAGCTGAATGAGGCGTTCCAGCTTTTAGCGCATTCATCTCATTTCTTGTATTCCATTTGTACGCAGGCAATTTGTTCTCTCGTGATACTTTTTCATGCGCATTTCATACAAATTTCGCGTCATGTCAAATAAAAAACATCTAATATATTGTGTGTCTGTTTATATATAGGAAAAAAATCCTGACAAAACTTTAATATACTGTTACATTCTTCATCGTCTCTTTTTACGTAAATTAAAAAGTGGCGTTAAAAGTGGTTTCGGTTCTGAATTCTGATTATAAATGTTATTTTGCACTATGAAATAAAACTGTGCTAATATATGTTTGAATAAAAAAAATGTACGCGAATTACATCATTGAAATTCAAGTGATTTCGCGTCATAATAAAACATTAAATTCTGGTTCTATCATTATTCACGGTAAAGATTGCCTGTGTCGCCTAGATTTTTTTCCCGCAGATCTGTACTGAACTTATTTTTGGCATGTTACGTGTTGTGCTGCATTACGTATAGTATTATGCTGCTATCTTTTTCGCTCTGATCCGAATGGTCTGCATTCAATTTTCACTGCTTTGAGTAGGTGTACAGTGTCGTCTGGAGAAACACTGCAGTCGGTCGCAAGCAGTTGATCATTGATTTTCATTGACTGACTGACTGACTGACTGACTGACTGACTGTGACTGACTGTGACTGACTGACTGTAATTTGAGATGAATTAAACAACTATGTATGAAGTGCATGCAATGCGTTCAATGCGATTAATTAACAGTTTCGATATAACATGGATTGACAGACATTTTATGAAATATACCGATTGTTATAATTTCATAGGTTTTTAAGCTAAGCGCTGTTCATGTACATTTGGTAGCGTTATCTGTATTGTGATAATTTCTTGAAAACTAATCTGCATGCCGGTGGTTTTAGTTTTTTCTTCTGCTTTTAGCAAGTTGTGGGGTCATTTAGTGTTTCCTAGTTAACTCCCCTGCTGGTTTTTATGTATTTGTTCCCCTTTTAAATCACTGTTGGGTATATTTTCTGATTTTTTCCCTAAATTTTGTTTTAAAAATGGCTAGGTTTTCAAATAGTAATATTTAGCAACATTATTATCAATATTGTAATCATGTGCTAGGTAAAAGCCATTTTATCTTTTTATACAGGAAGCTGGTAGAAGATGCCAATTTGAGAGTTGAAGGTAGGGCTTGTTTTATTGGAGCCATGCCTGTGAAGACATCAACTTGAATGGCCTTTTATGACATTGGAGGACAGGTAATATAATAAACTATTTTTGACTAGAAAATAAGTCTAACCACTACTTCTGTTTCATAAAGCATCAGTTAATAAAAAATAAATAAAAAATAAAAAATATCATATATGGGCATAAGTGAACAATTAATAAATTAAGAAACACTGCCTGAAAGACAAACATAACACTTTTTTTATATTATATACATATCCAACACAAATCCTACAGAATTTAAGAACACAATCTCTTAGAATACAAAAATTACTGAATAATTTCTACTCTTGATTCAGATTAAAATTCCTGATTGTTTTGCTCCATGAATATGGCCCGAAGCAAACTGATGCATGTTGCATTTTGAGCCGTAAACTCATGTAATCTATGACAAAAGTATCTATAAACTTTTTTTTTTTGTTATAGTCACCTATAGTTGTTGCGGGCATGATTTTTAAGACATGCACGCACATGAGCCCCCCTTGAAGATCTCACTACACACTTAGATCCCTTGCATGTGACTGTAGGATGATTCTTACACCATAAAAAGTAGGGGTGTGTTTTTCGGTTTGAGATATTTTAATAATTGCCCATGGATATTTTCTTTTCTTGTTGCAGGTGAGAAAACAATAGTGTGAGATTAGATGAACAGCGATTAGACGACACTGACAGCAAAATGTGACACATTTGTGGGTGCTCAAAATGCGTATGAATTTAGGTGCAAACTGTTTAGTGAAAGCCGAAAAGAGTACCTTGACTGCCACCACTCACATTGAAAAAAAACAACTGGGCTATGTACCAGATTTTGTGGATTTTTATGAGCAGCAGTAACTGTATTTTCCCAAAAAAATACTTTTAGACTGTAAATGCTTGATTCAGAATGGAAAATTGGACTTTACTGCCTATGGCCAACACAGTAAAATCGAAGTGTGTTGTAAGACCTTTACGTGCGCAATTTTTGTTTGACTGTCGCTTGTTTGAGTGAAACGGGACATGCGCAATGAAGCAGTCTTGCCATTATTTCACTACCATCCAATCAAAAACCTTGTAACAAACTCTACCCAGCAGGCAATTATACAATATGAATACCAAAAATGTTCGCAAATAAATATGAAATTATACAATAGGAATGAGCATGTATACAATATACATATAGAGAAACCATACATATATAAAATATTATGGAATACACATGATGATATGGAATATAAATGAACAATTCTAGAATATAAATGACAAATATACAATATAGATAGATCTGATATAGAATATAAATGAGTATAAAGAATGTAAATGAATTATTATAAACTATAAATGACAAAGTATACAATATAAATGAGAAATTATCGAATATCGCAACGTTGCACTTGCCATAGATATCTTTAGTCAACATTTTTTTATTTATTTTTTCATCATCACTTGCAAGTGTGTGTGTTTTGTTCCTAAATCTTAGTTATCATGGTTATATATGTTTTCTTTCTTTTCTTATAACAATTAATGAAACTTACTTCTACAGAGCAGGACATCTTAATAATGCCTGCAGCTAATATTTCGAAATAGACATTTTCATAAATTTAATCCTTTTCAAAGTCGAATTTAATATTACTTTTCGTTGAAATCGTTAAAACCGACAAATAGAAAATAAAATGCTTCCACCTTTTTACCTTCAGACATGAATATATCAGACTACTATAACCTTAAAGCTACAGAGTCCCTATATCAATCGATTTCTTCTTTGTAGGCGTGTCTTTATGTGTAACTTCATGTTCACCAGCTCATGTCGAAATCGGTATTTAAGCGAGCAAATATGTCGTAGGAAATCACTTACTGTATATACATCGACCAGGGCACGTCGTACCTATACACAGGTAACAGTAATTTTAACAGAAAACAAAATTAGCTTCTTTCGGGGCTCGAACACACGACCTTCTGATTACAAGTCCGGTGCTCTATCCACTGAACTACAACGCTAGTTGAGAAAATAGTATGCTAACTATCATTTATTATGAGGCAAAAAAACAACATATTTGAACGCAACTAAAGATGGATCACTAAATATGTAGTCCATATTGTCGCAAGTGTAAATTAACATTGCCTGGTGTAACACTTTATGTTATTAATATGAAACTAATACTCAAATCAACCAAATCTCGACTTGTTATTTAGCGCTTGTTGAGTTTGTATGCGCGCGCTTGTTATTACGTAATGCCTATTTAGTGTTAAAACTGCTACAACATACCAATAAATAGCAGTGGTCTAGTGGTTCAACGTACAACTTTCAAAACTTACAAATGCAAGACTGTGCTTCAAATCCCGTCCCGGGCAACTGTTTTTAATCACATATATTTTGGAGCCGTATATTTACTGATGTTACCTGTACGGAGGCTAAATAAAAATGCGAAATTTTACGCATCGATTTCTCCTTATATACTGACTTTTGGGGTGTTCGTCGATTTGAAACTACTTCACACGTGACTTATTCATATTCATGAGTTATTACCAGTTAAAATAGAGCGTGTACAGCTTTAAACGACAATTTACAAGCATGTTTTGTTTTTTTAATTTGTATTTAAGTTATTTTTATAACTGAAGATTTTTGCTTCAAAACATCCATCTCTACCGTTTTTCAAAAATACGGTTGCAGCAAAATTAGGAAGCACATAATAGTTCAGTTATGCCATAAATATTTATATCGAAGAAAACATTAGACTTCCATTAAAATGAACATATTCGGCGGTAATGGCAATGTCACAAAATGTCACGGGTAGAGCGTACTGGTCGTATATAGCTCTTGTAAGTTATCGGTTACACCCAAATCTATTGTTCGAGTTGAAACAATTTCACAATATTCATGATCTATTCATGTAACACGTAAAAGCGTGCACATTTTAAGTGGCCGCCAGAGAGGCCGTGTCATAAGTTTAGTTTTGTGCTAATGCATGTAAACGTATAGGTATATTTTCCTTAAACGGCAAAATTGTATAAGGGGCCTCTCGTGTAGATTCAATACTGTAGATTTAGCCACGTTTGTCACGGACTGAACGGGGGAAATAATGATTTGGGCGTAATGTTTGCTATAAAACCCATTGTCTTCTAGCTCTCGCCGGGATGATCGAAAGTACTTTGTTGGAACAGAGATTGGACGGCAAATTTCATAGGCAACATGTGGTTAGTAGTTTTATTAAACTTTTATCGTACATTTGTATTCAGTGGGCGGCGCCATCTTGTTTAGCGGTTACGACATCGGTTAGCATTGATGTTTCTCAAACATAACTTTAGACTAGCATATGATTTTGAAGTTACTTTATTAGATGTATTATTGTAATTGATCATTAATTGTAAAACAATATTTATTTGATACAGTGGATAATAGGTGCATAGTTAACGTTGGCGTATAACTCAGTGATTGTCATACACGATTGTTAACATTGCGTGCATGCATAACTCAGTGAGTGTAATATATGAGTAATTTGATCATGTTTATATTACATGTATTAGGGGCACTGATTAACAGCGACGTACATAGCGTATACATGGCGTTGGTAGAATATGTATACATTGCTACTCATCATAGTACAGCTTACATATATTGATTGAATTAATGATTTGTTTGGGTAATTATGCAAGATTGTTATGTTTGTCAACCGACATCTAAAACGTGTGTATAATTACAGCCTAAGCCATCCAGGGTTGGAACTAAGCCATCCAGGGTTGGAACTAAGCCATCCAGGGATGAATATAAGCCATCCAGGATTATAAGCCATCCAAGGTTGGAACTAAGCCATCAGGGATTGAATATAAGCCATCCAGGATATAAGCCATCCAGGGTGGAGTAAGCCATCTAGGTTTGGATATCCAGGAGTGGAGCTAAGCTTCCACGATTAACGTTTACAAGCGGTGGAGACGGTCCCCGTACCTGCGCAGCCAGGTTTTACTAACGACAACCCCCGGGACACAAGGTGGGCCCGTTACCAATCCTCACTGGAGGAATATCACTCACAATCTCAGTGGAGGTTAACTATCATTGCATCGCGTCATCAACCCTTACAGAAGGCATTTGATGACAATCATCCATTGAATTCGCGCATCATCATCTTCATGAGCTCTCGCGCATCACAGTTATCGCGCTAAATCAACATTGTTATAGCTTTAACAACACTTTAGTGTCTTAGACATTCAGTATTTATAACAATACTAAGAACGTCTTAAACGTTCAGGAGAACATTCTTTTCATAGTTCATTTGTGTATTCGCTTGTTTTTTTAGATAATTGTATATATATTAAACATATTTTAAAAGTTGCATTAAACTTATGTAAATGCATTCACCGTCATTGATTCTTTCCTGAGTTAGCCCAACCACTAAGGTCATCCTGTGACAGGCAGGATATTTGATTCAGTTACAAAATGAAAGTGTTACGTCATCAGTTAACACCTCTTGTATATAATGAAATTGCATGTCCTTGCAATAACATGTAATTTCATTTTCTCATAGACTCGATTTATTCGTTCCTTTCAATTTAAATGCATTCAAGAATTTTATTTGAAGTGATCGTTTGCATAAGAACTATTGTGTGTGTATATTAGGAACTAACGATTTTGTTTGGGTTTTGTGCTGGTTTTCAAATTTAATCTAAAATGATTTCAATGCGCTAGCATGCCATCTGTTTTTACTACTCTGTCATTATGATTTGTATTAAGTTTCAGGCTACACGAACAGTTATATGTGGTGCATATTGAGACGTTATGCGTCTGTATTCAAGTCATCATATTTTTGTTGATGTGCTTGTAATGCTTTTCTTTGTGCGTTTTCTTTTGTTGAGAACATTTTACTGCTGCGCAGATTATAGATCTTCTTTATAAGGAATTGTAATTCGTCTGCATTTATGGGATCGTTGTTTCACTGAGGTATTCATCATGCTATTCTTGTTATAAACGATTGTCAGTTGGTGTTAACTGGCTTGGAATGTTTTGTTTTTTGTTGCTGTTTTTGTTGGGGGGGGGGGGGGGGGGGGGGGGTTGTTGTTGTTGTTGTTGTTTTGGGGGGGGGGGCTTTTTTTTTTGTTGTTGCTGTTTTATTTTAAAATGCACGTGCCAAAAGATCTTTGGAAACAGGAAGGATACCCATATTGATTATAGGATTAATATATCAAAGATCACCTTTGTCCTGGTATGCGTATTTCACCAGCGGCCATTTTGCCACGGACCGTTCCAAGGCGAAATCCCTTTTTCCAGCCCTTTTATGTTTATGGTGTATCATACTCCTATTGTCAGCCCTTTTTATGTTTGTGGTGTTTCGTACCCATATTGTCTGTCCTTTTATGTTTGTGGTGTTTCATACCCCCTAGTGTCAGCTCTTTTTGCTTGTGGTGTTTCATACGCCTATTGCCAGCCCTTTTATGTTTGTGGTGTTCATACCCCTTTTGTCAGCCCTTTTATGTTTGTGGTGTATCATACCCCTATTGTCAGCTCTTTTATGTTTGTGGTGTTTCATACCCCTATTGACGGCTTTTTTTTGCTTGAAAAGTTTCATACGCCTATTGTCAGCCCTTTTATGTTTGTGGTGTTCATACACCTATTGTCAGCCCTTTTA
This sequence comes from Cyrtodaria siliqua, assembly GCA_037043455.1. Classification (NCBI taxonomy): domain Eukaryota; kingdom Metazoa; phylum Mollusca; class Bivalvia; order Adapedonta; family Hiatellidae; genus Cyrtodaria; species Cyrtodaria siliqua. Next base: position 945,493 of record JAWPHD010000005.1, read on the forward strand.
TGTTTGTGGTGTTTCATACCCCTATTGTCAGCCCTTTTATGTTTGTTGTGTTCATACCCCTATTGTCAGCCCTTTTATGCTTGTGGTGTTTCATACCCCTATTGTCAGCCCTTTTATGTTTGTGGTGTTTCATACCTCTATTGTCAGCTCTGTTTGCTTGTGGTGTTTCATACGCCTATTATCAGCCCTTTTATGTTTGTGGTGTTAATACCCCTATTGTCAGCCCTTTTATGTTTGTGGTGTTTCATACTCCTATTGTCAGCCATTTTATGTTTGGTGTATTAAGCCCTATTGTCAGTCCTTTTATGTTTGTGGTGTTTCATAACCCTATTATCAGCCCTTTTATGTTTGTGGTGTTTCATACCCCTATTGTCAGCCCTTTTATATGTGTGGTGTTTCATACCCCTAGTGTCAGTCCTTTTATGTTTGTGGTGTTTTATACCCCTATTATCAGCCCTTTTATGTTAGTGGTGTTTCATACATACCCCTATTGTCAGCCATTTTATGTTTGTGGTGTATCATTCCCCAATTATCAACCCTTTTATATTTGTGGTGTTTCATACCCCTATTGTCAGTCCTTTTATGTTTGTGATGTTTCATACCCCATTGTCGGCCCCTTTTATGTTTTTGGTGTTTCATACCCCTATTGTCAGCCCTTTTATGTTTGTGGTGTTTCATACCCTTATTGTCAGCCCTTTTTATGTTTGTGGCGTATCATACCCCTATTGTCAGCTCTTTTATGTTCATATATAGTGCTTTACTTTATGTATAATATGCTTCTTTTAATCGAATTGTACATGGAGCATGCGAGCAGGAGTACATTAGACATTTCCTTTGGGGTAAAAAGGCCAAAACAACACATAACAAACCAAGTATTATTTTCCCATCAAAGTTTCATTACTGATAGAATATGCGTTTTGCATAAATAATTAAGCAGATGAGCAAACATAGCATGTAAAATTTTGCATTTTCCTTTCATTAAATGACTAAACTTTTCAAAGCGGAGCTTCAACATGTACGAATGCCATGTAACAAGGTGTACTGTGATTAAACTGTCTACAGCAGCACATTATTATAGCTGCAGACCTTGCTTTACAAAGGATCTCGGGATTTCCACGAAATGTTAAGTGGGGGACAGTATATAAATTATATAGCGAAATTTCCCGAATTGTATATAAAAACAAAACACAGGTACGCGTAAATTAAAAAGCAGATCAAAGCTTGTTATACTTTGTCTAATATAAAGAGGTAATGTCAATTAAATTTAAAAGCTCCACACAAGTGAACTCCTGTTTATAATATCTATCCAGATAACGAAAACACATCATTATTAATAGCCTTTACTTTGTTAATACTGTATTGTTTTATAATTTTGACTTAAGTTTCTCGGCGTCTCTTGACATTTATAATAGAATTACAAAAACAATGGAAGTGTTTATTCGGATAATCTTGACAAATCCATTAACGTTCCAAAAAAGTCTTTGACGGAGCTCGTTATTTTTAAAATGTATGTTTTATTTCGTCGAAAAATTGAAGAGATACTTCAGTTTTTGTTTTTTCTTTCATTTCTGATCCCAAGTGTGTTCACCTTAAACTATATCGTCATGTGTGGTTTAACTAGAGCTTAAATAAACTGTACGTCTTATACATATTAAGCAACGCCTACATCTATTTCCGGTGAAAACACAGACACTTAATTCAAATAAGTGCTCTAGAGTGTCTTATTGCCACATTTATTTGGTGCAATTACAGTTAATATCGTCTCTTCTGATTGTGTCTGTTAACAGACGACATTGCAATTGTATTGTTTTGGGTTCCTTAAAAATCAATACCATTGTATCCATGGTACTCGACCTTAAGAAGAGAGGTTAAAATGCTTTGCCGAATCACATATTGTTTCTATGACAACGTTCTTTATAATATAGCATCATGTATAGAAGAAGATAATAAAGTCGAACAGAAATTGTTGCATTGAAGGACCACAGTCAACCAAACACACGAACAGAAACAAACTGATGAGAAAAGGCCAATATATGACATCACAAACAAACTCTTACCCTGTTGTCATCCCAAGTACAGTGACTTCACAGAACCCAAAGTAACAAATAAACAAATACTAAGACAATATTTAAGACAAACATCAAACGCTAGCTTCCTTTGCGGATCAAGGTATACGTCATCATATGATACACAATCTGTCCGGTCATCGCACAATTAAAGAGGAAAGCATTATGGCGAACTGTAAATTGGTGACCCACTAAATATGCAGTGCGTAGCAAAATAATAGGGTCATAAACTATTTCGATAAACTTTTTAAAAACTTTTATAAAGATGGTTTGAACGTGATTATGACCAAGGACAGTTATTTTACTTTTATATTTTTACAGTAGATAAATTGCAGAGGTTTTTAAATTTTGTGCAAACGGTAGCCCAGCCCAGGACTTCGTAGCATTAATAACACCAAAATGATTGTGTATATACATGAATACAAAAATAAATAGAATACAAAGTCACAAAGAATGTACTCAATGACTTGGCAGAAGCCAGAGCAACAAGAGAACAAATATAAGTATAAAAGACGAACAGGAAATGCAGCTTTCACAGAACACAGTAACGCCAAAAATACGCAAAAAGACAAACATGAATGGCAAGGTTAATACAGAATAAAGGTATATGACGTCACAAACACAATGCATTGTAATAAAACGTTAACGGCAATAGTCCATCTGTCCTGAAAACCATTACATTGGTATTACCAGTGTTAACTTTAAGTTTCCACATTGTACAGTAATCATGCAATATATTCAATCCTGCCGTGTTGGCAAATATAATGATAGCATCTGCATATAATAGTCATCTTCTGTCAAATTCATTGAAAATGGGAAAGGCGTCCTGTGTTCCACCCCGCACCGCCTCCCTTCCCCAAACACACAAACACACACACACACACACACACAAACACTTAGTGATATTCAAAGGTATCACTCAATATATTTTCAAACTTAACTTTTGATTTTACATTTTCATACATAGATCTTATAACATCCAGCAGTTTTCCTCTAATCCCAAGTTGTGTAAGCCTATACCAAAAAGTATCCCTAACAACATAGTCAAACACTTTTGAGAAATCTACAAAGGCACAAAAATTTTGCCTATTCTGGTTTAAAATATGGTTAATGTTGTCTATAGTACTCATACAGGATCTAAAACTGACTTGCGCGTCTACATATACATAATATTCTTCTGTCCAAGTAGTCAACCGGGTATTTAATAATCTTGTAAATAGTTTTTCTAATACACCTACTAGCGTTACCCATCTCTACATATGGGTACTACGCATCCTTCGCTCCACGAATCCAGAAAGTAACCACTATAAAGAATTGTGTTAAAAAGTTTAATTAAATACAGTGAGAGTACATCTATTGCATGAATATAAAACTAATTAAGACTTTGTCGGGACCGCCGGAGGGAGCTTGACCTAAATGTTATTTTCCGTATTGCAGGTCAGCGTCGGTAATTAGGACATTTAATTCATCAAACAAAACCTCCATTTCGGTTTTTAAAAATATATCATTGAAATAAATCTTTGTCGGCCTGTAAACAGGGATCTTCACGGTTGTTTATTGTCTTAAAATATAAAACGAAATCACTGGCACTTAGATTCTTTGGCTTTTTGAGGAAGATGCATACTTCAGTAAATTACAATATTCTTCAGCGTTTTCCTGTTTTGCTTCTATAAGCTTATACGTATGTTGTTTATTTAGTTCTTATTGAAAAGTCAGTATACGCGATTTTATAATCAGACCTTGCTTTTATCATGTTGGCTGTGTTTTCATTGATTTTCTCATTGGCGCAGTCGGTAGCGCGGCGGATTTGTAACCGGAGGCCTCGGGTTCAATCCTCCGTGGTGCCACTGATTTTCGTCGGTGTGTTCTTGGGCTAGACACGTTCCTTTAGCCTCGTCCGTCGGATGGGGACGTAAACCGGGCGGTCCCGTGTTTCGGTCTATCCTCCGAGCACGTTAAAGAATCATTGGAATATATTCGATAATAAGAGTAGGGCACGGTTCCCGGATTCCTGTTTATCCTGACCCTCTCTCTGGGGCGGTTCTAAATAACATATACTGTGTTAATGAGCCGTTAAACAACATTCAATTCATTTTTTTCTCATTTCTAAAAATATTTAAATAACAGTGTAAACATATCTCCACCAGTAACATTTTGAACGTTAAGCAATGGAGATACTAATACCATTTGTATACAGACATCATGACGTTAAATGTTTAAATGTCCAAAATTCTTCAGATCACATTACGTTTCGTATTAAACTCCATGGTGCGTGGTCCAATGGTAGGGAGTCGGAATCAAGATCGGGAGTTCGAGGGCTCGATCCTCACCGTGGCCATGTTATTTATCCTTGAATAAGGTAATTAATCCACATTTCTTAGTACTAGTTCTACACTGAAAGTCATCGAGCGTGATTAAATACATGTACACTCAAGTGATATGAAAACGCAACACGGGAATTTCCGCTATATATTGTATATACTGCACACTTAATTGCACATAATATTCCAAAGAAATCCAAAGATGTTTTTTAAAAAGAAAGTTGCAGTTAACTAGAGATAAGGACACAACTGTGATGTTGTAGACGTTTTAATCACACTACACTTTGTAACAAGAACTTCATAAATGTTGAAGTAGCTCTTTGAAAAATTGAGCTAGTTCGGTACTGTATTTAACGTAAATAGTTTGCAAAATGTTGCATCCTAAGTTTGCTCACATGATTGAGCCAAACGCGTACTCTGTGAATAATGAAACATTGAAGGAATACTATTTGCTGTATTATGTGTTGTTTTAGTATTTTTTCCAAAAGGAAAGGTCTTACGTAGCCATGTACCATTCGATTAAAAGCAGCATATTGTACATACAATATATAGCGGAAATTCCCCTGTTGCGTTTTCATATCACTTGAGTGTATAAGTTGCAAGACCTTGTTCCGCTGTCGTTGTAAACGAAATATGCTAAAACATTGCTTAGTACTGGTTCTACCCAGGAAGTCATCGAGAGTAATTAAACATGAGTTGTTCCGCATTCGATGTAAAAGACATATGTTTAAACTAAATAGCATGAATAAAGTGTTCCTGGGTTTGGAATTGCAACATTAAGCTATGCGTAATAATATGGTTGCATTTATTTTAATAACTTGGAATCTTCAGCATTTACCGTGATTTATATGCCTTTATCGAAGAATTCAGTGAGGGAAAGTCTACAACGTACTTAGGCATCATGTATTTTAATATCGCCCTTATGCTCATTAAGGTGACAGACATTCTACATGTAACTGCCAACCATTCATCTTGCACACATGCGCTTTACGATTACTTATAATTTATATTGTAACGCAAATGCATAAACATCTGCTCTGTTCTACTTTTTATAGGTGTTCTAGGCTATTGATGGTCTTGGCATGGGATGTGTTTCTGGAAAATCTTATAATGGTTATCGATATTCTCCTCAAGAAAACGCTGTTAAATGAATTATTCAAGCTATTGAGGACAAACTATTTAGTGCTTATTTTCTGACAGCAATTTTCTAATTATAGTGGAAATGTTTGTATGGACGGGAAAGAAAGTTCACTTCCAATTACTTTAATAGAAGCATCAACTGGCACGCTATCTCTGGTTTATTTTAGTCCTAAATCACTATGGTTATTTCAAATCCGTATATTTTAAGAAACTGGATAACTGGATATATCTCAAGCTGTCGCAATCTGTTTTTTTCTCTGACATTTACTGATGTAATTTGACAAAAAAGTACAAACAAATGTCAAACAGGACATGTAGTATTTACAGAATTCAGCTATCCAAAATCTAGTATTTAAGCAAACATTTAAATAAACAAACCATAAAAGGGTAGAACATATGGGTACCATGGATAAACCAGGTTCTTGGGTGCACCAGTCCTCACTTTTACATTATTGCTATTATAACCAAACAGGAAAAGCGGAAACAAAACTATGCAGACCATAGGGCTACCGCCTTGGAACGGTCCGTGGCAAAGCGGCCGTTGTGTGTTTAAACCAGGTTCTAGGGTGCCCCAAACCTCCTTCTATACCGCTATGTATGCATATATGCTATATATGCTCATATCAACTCATATATACCAATATCAAACAATACCTTTTCGCAAAGACGCTCATTTACAAGTAAGACTTATTTTCAACAATTTTAAAATATTGTATATCTACGTTTATTGTAGAAGCACAACTGGATACCTAAATTACATAAAAAGCCTTATAAAGCCCGCTTTATTTCGAATTCTAGTACATGTACCACTACAAACAACTCCAAACTTTTAAATGCTTGTCTTACTGCCGTTAAAGACCACGTTAAACAATAGTGGGTTAACGCTTATGACAATTCTGGGATGAAATTATTTTGGTTAATTAAAAATTCAGGAAACGTTCTTGATAAAAATTGCAAAAAAAGTCAAGTTTTATCTATTAAAACGTCTGACTTCTCTACACTATATACATTCTTATGATATCACATTATCAAAGACAAGCTTATTGCTCGCATTCAAAAAAAATATTTCACTACAGAAAAAACTACAACTTTGGCCAGTATCAATATTAAAGCGTTCTTTTACCTTTTTATGTGTCGACGTGCCGTAAAACACCATTCATTCATTTATTCATTATTTTACTGATGGCAGCTTAGACAATTACACTATGTGGACATGCCAAAATGTTTGTTAGCACTCATTCTCCTATTAGATAATATTTTCATCAGGTATGAAACTACCGTTTATAGACAAATTGTTGGTATCTCATGGGAACTGACTGTGTATCTCTTGTCGCGGATTTCTTTTATATTGCTATGAGCGAGATTTCAGTTCATGTTGAGTCTTTCAGCAGATACTAAGGCAGATGTAAGTGAAGCCTTTAATGACACCTCTTGGTATCTGGATGACATTTGAGCATTGACAACATTTTCTTTTCTGCTATGGTTAACACTATCTATCCTGAAGACCTTCAACTGAACAAAGCTAATATGTTTGATATTGTCGCTTCTTTTCTCGGTTTACATCTCTCTATTGAAAATGAAAATATAATTGGCAAATTTCATGAAAGCAAGAGATATGGTTTTAGTATTGATAGTGTTAATTATCCCTACTAAGGTGGGGATGTTCCCCGAGCAACTTCTTAGGGGGTTATTTTTCCTTTCTCTAGAGATTTTAGTCGAGTTGAGGACCTTAATGGACGTTATCTTTGTATTATTCATTAGGGCTACTGTTACCATAAACTTCAAAAACAAACGTGGAAAGTTTTATTATCGTAACCCTGATCTGCTTCAAAAACATAAAAGTAATTTAAGAACTCTTCTCCGACAAGAACTATCACAACCTGACTTCTAAGGTGACGTAATTTACAAACTTCGTAACATCCTTGTTCACAGTCACTTTCATACTATCTTTAATAAACTTGTTAAACAGTTTATTAAAAGCGGTTATGACCCTATCATTTTGCAACGAGCTGCATATTTAGCGGTTAGCCAATTTACAGTTCGCCAATATGCTTCCTCTTTGATTGTGCTATGTAAGACTGTGAGATCTATGAATACATATACCTAATTCCTCAAAGGACGATAGCGTTGATGTTTGTCTTAAATAATATCTTGTCATCCACTTAATTGTTAATTCTCCTTTTGCTCTGGCTTCTGTCAAGACTCTGAGTACTTGCATTGTGGCTTTCTGGGCTTTGGTTTATATATGCCCATCTATGTGTTGTTATACTACCGTTGCATAGTTAATGCTGCTTTTTTTGTCAGGCAATAGTTTGGCGGTGATGTTTACATTGTTTCGTTTTATTCGGGTAACAATGTGGTAAGCATGATGTTTGCTGCACTCTAGATCCACTGAACGTTCCAAGACGGTAGCCCTATTGTCAGCCTATTTGTGTTCGCGTGCTCCTTATTCACGTTGTAATTGTTGTGTTTTTAAAGAGTTTTCTTTTGTTGTTGTTGTTTTTTTAGTTCTGTTTAAGTTACATTTCCTGTTGGACTTTTATATAAAAACACTTATACCTCGGATTGGAATTCCCTATCTTCACCGAATACCCATCCTAGGGTCGAGATAAAATTCACGCACGCACCAACATCCGGTGTGCAGGAAGATATGCAAAACGTTAGTAGCTTACGACTTATATCGCACAACATGTCTCTGATATGCAAGAAAAATGATCTATCTGTGTATGGTAGAATAACACCAATTGTCTCCTGTAACTAGTAAGATGCGACTACGTGGAAGCATTTTCAATAGCTGCAGTTCTATGTTGAGAAAGTTCAGCGTGTTATTATCTCGACGGAAACAAATATGAAAAGTGAACCTAAAATATTCTGTCTTTGACACCAGATAACATTTATGTAAGTGTTAATGCTCCGTGAAAACGAAATCAATTGAAGTGGCTCTCGTTTTGTTTTCTTAGTCAACGTGTTAGCGAAACGATGATTATCATATTATACTAAGTAATAAAAGTAAGCTTAAATGTCTCGGCTAACTTCCTGGTAAATGTAAAATTATGACTGCAAATAAACCGGTTAAAACCAATTGGAATTCAAGAGTTGAGATGCAATACATGTTTCACACGTTCAGTCTTCTAAATCTGAGACATGTAGTCTTGGAGAATCACGATAGCATGTCTCAAGACTTTCTATATATACGCTTGGTAAATGTTCACATTTTAAGTGAATGTAAAATGTGTTTTTCATTGGGGCAAACTCGTCGGAATGCAGCTGTGTTTAATTTATTTTTTTAAAACATAAAACCGAGTCGAACCCAGTGATTGAATGCATTTCATGTAAATTTAAACAATATTGTTTTGATTTAAAATCTGTGATATGTCTGTCACTGGTATGACATATCGATTCAGACCCACACTTGTTGCGAATGTGATTTCTCCACCAAACTTAATTGCATTAAACACGAACATAATGAATACATCTGTGTCAGGACTGTGAACTATGGCATGTGTATAGCCATCATTTCGTACATCTTTCACGTAAACACTATACTTGCATCTACTTCTTCGTGTAATGCAGTCTATAAACATCCTGTCTGAACCACTCTGTCATAAATACAGACGTATTTCTTCCCGTTCGCCTGTTAACAACCTGCGATAAATATGAACTTTGCAGCATCAACAATTCAATCATATATTCCATCAATAAAGTATCCACTTATTGACTCTGCCGATGAAATGAACTTCTCCCACTGTATTCTATATAGGAATATATACATGACCATCTGGTTGTACCCACGTTTTCGGAAAAAACGGGGTATATGAAAATCGCCTGCATTTGTCCGTCTGCCCTTCCGTCCGTCTGTCCGTCTGTCCGTTACCGCATCTCCTCCTAAACCGCTGAAGGGAATTCAACCAAACGGGTATGACATCACCATATGATAACGGCGTGCAAGAGCACTATTATTTTTGGCTCCGAGCCTAGAGGCCCTCAGTGGGGGTCAAAAGGTCAAATAAACTAAATATCAATGGCGGGATTTGGGGTCATATTTTTCAAAAAAAAATTGTAATTATGTCTCAAATGAAACATTATGACGATAGCTCTGCACCCAGGGTTCCTCAGGGGGGTCAATAGGTCAAATACACTAAACATACAATTACACTGTCAGATTTTCCATATTCTTGCACATAACTTGGTGTATGTAAACGTCTATAAACGATTAGAAACATATTAAATGATTTTATTAGTTTTATTATATCGAACTCTGCCCGGGGGCCTAGTGGGAGGGGGATTTGGATTTATTTTTTTTATTGATTTTTTATAATTATGTCTCAAATGAAACATGATGATGGGATTACATTGTATACATTTGTTTCCGCCTATGTTATAGTTGGGCCTGGAGGAAGGGGCATCAAATACACTAATAATGCAATTCCGGTGTCATTTTTTCATACTTTTGCACATTAATTGGTATAATAGTCATCTAATAAAGAGATACACAGCATGTCAAATGATTTATTATTTAAAACTCGGATGTCTACCCTGGGGTTCAGGTTGGAGGATGTGTGTCGTGGGTGGAGGGTAACAGGGGGTAAATTTATTTCTCAAATGGACATTTTGATGAAGGAATTACATTGTATATACTGTAGGGCTGGGTAGGGTGGGGTGGGCTTGGGCAAGTGACCTGTGTGAATAAACCGTGGGTATTTTACGACGGCCGCGCCGTCGAATTCTTTCTAGTGTTATACTTATATTACATTTTAATGCTGCCTTTTAGATGACATAGCTGTGCGGGTATTTATTTATTTACACTGACAAGTTTTAATGGGATGAAAGAAGGCTAACAGTAATTTTTAGTTCACCCTGAAACCTGTTTTAAATCCCAAGCAGCGTTTTTACCATTGACCGTTCACTGGCGGTACCCCCATTTTCGACCCTTTTATGTTTGTGTTTCGTTCAGGTTGCTTCTATTTTTACTTGTAATTGTTTGTTTTTTAATATTTGTATATCTAATTTTGGTATTGACACGATATGTTTATGAATATGATGACTATCTTTAAGTTAGTGTTTTCCTTCACTTCTGCGATTCCTTTCACATGTCTTGAAAGACGTGTAGCGTAGCTTTAACTATTATTATAGAAGCCGATCTGTCGTTATAGTTTTTCAATGCAAGATAAGCATTTGCAATTTAATTGGACTCCTGAATTTCAGCCAACAAATAAAACATAGCAGAAGTCGAGCTTTTAGTTTCAATGGTTTCTGTCACACTTTCCTCGACTCGGACTACTCTGTCTACAATAATGTTGATTATTGTGTTTTATAGGATCACCTTTATCAGTATTTTTTTGCGTATTCAGCCAGAGATTATTGCTAATATATACTTAACGCCATTAAAAGTGTAAGTTTTTTATTTTGTGTTTATTTCCAAGATCGATTGTAGTGTTATGTACATGTTAGAAATTATCCACATTCTCTATAAATCTGGTCACCGATCAAATGTATGTAAAAGTAAAATCGGAACTTGGAGACATCTTGGAGACATTTTAATTAAAAATAAACGCAAAATAAAAGCACTTGCACTTTTAATGGCGTTAAGTATATATGTTACGAAGAATACTGGAAAGCTTCGAAAGCTTCGAACTGACTAAAAAAAAGAGTATGACAATGGACCTTTGGAAACGGCCGAGCACGACACATACGAAATATTGCAGTCTCGGTTTGATTGAGACTGTTCATGAGCGGTAGTGAAATATGCTAGCTACCGCTCACGCCCTCTAGCCCCGGGTTGAGCAGAACTCAATATTCATAAAATCAATAGTACACAATTTTAACCATCCCGAAGATGGCATGCCTACGGCGGTGGATATGGAGTTCTATGCTTCCCCATGTCGTACGGCCTAAGGTCCCAGTATCTAATAACGTTTTTAAACCACCCTGTCTAATATATGCTAAAATACCTTATTTAACGAGCAATTCATGATCGTCACTTACAATGTTTAAGGTTTACTATTTAGTTGTGTTTCTCTTGTTTAGAAATGTCGGCAAAATATTTTGCTTTAACACATCATAAAAAAACAGTTGATTTATTTAAACCATCTTTTATAAACGTTCGTATGCATCGTCACCAAAATGTCTTGCATTCATCGTGTTTTGTGACTTCTTCACCTACGACTACGATTTTATGTTATTCAATGGAAGATACTTCATATATTCATCGGGTATGGATCCAGTATCTGTAATTGCGCAGGGAAACATGCCAATACAAATAAAATCGAAATTTATATTTGCAATTAAGAGAAACACATGTTATGTCTACTCTCCTTCCATGGACCTTGGGAAGCTTCTGATGTTGATAAAAAAGTATAACTATAACATTATAGTAATGTTAAACTAGAAAAGGTACATCTAGCTATAAACAAAAAAAAAAATTAAAGAAAAGAAAAAATACATTCATTACAGAGTATGAATATACTACGCAACATATACTTTAATGCTCTAATCGAGGTTGTACATATGTAATGGACAGCGGGGTATTGTTTTTCCTACATACGAAATTTGAGCAAAACTTAAATGATAAACATATCTAGTAAACAGGATCAGTTGGTGCAATATCAATCATATAACCAATTACGCGCTTCTGCGTTTATACCACAACACGAATACTATTCACTCAGTTTCCGCGGGGGTGTGTGGGGTGGGGGGGGGGGTCCCATCAGTGCCATGCGCGCTTCTCTGAATTGTATTAGTAACATATTCAATTCAAACAGGCTCTGTTCATTATAACCGCCAGTTCGGATTTGCACATTCAAAAAAAAAATTCAGCCAATTTCCTAAAGGATATTCTAGAAATACGGAATAGTCGTTATCAGGCAAGTGCACACTATATTATTATATAGCTACACATATATTATCATACTGTAAAATGCCACTGAACGCCATGATATTGGGACATTCAATTCCCAGGCGTCTCGAAGTTTACATTAAGGATGGCATAGACACACGATTGTGACAGGATTTCAAATTAGAACAATCCCAGAACGTAAGGTTTTGTGCGAAAGGTGGCATGACTTTGTCCTCAGGCGAATTATCGGCAAAGTGCGATAGTATAGGCCCAATTTATGTCTTTGCTCTATCATAGATACACATTGTATGCATTATATAGGGTCGACCGCAGCGGGTCAAATCTGCTATTGCCAATGACGGGAATCTGCGTACAAGTACGCTAGTTTTGGTCGTATAACAACAAATTCCTTTCTCCCACAAAAGGAAAGTGATGCATGGACACGTTTTTGTCTGAATGGGTACACCTTACCAAAGAGCAATACTATTTGTATATTAGTATACCTAACATAAAACGCCCATGCTAAATCCCCATAGACAACAATGTGTAATTTCTTACTATCTTACGCGAGGGTGATAGTACAGGGTGATAGTAAATCGCAGGGTGATAGTAAAAAATTATCGCATGCGCAGCTTTGATGCACGTTGGAGTGCGTACTGTTTCGGTGACGTCATCGGCTCAGTATGGTGAAATGCTATATTTAATTCATCATAACTTCAAAAGTACTTCACCGATTTTAATAAACTACCACTCATTTTCTTAGTTACGTTATTTACAAACCAACGCTATAACTTTCATAGACATATTTTGAAAAAATAAAATAAATATCACATTCATGAGAGGGTGATAGTAAGAATGTTAACTCAGGGTGAATAGTCTCAGAGCGGCCCTACATATATGTACCATCATACTGCATAGCATATACGGTCAATCATAAAGTGTTCATTCGGAAATATAAAAGACCTGCGTTCAATGTATTCCTCTCGAAGAAAAGAAACGTAATTAAATATGTTTATATTAATATGTTCGTTAGACGGACGCGATAATATGGCTTTTTGAGATTTATTAATGACCGCAGAAATGTCCTTCCTGACAGTATTACGTTTGCGCAAAAAATCAATGTTCCAATTATTGATTGAAGATCCCTATTTGTGATTTTATCTGTCGACAGATGCCGATCAATTAAGTGTTCGCACCGAACTAATTTGTCCAAGGGGAGCCTTACTGCAATTAGCACCGAATCAAGACCGTAACCCACGAAAGTTATGACTTTACATGATATAACAGCATTTTTCCTCTGCCATTTGCAGCCTAATATCGGCGCAAAATTCTAAAATTATTCATGTGAATCTGACCCGTTGACCGTGCCTCTGAAATTAATAAATAATCATCCAAATTTGAATAACTTCTGGAATATTTAACTTTTATTTTTGCGACCCAGTTGAGAGCGCGGCTAAACGCTTCAAATATCTGGCAAGATGACGTGCACCCCATTTGCATATATAGGCGTAAATTGCCTTATTACAGAACATTGTTCGTTCCCGCTCATACATATAGGCATAGAGGCGTCAAGTGTCTTATGTTAGTGTTGTTTTAGAGCCCTCTCCTACATAGAGGCGCCAAGTGCCTTATTACAGAGCAGTGTTTAGTTCCCATTCATACATAGAGGCATAGATGCGTCTAGTGCCCTAATATAGTGCGGCGTCGAGTGCCCTCTCACACATAGAGGAGTTAAGTGCCTTTATTACAGAGCATTATTTTAGTGCTCTCGCAGGCATAGAGGCGTCAAGTGCCTTATTACAGAGCGGTATTTTAATCCCCTCTCATAAATAGAGGCGTTTAAGTGCCTTATTACATAGCATTGTTTCAGTGCCCTCTAATACATTGAAGCGTTAAGTGCCTTGTTACAGTGAGGCGTTGAGTGCCCCAGCTCTCAAGTCATACATAGAGGCGTTAAATGCGTCTAGTGCCTTACTACAGTGCGGCGTCGAGTGCCCTCTCATACATAGAGGAGTTAAGTGCCCTATTACAGAGCATTCTTTTAGTGCTCTTGCATACATCAAGGCGTCAAGTGCCTTCTTACAGAGCGGTATGTTAATCCCCTCTCAGAAATAGAGGCGTCAAGTGCCTTATTACATAGCATTGATTTAGTGCCCTCTAATATATAGAGGCGTTAAGTACCTTATTACAGTGCTGCGTTGGGTGCCCCAGCTCACACATAGTGAAGGCGTCAAGTCATACATAGAGGAGTTAAATACGTCTAGTGACTTACTACAGTGCGGCGTTGGGTGCCCTGTCATACATAGAGGCGTTAAGTGCCTTATCATAGAGCATTATCTTAGTGCTCTCGCATACATAGAGGCGTCAAGTGCCTTATTAGCTATATTTTAATCACCTCTCATAAATAGAGGCGTTAAGTGCCTTATAACATAACATTGTTTTAGTGCCCTCTGATATATAGAGGCGTTAAGTGCCTTATTACAGTGCGGCGTTGAGGGCCAAAGCTCACATATAGAGGCATCAATTCATACATAGAGGCGTTAAATGCGTCTAGTGCCTTACTACAGTGCGGCGTTGGGTGCCCTCTCATACATAGAGGAGTTAAGTGCCTTATCATAGAGCATTATTTTAGTGCTCTCGCATACATAGAGGCGTCAAGTGCCTTATTACAGAGCGGTATTTTAATCCCCTCTCATAAATAGAGGCATTAAGTGCCTTATTACATAACATTGTTTTAGTACCCTCTAATACATAGAGGCGTTAAGTGCTTTATTACAGTGCGGCATTGAGTGCACAAGCTCCCACATAGAGGCGTCAAGTCATACATAGAGGCGTTAAGTGCCTTATTGCAGATCGGTAGTTTAAACCCCTTTTATACATAGAGGCGTTAAGTGCCTTATTACAAATCGGTATTTTAATCCCTTCTCATACATAGAGGCGTCAAGTGCATTATTACAGGGCAGTATTTTAGTGCCCTCTCATACATAGAGTCGTTAAGTGCTTTATTACAGAACGGTATTTTAGTCCACTATCATACATAGAGGCGTCAAGTGCTTTATTACAGAGCGACGTTCAGTCCCCTCGCATAAATAGAGGCACCACGAGAAGAGTATGAAATCAAACAAATTCGTTTACATATGGTTAATTGTTGACAATAGTGCACCAATATATAGATTGGTATAATTATATAATTTCTGGTTCAGTAAGACTTAGTAATGAAAACTACAATTTTATTTAATTATATGCCAGCATGTTTAAATCTAAAATGATACTGGATAATCGAATCGAGGAATCGATTTCAATGATCGATAACGTCTTCAAGATTGCCGTGTGCCCCTTTAAGTGCATTATTACTGAGGCCGTATAGCGCTCAATTACTCTTACACTTTTTGACTCACTTACATGTATGCACTAAGGGCCTTCTTCAGCACGTGCAAGATGCAACGGCACGTAATAATAATCGCAAACACGGTGTCCCTCGCTGTATTCACTATTTCAGAGAATCCCCCAAAGAAGAAGAACACAAGAACATCACGACGGTGAACCTGCTAATTTAATAAGGGAAATAACAGAGAATATCACCCAAAGAGTCACGACCTCACCGTCCGAAATAGTAGAAAATGCTCTGGCCTCTAAGGCAAAAACAACTGAAAATGTCATCATATATGACAATGTTAACTCATTAGTCCGCAAAATAACAGACGAGTCTAATACTCACAATTAAATATCAATTTCATACATAATTGTAATATTTTAAGACATCAAAGTTCTCTGTAACTTTCCAAAGTTTAAGATAGTTCATACAGTCAACAGGTGTCAGTTAATAGCCATTTATCTTTGTCCGTGAGCGGCAGCAGACAGCTCAATGTTCAAAGAAAGTCCGTGGGAATTGTTAACCACCGCCTAATTCATCTAATGGTGCAATAATGGTCATGCCAGTTTAAATATCATTACACTATCTTTGACTGAGAATAACAGTACAGTCCACACTGATAATCTAGTAATTTACACATGAAACTGACACACGTCTCAGAACAAGTCAAACTGAAGGTCACTGTTCATTAGATCGGTTTGTATGTTACAAGAGAGATGCCATAATTCCACAAGGGCCTGAATTGAGCTTTAATTCAGAATATAGTCTTCGAGTTTTTCTGGTGTTTTCTTTATTCTCTCGGGTCGAGGTTTTTGTTTGTTCACGAGTTTGATCTGTTTCCATATGTTCAGATGTTTCACTCATATTTTCCATTAAATCATGAGACACAGAGTCTGGCCGAGGAGATCCAAGGCTCATGGGAGAGACTCAAAAATGACCTAGATACTAAGGTTGCCGACGTATTCACTCTGCGACATGACATAAAATATCTATTTAACAATTTAGGTTCCAACATTTTGCCGTGGAAAGATACACGCGATCAACTTACGCGGCAACGTTTATTCCGGCATTTAAGCCCTATAACATATCTGGACATGGATGGAATTATTCGAAATTTGGGACGATGGCGGTTCACGAAATATATACGTTAATAAATCGAGGTCAGTGGGTTAACGGCCTTTATTATATAAGGTATCAATAGACAACATAGAACCATGAAAAGTAAGTGTCCATATGTTTATGACAATTACCTCAGTCATCCATTACAGACGTCGGGAGCCAATCAAAATCGAGCCATTATTGACCCCGATTTGGGTTCATGTGGGGTCGTTTGTTTTGTTTACACACGTCAAGTGACCTTACCGTGGGTTCACTTTAGGTCAATTGTGTTATTTAACTACCAATACACCTCTAGTGAAAGAAACATTTTGAAGTCGGTTACAGTTGACGGACTTGCCAGTCTGAGAGAGATATTAAACGTATATGACTTAGTTTCGTCAGTGAGTTCAATCTATGTGAAAATTAGTTTTGTTAGCGTGTAACATTCATGTCAGAATCGGGCCATGGGTTCATGTCCGACCGTTTTTAGACGCGTTAAGGTATACTGTGCATTTCGCTCAAACGTTTGAACAAATTCTTTCGATATATGCCAAGGTCAGTAGCTATTTCGTTTCTATATGGCGATTCATCAGTCAAATTGTCCGATGAGAGAGGCGAAAATCGCCATAGCTAATCAAAAATACATGTACCAATAAGATTATATAAACACGATTAATGTTTTTAATAGTAAAACAGTTATTTCCAATTAACGACAAATCGTGTTACACCTTCGATTACGTAATATTGCATAATCATATTTAGTAATCGATTTTTATTGTGCTTTATTCCATATCATTTTCGTTGTGTAATTAACGGAAATTAATATTTGTTATATCATATTACACTGTTTCATGCAATATTACATGACTATTATTTTAACAATAAAAAGCATTCACGCTCTGGTGAATAAACATTGTGGCATATATCGACACTACACTGACTAGTCCTTGTTACTTACTGCCCAGAATAAACAATGTGCATAAATAGGTTAATTGTAATAAGTTATACTTCAGAAATATGTTTCTTGATTCTAATATTCGATTATAAATTAACAAGAGATGGTAGAAATGGAGCACATACTATCATATTTATGTTCCAGATCCTCAACAAAAAGTGGGGAGGAGAACACAGCAATTAAGAAAGATGACTGGCCATTACGACACAGTAATTTGCCGTTCATCCTCTTGTTGTTACATAAGATAACAGCATTCATTCATTCCTATATTAGTTTGTTTTTTTTGTTTTGTTTTTTTCATTCCTATATAGGTTTTTTTGTTTTGTTTTGTTTTTTGATTTCAATCAATTTATACATTAATTCAATAGAACCTGAGTTCATTCGTGTTTTCTGCTTTATTTATTAGGATGTTGTCGATATTCTTCACATTGAAAAATCGAAATTTAAGTTACAAACAATATCTATGAATATCAAGTATTATGAAGTTTAGTATTACATTACTGCCATTTATATTAAAGCAAAGTGGGGCATGTAGAATATCTTTGAGATGCATATAATGTTCGTAGTATTGATACTTTAAATGCTGCGTTCTGCTCAAACCGTGGCTAGAGGGCATGGACGGTAGCAAGCATTTTCTACTACATCGCTAGACTCCAACCGAAGCTGCAATATTTGTTCATAGTTATCGTTATCGGCGATTTCCAAGTATCCTTTTTCAAACTCGTTTTGCTTTCTTTGTCCTTACAACAATATATGAAGATATGTATTCTGTCAATCTGATGCGAAAGAACAGAGAATCACATTTAAAGCCAGACTATGCTTCTTAACATATAAACCGACAGTTGACGAAGCACTCGGAAGCGTTACAACATAGACAATTACGCTAATAACTAGACTGGATAAAATTAAAATGGACACACTACATGCACTACATCGAATAAATATTTTTGTACTAATAACGCTGTATCCCCTACACGCTGCGCCGACGCTATATATTGTTTATATTACCGGCTAGGTACATCGGGGGATTTAATGCAAATTTGACGGTAATATTATAGACAAATACTTGACACAAAGTCTCTATCATCTCCGTTAAGGTTAACAATAAGCATATTCTGACTTTAATGAATCATCAGAAAAGAATATATGCTTTGTGTATATTTCCATTTATGAATACAAAATTAAACCCATGACTATCCTGGACATAGAAATCATGACTTGCAACACCAACAACAACAAAAACAAAGGCACGACAAAACATATATGAGCTACGATGATGGCCATTACTCTGGTGTTACTTACCCGACCTAGCTGGTTTTCAAACTTTTCCGAGTTGTTTTATTAATACCACTCTAGTCATTGTTGGTAAATATTATACGAAATATTACGGTTCTATAGCATATTTCAATAAATAAAGGGCTATTACTCCGGTGATACTTACTTGTGTGAATTCGTTCATTGCAGAGCTTTTAATATTAACAATCTGCACAAGATTCATAAAGATCGGATGAAATATGAAAGTGCTATAGGTGCTATGGATTTTTTCAAAACAGTGTCATCACAGAAACATAACATGTTCTACAAACGGAAACGAGCTGTGTGTAAATCGTGAGGACGTCACGGCATAACAAACACCTGCCTCACTGTAAGATTTACACGACATAACATGCACACATATTTCTACCTATAAAAAACATTGTTTAACATAAGTTCTAAATTATGTAAGCAAGTTGTCATAAAAGCATTTATTTCAAATAATTTATATATATGGTAATTAAAAGAAGATTTGACCGTAGATAGCCGTACTGCTGTTTTCATAAAACAAACAAATCCATTTGATATAACAGACCAGGAAAAAGAAACCACAAATACCGATTTAAAACAAACGGTTGCTGCTATTTTACCTGTGAAGAAACTTTCTGTGTTTTCCTTTTATTTATATGTTCTACAATTTGACTCGTTGGGTGCAAATAGAAACGGGGACGGCACGGTGGAAGCGCACTGTTGTAACCGTGAGATTAACAGAAATAGTACATATAGTGTTGTAATAGTAGTTTATATTCGCTTTTAAGGGTGCCTTTTAATGCTGCCTTGTTGGTTAGAGAATAGTTCATGGCGGGGATTTCTTTATTTACACTGTCCCGTTTAATTGGGATGACAATAGGGTAAGTGTGAGATTTGGTGCACCTAGAACCTGGTTCAAACCCCCAGTGGCCTTTTTGGCCACTGACCGTTCCAAGGCGGAAGCCCCTTTGTCAGCCCTTTTGTGGTTATGATGTCGTTTGAATTTTTTATTACTTTTGCCTTCTCGTTTGTCTGTTTGCGTGTTTGTTTTTGTGTTTTGTGGTTGACTAACATGCTACTTTCCCTGTCCGATTTTTATATCTTTTTTATCTGTTCTGCCAGACAAAATCAAAAGTGTTGTTTTAATAAATAGTGAAAGAGCATGTGGAACAACATTTGATAATCTAGCTACATATTACCGTTAGCAAAAAACAACCGTTTGAGAGAAAGTAACTCTGAATTTGATATTTTGTTCAATTGTTCGGGTAAATTAAACCAAAAATTACAGTTCAAGCAATACACCAACGAACACAATGGCAGAAACACAATTTAAACAGTACAAATGTAATTATAATAGATGCCATCATCTGTGTAATTATGTTTAACAAATGAACTAGTATTAAACACAACGAAGCGACTGCAAATCGGTAAGTGGTAAATTAAATGATTGCTCTAATGTATAATCTTAGAAATTATCATGTGGCAGTCCCCTTGGATGTTGACGTATCAATCGTAAATCAAATTTAGGCGAAATTGTTTGCATGTATAAGAAGAATGCATACCTAGTTCAAAAGCGATATATAACACTGTAGCTACAAATGCACGGATACCTTTTAAAACATATTCTTCGACATGCATCATGTGTCGGCCATCTTAGAAAGGGATGTTTCAATGTTTTAATTTAATTAAATTAAGGCGAGTTTTTCTTGAATGAGGACGCACAGCAAGTTTTTAAGGGTACGGTAATTCTTTTGGCCACAACGTCCATTTACAACTGCCTGAAACTCTCTGAAAATGCAATGTATGTCACGTGGCGTCTATCTGGAATTTTGACGCATCGATCTTAGGCAAGGTTTTGCATGTATGAAGTTTCCTGAAATGTCCTTCAGTACTTTCGAAGTTATGGCTGATACATGATTTTTCCAGCGGATAAACGAATGAACGGACGTAATTACTGGCGGGCGGACGGTGCGATTACTTTATGCCAAATAAAATAAAAGCCTAGAAAGCCACAAACCATGTATTTACTGCATTGGCAGAAGCAAGAGCCGCAACAGAACAAACCATTAAGGGTACGGCAAGACAATATTTAAGACAACCATCAAACGCTACATTCATTTGAGGATTTAGGTGGATGTCATCGTAGGGTCCTCGAACTTAAGCTAGCTTTTTATATTCATAAAGATTGATACGAAAGTTAAAATAATACGTAAAAACGAATGGACGGAGCCCATTTCAATAGCCCCACTGCCGTCCTTCCGTCCTTCGGCCTGCGAGGGACAACACTACTTGAGAGTAGTACAGGCACCATTGATTGTGATATAGATAAAATAAAAACGATGTACCAATTATAACTTCTCGTTCTAGTGCATTCCGTAAAACATAACCACAAACATATTAGCCGTCGAATAATGAAGAAATTTCTGTGTTAGTGCCTTATGGCCTGTTAGTGCCTTATGGCGACATTACTTAGTACCGAAATCTCGTCTGTGTGCCATACTGCGCAATAGAGCAATAACCCATTATCGCATAACATGGCTTCTGTGAGTATAATAAAGCCTTGTCCTAAATATCATAATCCATTATAATAAAGCCGTGACCTAAATTATAATCCATTAGTGTTATAACTATGCGGATCACTGCGTCAGTACACATCGGCGAAAGAAGAAATATCAATTCTCATGCATGTACGAGGGCTATTCCAGAAGTCCGTGTATTTTTCCTTTAATTTTCGTATTTTGCTTTATATCGTCTTGCTATTTTGCCTACTTATACTAATTTCACATATTTTCTTAAGCAATCCAGAGCATTGTTGTCGTTTTTATTTAAAAAATGCAATAAAAGCAAGATTGGTTGCGTTGCACGGAGCAACACAATTATAATACAGTAAATTTCATTTTCTCCTTTCACTTTCGTTGATATTTATTCCTACTTAAAATACATCCTTTGACGCACCATTTCGTGTGCTGCTGTATTATATTGATGACGTTATTTTTTGAAACATTCAATTCTATAGCTATAACGGTCGTGGTTCTACGATAAAAACAAGAACATGTTGCAAAGCAAAAACACCCAAAACACATAACGTAACGGTTGGCGACACGGCGCAGTGCGCGGTTATAACATTTTGTGTACGATTAGGAAAACATCGAAGCTAGCATTTAGGTTGATAGGAAACGATGAAATATGGAAGATAAATTATATAACTTTAGTATTTAAGTGGCACAAGCGATTTCGCTAAGGTCGTTAGTCAAATGAATATGATCAGATTTGTGGAAGGACAGATAAGTGTCAGATAATTATTAAAAGAGTCAATGCGTCCATTTATGAAGACAGGCGATTGTCTGTGCGTAATCTTTCTAGTACTTTAGAAGTGGGAAGTGCTATTGTTCTTAAAACATTACAAAAGAAGTTGAACATGAGAAAAGACAGTGCCCACAGATTTTCACGAGGGATGAAAAGTAGATAATAATATCAGCACTACATCAACGTGAAAGCATCCGCGCGACGTCATGATATGAGAACAAAGGACAGTTTTGATATGAGCATTGTGAAAATATGCTATCTAAAAGTAAAGAATATAGTTCCTGGTGATGTTTTTTTTATTTCGAATCTTATGGTCATAACAAAATTATAAGATCAGTACACGGACATCTGGAACAGCCCTCGTACATACTGTACGACCATGCATTGCTTAATACTATTTATCATAATTATTTTAACTCGTGCTTTATAAATGCATATCAGTTGCCTATGAATTTGGTTTTCTGTGATGTATTATAGTTTTGGTATTTATTTATAGTGCGAACGTATTACAGTCGACAAACATATTTGACGTGATTTCTTCACCTGCAAAAATAATAGGTGTACTTGTAGGTGCAATAGGTTAATTGACAACAGTAAAGTGAAACAATGGACACCGCTTGTGACTGGTGGAAACTATTTTAAATATAACGAACCGTGCTGCAAATGTGGTCCGATATGATTAACTTAACGTTCCCTATATCACTAAGCATATTAGAATCTAGTCTATTAGACTATTAGACGTCAATAAAGTTTCTCAAAACAGCTGATTATATTTTAATTAACAGCTCTAAACTATGCTGCGACTATTAGACGTCAATACAGTTTCTCAAAACAGTTGATTATATTTTAATTAACAGCTCTAAACTATGCTGCGACTATTAGACGTCAATACAGTTTCTCAAAACAGTTGATTATATTTTAATTAACAGCTCTAAACTATGCTGCGACTATTAGACGTCAATAAAGTTACTCAAAACAGTTGATTTTATTTTAATTAACAGCTCTAAGCTATGCTGCGACTATTAGACGTCAATACAGTTTCTCAAAACAGTTGATTATATTTTAATTAACAGCTTTAAACTATGCTGTGACTATTAGACGTCAATACAGTTTCACAAAACAGTTGATTATATTTTAATTAACAGCTCTAAACTATGCTGCGACTATTAGACGTCGATAAAGTTTCTCAAAACAGTTGATTATATTTTAATTAACAGCTCTAAGCTATGCTGCGACTATTAGACGTCAATA
This sequence comes from Cyrtodaria siliqua, assembly GCA_037043455.1. NCBI lineage: Eukaryota > Metazoa > Mollusca > Bivalvia > Adapedonta > Hiatellidae > Cyrtodaria > Cyrtodaria siliqua. The sequence continues at coordinate 969,122 of JAWPHD010000005.1, forward strand.
CAGTTTCTCAAAACAGTTGATTATATTTTAATTAACAGCTCTAAACTATGCTGTGACTATTAGACGTCCATACAGTTTCTCAAAACAGTTGATTATATTTTAATTAACAGCTCTAAACATTAATCAGCACTATGCTGCATATAATGAAATACTTATGAGGTTTAGTTGAAAAATAAAGGAATATTGTTAAAATATATTTTCTGAAAGATTAAGGCATATTGTTAAACATACGTTTTCTGCTAACCGTTACGTATGTTGTAATAAGAGTACGAGTAATAGACATGGGGCTGATCAAATTCTTTTTCTATATATACTAGATAATAGTATATACTGCACAACATATTCCAGAGATATCCCAAGATGTTTTGTAAAAAAAAAAGATTGCAGCTGGTTGGAAAATGAATGAATGAATGGTGTTTTATGGCACGTCGACACATAAAAGGTCATATTGTGCGCAAAAAACGATGAATCATGAAAGAATAAAGTAGTAATTAAAAAACATAATGTAAACGTATACAGATAAAACTATCTACAAATAAGGGATGATATGGTAGCAATATAAACTATGTATATATATAAATCAACAAATGTCCGCCAACGGGCTTGCAAACAAGTTAATATATATAGAAAAATATTATATTGATTTATAAAGTCTGATTTCTTTAAGGAAATCTAAAACAAGACTAACATCTATAGTATCAAATAACTCTTTCAAAGTATTAACTGTGTACTATCTTTGTCGCATTGGATAAAAGTCTACACATTCCAACAAGATATGTTTGACCGTTAACGGTGCAAAACAGGATATACATTCTGGCAACCTGCTCACCTTGTAATAAATATGCATGAGTACAGCGTGTATGCCCTATCCTGAACCTGGCTATGACAACTTCTCGGCGAGTGGGTCTACTAGAAGGACGCCATTCTCCGAGTAACGGTTTAATGGAATGGAGTTTATTGTTCACCCACAAGTCCCAAGCAGCTTGCCAAGAGTTACGAATATATGTGTTGATACAACTTTTAAAATCAGTATAAGGTAATTTGGTATTAGATATATATAAACATAATGCTCCGCTCTATCATAACCACGTATTCCTACATGGCTCGGAAGCCAGCAGAAAATAATAACATTATCAACTATAAGAGAATTGAACTTTTCGAAAAGTTGAGGCACAACTGGATTATCATGTTTCATATTACCCAGTGACTGAAGAGATGAAAGGGAATCAGAAAAGATTACGAAACGGTCATCATCAGATTCCTGAATAAAACCTGAGAAGATAGAGGCCTTGTCAGGCAGGCGGCTCTATATGCTATGTTTGTGAACAACAGCTGCTGCAGCTACCTTGTCTCCACCTTTAGAACCATCTGTTTTTATATGTTAAAAGTTACTGTATTTCGATTTAATTTCATTAAATTTGCTTTGAAAGATAGTAGGATCTGTAATGGATTTGTTATTATTACAAAGATCAAAAATAATTGTCGGTGTTTCCAAAGTCCACGGTGGAATTTGTGGTACTTTGTACTTGGCAATCAAATTTAGGTCGATTTCAGTGACTCTTAATTTTGGTTTAATACGAAGACCAAATGACCGAACGATCAAAAAGAGGTTCATAATTAGGATTCAAAACAGTATCGAAATGTGGATTTGAAGGGTTAGATTGTAATTTAATGGTATATTGAAGGGCTAATGTGTCCCGTCTATGAGACAGTGATGGTTCATTAGCTTCAACATATAGACTTTCGGCTGGGGATGTACGAAAGGCTCCTAAGGCGAGTTGTAATCCTTGATTATATATAGGATCGAGCATCTGCAAGTAGGACTTGCGAGTCGATCCATTTACTATTGAGCCGTAGTCCAGCTTGGATCTGATAAGAGATCTGTAAAGTCGCAAGAGGACTTTTCGATCAACTCCCTAATTAGTGTTTGCAACAACTTTAAGTAAGTTAAGAGCTTGAAGGCATTTGGCCTTCAAGTATTTAAGGTGTGGTATAACGTTAATTTACGGTCAGAAATAAGACCTAGGCATTTTGTCTCATCCACTACTAGTAAAGGTGAACAGCCCAGTGTTAGATGAGGGTCTTGGTGATGTTTGCGTAGTTGACAAAAGTGAATATAATTAGTTTTAAATTTAGACCAGGTCTGAAGTTTATTGAGACATTGTTGTAATTGTCTCTGAATAGTATTTATGGTCACATATAACAAAGTCGTCAACATATAGAGAACAATCCACACCTGGATTGATGCATTTTAATCTGTATATTAAAAAGCGTGACAGAGAGTATGCTGCCCAGTAGAACACCCATCTCCTGTTCATGAATATCTGAGAGGGCTGAATCCATTCGGACACGAAACTGTCTATCATCTACGAATTTCTCTATACAAATGGGTAAACGGCCTCTAAGACCAAGGTCATGAAGATCATTAATAATAACGTACGTACTTCCATGCAGTATCATACGCTTTCTCAAAGTCAAAACATACAGTGACTAGATGTTCTTTTTTTATGAAAGCTTCCCTAATAAACGATTCAAATCGAATGAGATTGTCTGTTGTGCCTCGTTGGCTCCGGAATCCATTTTGATACTTTGTTATCAGTTTGTTGGACTCCAGGTATCAAACGAGTCTCTCATTAATCATTCGTTCCATGGTTTTACATATACAACTCGTTAAAGCGATTGGGCGATAATTTATTGGGTCCGTATGATCCTTTCCAGGTTTGGGTAGAGAGACAGGATTCAAGTAAATGTTTTAATAATTGATAATGGATATCATCAGGACCAGCTGATGTATCATGAGCCTTTTTAACGGATTCTCGAAGTTCTTTGAGAGTGAATAGTTTATTTTATTATTTCTTCAAGTTTTTTGACTTGAAGTTCAGCTTCTTCTGTTCTTTTATTTTCTTATTCTTCAGAATATTTAGTTGACAATTTTCAGAAGAAGAATTTTTTGAAAAAGTTTCTGCCAAAGTGTTTGTAATATCTTTGACAGATGTTATATCTCCATTATCTGTTTTAAGTTTATTTACAGAACTAGAATTACCTTTAGCACTTATTTTCCGGACCATGTATCACGTGTTTTTAAGAGCATAAGCGAGAATTCAGCCTAGAGACGTAAGATCTCCAGGATTTCCTCTTGCTATCCTTAATAGTACGACGGGCTTTCGCACGAAAAATTCTAAAGTTATCTATATGTGTTTGAGTTGGCCGCAAGTTAAAATTATTTAATGCAGCTTTACGATCTCTGACTGCCTTTTTGTAGTCATCGTCGTACCATGGTTTATGTGGGCGTTTAGGATTTGCCGAGGTTTTTGAAATAGTTTGATTATCTATATCATGAAGAGTTTTGGTAAAAAACGCAGTTGCGTCTTCGACATCCTCGAAAACGGAAAGCTTTCATTGTTCCTCGCAAAGAGATTGAAACGTAGTCCAAATAGCCTTGCGAAGTTTCCATCGTTGCGCTTTTTCGAGAAGTGGAGGGCCGATATTTTCAAGAAATATGATGAAGTGGTCACTTCCACAGAGGTGGTCTCCAACACTCCACGAAAAATCCATCAAAATCGTTAAATCGCATAGCATGAGAGCCTGTAGCAGGATGTAAATAAGTATATGACTTATTATCATTAAAAAGACACAAATTCTTTTTGGCTAAGAAATCCTCAATTTTCTTCCCTTTATCGTTTATATCTTTACAACCCCAGATGTAGTTGTGTGCATTAAAATCACCCAAGAGTATAAAAGGTGATGGCAATTGTGCAACTAGATGTTTTAGATCTTTAGGATCTAGTGAAGAACTAGGTGGTGAATATAAGGAACATATTGTTATAACTCTGTGCATCGTAACACTGACCGCAATAGCTTGCAAAATTTGTTTTTAACGCAACAGGTCTGTGAGAGATGTTTCGATTAACGATTATCGAAACTCCACCAGTCGCATTGTCCCCGGTATCACAAATATGATTGTATAGTGAGTATTGTTTAAAATATATCTTATCACTTGTCTTCAAGAATGTTTCTTGAGAAAAAAAAGGCAATAGATTTGTGCTCATTTACAATTAAGCTGATTTCATCATACTTTTGTTTCAAATCTCGACAATACCATTGAATGATCTTATTACTTTTACCCATTATTTAGCGCTAAGGCGATTTTTAATTTTATGTTTTGCCTTAGATTTAGGAGAGGTCTTAGGAGACTCAGGCAGTGACATCTCCACTGATGAATCCTCCTCCCTGGAAGAAATCAGCTGAAGTGGCACGTCGACTAACTTTTCAGGAGAGAATGGAAGTGTCAGTGCAGCTGCTGGCTCTGAAATGTCCATGAGCTGTTCGAATATGTGATGCAGCTCAATAGGGCCGTTAGACACCTTTGGCTGCTCCTTGTGCTGTCTATTTGGAGAAGCACTAAGCTTTCCAACTTCCTTAGTTGGAGCAGAACTTGGCCTTCCAACCGAGGAAGTATTAGGCTTAAAGACTGGGGAACTACTAGACTTGACAGTCTTAGAAGAACCCGCTTTCCAATTCTGAGAAATTGACGTGCTCTTGACATGCCAGAGCTTGCCGATTTTGTATTTAATTTAAATGAAAAAGTTTGATTAGATGAACAATTTAATTTTGGTTTGATAAGTTGCATTTGTTGACTTTTACTTGTATTTGTTACTGAAGAAGTATTCTTTGTATTTTGAATTTCTGACTGTGGTTCGTATTGCGTACTTGCATCCCGCATTCTATATGTGTTGCTTTGGTTTTTAGAATAGATGCGTAAGAGGTCGTACTTAAAATTTTATATTTTTCTTTAATCAATTTTCGTGCTTCTGGAAGGGAATGTTTTGTGTATATTTAACTGTTATGATTTCTTTTTCTTTTTTTAATTTTTCACATAATTTTGAATTTGCGTGATGTCCTAAACCGCAGTTGGTACATTTGAAAGCGTTAGGTCAATCCTCCGTGGTGCGACTGAGTTTCGTCGGTGTGTTCTTGGGCAAGACACTTTCCCTTAGCCCCGTCCGTCGGATGGGGACGTAAACCGGGCGGTCCCGTGTATCGGTCTATCCTCCGAGCACGTTAAAGAACCATAGGAATCTATTCGATAATAAGAGTAGGGCAGGTTCCCGGAATCCTATGTATCCTTCCCCTCTCTCTGGGGCGGCTCTAAATAACCTATACTGTGTTGATGAGCCGTTAAACAACATTCAATTCAATTCAATTGATTCGTTATGCTTAAATGCAGACTCGCCGCATTTACCACAAAGTTCTTCCTTAGTACACCTGGACTTGCGGTGCCCAAAGGCTTTGCAATTGTAGCAATGTAACGGGTTTGAAATGTAGGCGTCTACACGTAATTGCAGATATGCCACCTTTATTGTTCTTGGTAAGACGGGTGTTGCAAATGTGAGGACGATAGTATTTGTATTAATAATTTTATCATTCCTCTTTATGGTTATTCGGCGAGCCGCAGTTACCAACTGTGGCGCTAGCTCGTTCATAATTTCTTCTTCAGGTACTCCGGAGAGATCCGGGCACCTGATGACGCCTTTGGATATATATGTTCATAGAGGTGTGAGGGTAGCATTTGAATTTGGTGTTTAACATTTGTAATCGTTAGTAAATTATCAGAGTGAGATTTTCTTTCTGTTTTAATAAGAAGAGTTTTGTTTTTTAATTTGTATCTCTACTGTCCAAGGGCCAGCAGAGCTTATGGGATGGTGTGTTGTCCGTCTTCCGTCGTCCGTCGTCCACCCGTCCGTCCGTCCGTTAACTTTTCTTTAAACGACTTCTCCTCAGAAATTTTGACCAAACTTCACATGAATGATCCTTAGATGAATGCTTTTTAGATTTCTAAAAATTAGGGCAGCGCTACATCCAAGATGGCTGCCATTACCATATATAGTCGAAACCTTAAACAATCTTCTTCTCCAGAACCGCTGGACATATTTCAACAGTGTTTCTTTTAAAATGATCGCCAACGCCTAGACTATCAAGTTTGTTCAAATAAAGTCCCCGGGGTCAACATTTTCCGTGCCCCGGGGGTCCAAAGTTTGTATATTGAGGTTTATCATGTTTTTCATACAGACATATAGGAAAAAACTTAATCTCTGAAACCACATGGCACAGAGCTCTCATGTATTATATGTAGCATCAGCTTATGTTCCTCTACTAAGTTTATTCTAATGGTGACCCTGGGGTCAAATTTGTCCCCGCCCCGGGGATCACAGTTTTACATAGACTTATATAGGATTTTTTTTAAAAATCTTCTTCTCGGAAACTACAAGAGCCAGAGGTTTGATATTTTGCATTTGCTATAAGCTTATGGTCCTTTACCAAGTTTGTTCAAATATTGACCCTTGGGTCACATTTGGCCCCGCCCCAAGGGTCACATGTTTTTCATAGACATGTATAGGGAAAAACTTAAAAAATCTTCTTCTCTGAAACTGCAAGAGCCAGAGGTTTAATATTTCGCATTTGCTTTAAGCTTGTGGTCCTCTACCAAATTTGTTCAAATGGTGACCCATGGCTCACATTTGGCCCCACCCCGGGGGTCACAGTTTTACATAGGCTTGTATAGGGAAAAACTGAAAAAATCTTCTCTGGAACCACATGGCACAGAGCTCTCATGTATTACATGTAGCATCAGCTTATGGTCCTCTACTAAGTTTGTTCAAATGATGACCCTGGGGTCAAATTTGTCCCCGCCCCGAGGGTAACAGTTTTACATAGACTTATATAGGATTTTTTTTTTAAAAATCTTCTTCTAGGAAACTACAAGAGCCAGAGGTTTAATATTTTACATTTATTATAAGCTTATGGTCCTTTACCAAGTTTGTTCAAATGGTGACCCTGGGGTCATATTTGGCCACGCCTCAAGGGTCACATGTTTTACATAGTCTGCTGCTTTATTCTCTTAATTGTGTTTGTTGCTCCCAAAGGATCACCTTTATCAGTATTTATGTATAGGGAAAAACTTAAAAAATCCCCTTCTCTGAAACTGCAAGAGCCAGAGTTTTAATATTTTGCTGTTGCTATATACCAATTTTGTTCAAATGGTGACCCTGGGATCACATCTGGCCCCGCCCCGGGGGTCACAGTTTTACATAAATGCTTGTATAGGGAAAAACTGAAAAAAAATCTTCTTCTCTGGAACTGCAAGAGCCAGAGGTTTAATATTTTGCATTTGCTATAAGCTTATGGTCCTTTATTAAGTTTGTTCAAATGGTGACCCTCGGGTCACATTTGACCCCGCCCCAAGGGTCACATGTTTTACATAGACATGTATAAGGAAAAACTTAAAAATTCTTCTTCTCTGAAACTGCAAGAGCCAGAGGTTTAATATTTTGCATTTGCTATAAGCTTATGGTCTTCTACCAAGCTTTTTTCAAATGGTGACCCATTGGTCACATTGGGCCCCACCCTGGGGGTCACAGTTTTACTTAGGCTTGTATAGGCAAAAACTGAAAAAATCGTCTTCTCTGGAATCACATGGCACAGAGCTCTCATGTATTACATGTAGCATCATGTAGCATTGGTCCTCTACCAACTTTGTTCAAATGGTGACCCAGGTGTCAAATTTGGACGCGCCCCGGTGGGTAACAGTTTTTAAAAAAAAAAAAAATGTTTTTAATTTGAATATTTTTGTTAAATTTCATTTATTTATTATTATTTTTTTGATTTAATTTTTTTTGATTGATTTGAATTTATTTTATTTTCAATTTGTTTTCATTAACTTTTTAATTACTTGACACTTACTTTAAAATTTCTTGTCGGCGCTAAACATCCTAAATGCCTTGTTGAATTTCGACGAAACTTGGCAGGAAGCATCGGTAAGATGTCTAGTTGTGCATATCACGCTTTTGTTCCAGTTCGCTGATTTTTGACGGAGTTATGGCCCTTTGACATTTTTATTTTAAATTTCTTGTCGACGCTACAGCTCTTAACCGGCTTGTTGGATTTCTACGAAATTTGGCAGGAAGCCTCAGTATGATGTCTAGTTGTGCAAAGCGCGGTATATCAATGAACTCTTGGACAATTTCGAAAACCATCTAGATCTTGTTAGTAATAACAGAGTTATGGCCCTTAATTTGTTGAAAAATGTATATTGTATTTTCCTTTGTTAAATCTATAGGAGAAGAGAGCTATATCTAGCTATATCTACCTAAATCTATAAGAGCTGTTTTAGCCTATAGAGCGTACACAGGCCCTCTTGGGCCTCTTGTTTAATTTGTTATGGAATGGACAGTTTTCTTAATCATAAAAGGTGACATATCTGCCATAGGCCTTTCCCCGTTTTCCGATTCGATGCTGAGAAAACGAGGAAAGGACTGATTGATCACTGGTTGCTCAGTATGAGATTCATGTTCTGTTTTTTTACGTTTATTAGTAGTTTGTGCGTTTTGTGATGCCATGATGGGCGTTAAGAATTCATCTTCCACGCTTCTCACCCACCTCGGAGTCCAACAAGGGGACTTTTGCTGTGGATATCCAACAGTCAAAATGCCGAGAATACGTAGAAGGTATACTCATATAAAGCTAACGCATCAGACACCCCATACCACCCAGCGGACATAACCCCTTAACTAAAGAGTCAAAGAGCCGCACCTATGTTCCGCCTAAAAAGTGGCATTAGTATAGCCATATAGCGATTGGAAATACATGATTAACCCTTGCGCCACCGCCATAAAATACCCTGTCTACATAATGTTTAAAGTAAAACAATATAAAAGTTACGTAAGATACAGTGTACAGGTACTGTCTGCATAATAAGCTCGGATCTCTTATAGCTGGCGTAACAAACCGATTGATCAGATCGGGCCAATTCTGACCGCCCGTCTAGTTGAAGTCCGGACAAAAGTGGTGTGTTGCAACGCGGAGATAACTACCAGATCTCCACGCCACTCAACCACCAGGACTCCATTCTCCAAGGACACGGGTCGCCACCCACGGTCAACAGGTGGGTTACTTTTCGGGGGTTGGGTCCTATCCCTCCGCTAATTAACGAGCAGTCGGTTAATTCTTATCACTCCACCACCGCCTGGCGTGGGGCTTGTTGGAGAAAGGACAAAACTGTGATGTCGTAGACTGTTTAATTACGGTACACTTTGCAACACCGAATTCACAAATGTTGAACTACCACTTTAAAAATTTGATCCCTTTTAGTACTGTATTTAATGAAAAGAGACTGCAAAATGTTTCATCCTACGTCTGCTTACCTCTTGAGCCAAACGTGTATTCTATCTATAATGAAACTTTGAAGGGATAACATTTGGTATATTATGTGTTGTTTCGGTCCTTTTTTATGAAAGTTTAGGCCCATTGTAGTCATGTACCATTCGATAAGCTTCAGCACATTATACCGAAATTCCCGAGTTACCTTTCTTTTTTCCTCTAGTATATGTCACTAGTTCGTATGGTGTGAAAATACCTCATTGAAGGTTCCTTGTTCAACGGCATACCATCTTTGGGATGGCTGAACTGTTTGTGCTATAGAAATTTTAAATATTGAGTTCTACTCAACCCGGGGCTAGAGGGTGTGAACGGTAGCAAGCACGTATCACTACCGTTCATGAACAGTATCAATGAAACCTAGACTGCAATTTGTTTTGTATTGATCGTGTTCGACGATTTCCAAATTTCTCCTTTCATATTTGTTTTAAGACGTAGTTCAATTTGGGAATATTCTTTCGTATTTTTATTATCCAAAGCACACAGGAATATCCAAACTTGACTGAAATCATGAAACAAATCCACTTGACACTTCAAATGTTCATGTCATGACTTGTAAGTGGGCTGATTGTTTAGAGAGAGTGCATTTAAAAACACAGCGTTTTTGATTATTTTAGTCTGCTTGTTTTTTTGTTCAAATCAAGATTGTATTTTATGTCTGTACACAAGTCTCTTTGTCCAAAAGGTTAAAATATGGTGATAAACAGTTGCATAATATTTGCTCTACTTCTTTCAGTTAAAGCACATTTTGCCCGCGGATTTTAACATCTGTAAAAATTCAAAATAAATACCAAGTGTTGCACTTTTAAATTTACTTTGTATATAACCCATATTTAAATTATTGACGCCACTACATCCATTTAGGGGATTTAATCAAATTTTACCAAGTACATAATAAGTGTGGGCCCTGCTTACCCATGTGATAAGACGTGTGGGCCCTCCTTACCCGAACACAATATACTGTGAATCTAGGTTTATTGATGGTTATAAGTGTTGAATAGTACATAGTTACTCAACAATGTATTCATATTTTGTAAAACTAAACTCAAGATCTTACCTTGGTTAAAAAAATAACAATACGCTAGCTTAGTTAGCAGCACAACGGCGATGTAATAATTTGTGTATGTTTATAGAAGCACTACAATAATAATGGGATATGTATGGGAATTCAATTCAAGATTCCCGTAGAATTAAAGAAACTAACCCGCCAAATAACGGCTATTATTACACTATAAAAACGTTTATTTAAACTCTATCCAGGTGTTCAGATCATATACTGATATATATGTGTGCCAGTTAAAAGTATATGTTTATTTACGGGTTCTTATAATATCCATGATTGAATATGCGTGAATTAAATGGTGATTTGGTAATTCTAAATATGAAGCTCCAGTTTAGGGATTTGGCTCGGCTGGTTAAAGCCGTTTGTAGACTGTAGAGTTTGGAGTCTCAATATATGTAGGTTATATATAGACCTTATCAACAGTAGGTTTAGAAATAGTATACATCTGTTGTATTGTATACCTTTATTTATAGTCATTTAGTGACATAATATTTGTATTATGACATTTTATCGAATCTTTAAGACAGCTACATTTGCTCTTCATTTGTTTTCGTTAATTATGTGCAGTTGAAGGACATTGTCTGAATTAGTATAAAATATATAGTTAATATAAAAAAGTAGGCATTCATAGATGGAATTGATGGACATGAATAGAAGACAGTGTAAAAAGGTGCATTATCAGTAGTATACCAACTTCCTCCGGATGTCATTACGCGGTCCCGTCTTAATTCAATTAAGCGATGGGAACGCTTATATTAACAGGACTTTATAACGGATATTTCAGAAATGCGATAACCAGTTTAAAATTACCTATTAAATGTTTTAATTTTACAATATGTAAACTTGTTAAGCTAACATTAAGGTTTTATTTCATACCCTAGCCAACCCCGTGTTCGCTTGAGAAGGGGTTTGATGAGGTATGAAAGTTAAAACGCAGATCACGTAATGGACAGCAGTGATACATGTTTTGACGACCCTAGTAAGTCCTCCTCCATATCCTCATCTGAACATACAGTAGCGACCGTTTTTCAGTCAAGACCATCAGCTATACGCATCTAGTAATTTGATGAATTACGAGGAAACACCAGAGACAACGGATAATCATGATAATAGTAATTTACAATTTGCAAAGAAGCATCATTTATCTTACATTAACCCAGTTTCCTTGATTTCTCCGTGGCCTAGATGGTGTCCATCTGTAACAATATCCGTCTTCCCGGTATTGTTTACGATATTTAATGTCGGAGTTAAAGCACTCGCAATGGAAATGTACTTTATATCTAGGTGTATTTGTGCGTAAGCCAAAACGTATGATAAAATGGTCTCTAATACAGAGTGGACTGAAGTAGCTGGACGCTAGCATATGATTCAAAAGGTTTTCGAAGCTTTTGATGGCACATCGTATGTTATATAGAGAGAATCTTCTATGCACGCTTTCGATTTATTATTGAACATATTAAACGTATTGGAAAACATTTGCGACGACTTGCCGAGTAATGTATCATGTTTGTGTACGATTTTAATTAATTAATAATTAATAAGAGCTACTATATTCATAGATTCACATAACGATCGCATAACGTCATAACGCGTGCCTTAACGTGTCATCAGTATCGTAAAGTTATGCTACTGGATAATTATTATATTTATAGAATGACTTTATTAAACTTCAAGAAAATTAAATATACAAAGTCGGACAGGAAATGCAGCTTTCGCAGAAAACAGTAAACTGGAAAAAACAAGCAAACAGACAAACATGAATGGCAATGTTAATAAGGAATAAAGGCATATGACGTCACAAACACAAAAACGGTTGACAACAGAGCTACCGCACTGGAACGGTCAATGGCAAAAAAAGTCGTTGGGGCTTTAAACCAGGTTCTAGGGTGCACCAAACATCACACTTACCCTACTGTCATCCCATAAAAACGGGACAGTGTAAATAAAGAAATCCCCGCCATAAACTATATTCTAACCAACAAGGCAGCATTAGTAGGCATTATAGTAAAACACAAAGATGCTCGTGTATATATAAATACAAAAAACAATAACCTAGAAATAAGTATAAAAGTCGAACAGGAAATGCAGCTTTCGCAGAACACAGTAAACCCAAAAACACGCAAAACGACAAACATGAATGGCAATGTTAATTAAGGAATAAAGGCATATGACGTCACAAACACAAACAGATTGACTATAGAGCTACCGCCTTGGAACGGTCAGTCGCAAAAAAGCATAGAAAGCCACAAAGAATGCACTCAATGACTTGGCAGAAGCCAGAGCAACAAGAGAATAAACCATTGAGGGCACAACATGACAAGATTACAGACAAAGATCAAACGCGGCTTTAGGTAGACGCCTTCATAGGGTACACATCATATCATCGCACAATTAAAGAGGAAAGCATAATGGCGAACTGTAAATGGGTCCACCACCAAGCATGCAGTGCGTTGCAGTATGATAAGAGTCATAACCTAGTTTGATAAACCTTTTAACAAGTTTAACAAAGATAGTATTAAAGTGATCATGACCAACGATCTTACGAAATTTGTAAATCACGTCACCATAGAAGTCAGGTTGTGATAGTCCTTGTCGCAGTGAAGTACTTGAATTACTTTCATATTTGAAAAGAAGATTAGGGTTACGATAAAACAATTTTGCAAAGGTTTTACGAAGTTTGTGGTAACTGTAGCTCCGATGGAGTAGCTTTTTAGTTATACAAATATTACGAATATTAAAGTCCTCAACAAGAGTACAAGCTCTAGAAAAACTAATAAGTTGAGACACATAGACCCCATAAGAAGGTACTCGGGGAACATCCCCATCTAAATGGGCATAATTAACAATATCAAAATAAAAATCATCTCTCTTGTTATAGATTGTACTAATCATTTTACCATTTTCAATAGAGATATGTAAATCGAGAAAAGAAATATTAGTATCAGAAATATAAGCTTTGTTAAGTTGAAGTTCTTTAGGATACATATTATTAACCATAGTAGAAAAGAAAAAGTGTTGTCAACATTCAATATGTCATCCAGATACCGCGAGATATCATTAAAGGCTTCAATAACATCTGCCTGTGTATCTGGTGAAAGACTCGACATGAAATCTCTTTCAAAGCAATATAACTTTAGTACAGGCTCCATTTACAGCTCAACAAATTGGCAGGAGTAAGGCAGGTGAGAGAGTGTGGATAAATACTGAAAATAGAAGCAACAAACAAGAGATAAAAGTAGCATATGCGGGTTTTATTGAGTCTTTTCAGAAAAGGTATGTTAAGTGCAACACTTCTCACGACTCCTAGCACCGGCTGGAGCAATATTCTACTTTAAAGCTACACATACTGGGCTTGACGATGCCAAAGTTAGTAATAACACTATCGATTTGTAGCAAGTTGAATGGAAGTATGCGATTGTAGAAATTAAAATAGGAATGCATCCAAGGCTAAAATTGCTGTTTATTACCACAGTGTTAACGGAGCAAGAAACTTTTTTGATTTGTATAAGTGACAAAGATATACAGTTTTTGTTTACTCCTTTTGTTGATTTAATGTTCGACAGAGATTTTACAACATCGTAATTCTGTGTGTTTTGTCATTAGTCCGTTGTCCGAATTCTGATGTTGTAGTAAATTTGCAAATGTCTATAACGGTATATAAGCATGGCGTAGTTCGTGTGTGCTTTCGGTTGATTTTTGTTTTTTATTGTTACAAACACGTAGAATTACTAGTGGTAAAACCTTGAACACATAGACAGTCATGCCCCAATCTAAAAGATAAATATATCAATCAGTTTGATTGTTTTTATACCAATCAGCTTTTTGAAAGAGGAAATCAACATCTAAACCTGTTTGTAAAATGTTTGGCGAACATTTATATTAGATGCACAACAGACCATTGGCTCAAGGTCGATATACAATATGTTTTATATAAACTCGTGATATGATCGCAAAAATAGTTTCCTAAGCCAAAGAACGTGTCTAATTAGAGGCAAATCAAAGTGTGTGTGTGTGTGTGTGTGTGTGTGTGTGTGTGTGTGTTCGTGCATTACTATCTGACTGAGGACCTCTGTATGAAAACACACCAACCGTCCGAGGACTTCTGAAACGTCCGAGGACTTTTTACGGGTCCTCGGAAGAAAACTAGTTTTGATTAGTTAAAAATCGTTGTAGGTATCACGTGACCAATTTTCTCGTTTGATAGGCGAAATGAGAAGTGTGTGTACAGGGTAAACACACGTTTCGCTTTCCGATAAACACACATTATTTCGGACTTCCGGTTTTAGAGAAGAAGTTTGTCTCGAGGTCATTTCCACTGAGATGCCATTTCCAGCGAGGTAGGTTTCCATTAAAAGTCGTTTAAACAGTAGTTTTGAATTAATGATAGGATATTTAATGCAGTATTGTTTTAATAAAACAAGAATTACAGTATAGACCTAGACTGATCATTTAATTTTAAATGCCAAGTGAATTGTGGGAGGGGTATTGAATTTAAAACACAGGAAATGTTTGAACTCTGAGTTTTAGACACCAGTTTTGAGTATACGATAGGATATGCGTTTTCAATAAACTAGAATAACAGTATAGATTGATCTTTGAATTAAATTTTTTAATGCAAAGTAAATTTAAGGTCGAAATTGTGGGAGGGGTATTGAATTTGAAACACAGAAAATGCTTGAACTCCCGGTTCAGAGAGAACTTGAAGAATTTTGACATTTTCAGTTCAGATGCCGAGATGTTTATGAATTTATATGTGTGGATGAATTACGTGATGTTTATTTTATTACAAATATATTGACAAATTCAAGCCAAATTTCAAATTTTGATTGAACAAAAATTAATGTTAGCCTTCAAACTTGAGTAGCAGAAGAATTTATTTCCTCAAACTTAATAACGTTATACATATAATAATTTAATAAATAATAATATTTAGGTAACTAACGCAATTGAACCTGCACTTATCTGCTCAAGGAACCTCATTGGTAGAGCAATTTAAGGTACCTAAATCCATGGTCGGGAACCAAGAATTGTGACATTTAAGCACAAATGATAGTTTACATTGCAAATGACAGCCATTTCTGATAAAAACAAAATCCGGAAAACATGGAAATATTTTTTATTTGTTGATGTATGAATCGATCTTGGATTACTTCTATCATATGCGCATTAAAATGCTGTTTTTAGCGATACATTTACTTTCTCTCATGTTTAAATTGTTGATATCATTCGGGAAGTTTGGTTAAGTTAAGCATTGATAGAAATCACGAATGCCAACTGTTTCACGGTAGCAAAAATCGTATATTATTATCGGTTATTTGAATAGTTAAGTTTATTTCATTCAGGACTGTTCTTCATTCGATCTTTGGAGATCGCTGAGCCCAATACTTTTATTTAGTTATCGGTGGTACATTTTCAATTTCATTTGTTTTCTTACTTAATTTTCGATTTGGTTGTTCCACTACTCCGACCGATAGAAGGCTCTGGGTATTGTTTAACCACTCATAAGATATGTTGTCTGCTTTTTACTTTTGGCTGTTACTTGTGATATGCAGGCTTCATAACCTGCTCCCAACTAAATTCCATTTTGTTTATTTTGCTCTTCGGGGCATAGTATTTTGTTAGATATTGGGACCATACACCACTGGACATGGGGGAGGAAAATCTCTATGCTCACAGCCTATGCATGCCATCTTCGGGATGGTTAAAATTATGTACTATTGATTTTATGAATATTGAGTTCCGCTTAACCCGGGGCTAGAGGGCGTGAGCGGTAGCTAGCATATTTCACTACCGTTCATGAACAGTCTCAATCAAACCGAGACTGCAATATTTTGTATGTGTCGTGTTCGGCCGTTTCCAAAGGTCCATTATCATACTCTTTTATTATAAATTTACGAGTGGCGTCAACTAGAATAGAAACGAGCACTATTATGATATCACGTTGGCTGTTGTAAATCTATACCATTTATTTCTTCGAAAACAAATCATATCAGTGATTCATTTTAATGTTCACCAAGGAAACCGGTGGAATATAGCTTCGGCGATGTCCATGGATACGTCTGTCCGTTCGTAAGTTACTATCTTTGTTCGTGTCTTTCGCATGTATGGATGGATTTTAAACGGACACACAATCTGGACGTTTTTAGCAAACATTAAAGGAACACACGGCAATCTTGAAGTGTTTTGCCGTGAATGGGTGTTTCGATTTATATATCCAGTATCTTTTTTACTTTGACCCTTGTAACGTTTAAATAAATCAAATTTAAGTATTCACTATTTCATCTTAATAATCAGAGCTCCAGATAAGGTGCGTATTTGCGTAAATAAAATGGTAGAAAAAGCAATATAAATACAAAACCATGCGTATTATAACGCAAAAGAAGTGTTTGATACGAAATTCCTCGCAAATTGCTTGCATATTTGCAATTTTTCATTTCTAATCGATCGCGTATTGGCTCGGAGTTCTCACAATATCTCGAAACAAAAAAATCAAATATAGGTAAAAGACCGAAACTGCCGAGTGAACAGACTGGTTCCAAAATTCAGTTTTAATTGTGCGCGATTTTCTCAATTTTGCCTGAGCCCTTTTTATATCATGTAGGCGCTCGGCGATCTAAATCAAGCGTCGGTTAAAAATGTCGGCGAATGTAAACAAACGAAAAAAAACACTGCATAAAACACAAATAAATATAATTAGTATCTGTTTTGTCCACAGTAAGTCAACGGAGGCAAAACAAATTAAAAAAATAACCTTAGATGACATACTATTCAATGTTGTCCAAGATTCACAAAGCATTGTTCAAGATATTTTATCTGATGTGTTGGAAAACGTTGATCGTAAAACGCAACAAAAGCACTCTGGGAACCGTGTAAGTAAAAATACCGTAAATGACTCAATCGTGAGTACCATGTTTGATTATGTGTTTTCTTTGTTGTTGGTTAATTTTACAAGGAAATACCCAATTGAAAACTTCCGGGTAGGATAAAAATACCCAATTGAAAAATAAATGATGAGGTAAAAAAATTATATGTCCAAATCCTTATCTGGAGCTCTGGTCTTATTATAATAAAAGTTTTTATATATTATTGGGGCAGTAAAATAAAAAATTAGAAACATGCAAAAACAAATGAATTAATACCAGGGTCCGACAAATCACATGCCCGGAGCCTGCGGGCTACCAAAAGTCGATGTCCGGACTACCATAAATTTCATTCGTGAACCTGACGGGCTACTACAAATTTCCTTTTGCAGTAGCCCAGTCAAAACCAGATTTAACCCTAAAATACTGTTTTCACAGCTATTTAATCAAGATAAGATTAGAAAGTCACGCACTAATAACCAAGTTCACGAGGTGTTAAAACAACACGAGCAATTCATCGGCAGTGTTTCTGCAGGTCTCAATTTTTTAGGGATCATCCTTGACCCCCTATGGAATAAATTGGGGGTCATTTTATATATATAGTGGTCATATTTTTTGGACATGCATTTTGATGAATAGACCATGTCAGATCTATAGATATGCATTATAAGTTGATTAGCAAACGTCTACTTGCCCTCAGACTAGTGTTGGTTATCGGTTGAAAATTCATGATCGATTATCAGAAATTTCAACCAACCGATGATCGATCATTCATCGATTAAACATGGCTTACATAAAAGACACAAGTTTAAGCCTTTTTCAGACTATAATGAAGAAAATAAACACATTTCAAGTATGTTCTGGTCATTACATTATTGAATGAAACTGGCCAAGCATTTATTTTAAGTAAAAATTAAAACTCATTTTATTAGCTCGACTATTCGAAGAATAAAAGAGCTTATGTAATCACCCCGGGGTCGGCGTCGGCGTTGGCGTCCGCGTCCCACATCAAGGTTTACGTGTAAGCTGTGTTTACAAGTCTATATATCTTACATTTCTTATCCTAGCACAACCAAATTTGGCCATGGGCTTCCTTATAGCATTATCTTAAGGGCTGCATAAGCAATTTTGGTTCCAGTAACCCATGGGCTCCCATGGAACCCAAATTATAATAGCCCATAAAATGTGTCCCATTTCACAAAACTTTTTGCGTGTAAGCTGTGTTTACAAGTCTATATCTCTTACAATTCTTACCCTAGCACAACCAAAGTTGGCCATTAGCTTCCTTATAGCATTATCTTAAGGGCTGCTTAAGTAATTTTGGTTCCTGTAACCCCTGGACTCCGATTTTACTGTAAGCTGTGTTAACAGGTCTATATCTCTTACATTTCTTGTCCTAGCTGAACTAAATTTTGGAATTGTCTTCCTTATAGTATGTTGTAAAGGGTTGGATAAGTAATTTTGTCTTCTGCAAATTCTGGGCTCCCATGGAACCCAAACTGTGATGGCCAATACAATGTGCAATAAAGGCAGATCTAGGTTTGCATATAAGCATGTATATATCTATAAGTTTGGTTTGGGATTACTTATAGCATTATGCATCTTATTCATACTTCACCCATATTGGGGCATGGGCTCCCCCTCCCCTCCCCCCCCCGCCCCCACTCCCACCCCCCTCCACATATTTTTTTTTTAACTTTTTTTTTTTTACATATTTCTGTGTTGTTTTAGTCAATTCTTACACATATATATATGTTGCCGCTCCCACCACAAAAACCCCGCCCACCCCCACCCCCACCCCCACTTGGAATTTTTTTATTTATTTTTTTACATATTTCTGTGTTGCTTTTGTCACTTCTTAAACATGTTGCCCCCTTCCCCACCCCCGCCTCCCCTCCCCCGCCACTCCCAACCCCCACCACACACTCGGAACTAGATTTTTTTTTTTTACATATTTCTGTGGTTTTTGGTCAATTCTTACACATATGTTGCTCCCCCACCCCCCCCCCCCCCTCCTCCCCCTGCTTCTCCCCCCCCCCACCACACACACACACACTTGAAAATCTTTATTTTTTATTTTTTTTTACATATTTCTGTGTTGTTTTGGTCAATTCTTACCCCTCCCAACCCCCCAACCCCCCGCCCCCCACTCAAGAATCGAATTTTTTTTATTTTGTTTTACCATATTTCTGTGTTGTTTTGGTCAATTCTTACAAAGCTTCTTACACATATATGTTGCCTTCCCCACCCCCTGCCTCTCCCCCATCCCTACTCAAAACTCGATTTTTTACATATTTTTTTTTACATATTTTTGTGTTGTTTTGGTGAATTCTTACATAGCTTCTTATACATATTTGTTGCCCTCACCACCCCCTATACAATTTTTTTAACATATTTCTGTGTAGTTTGGTCCATTCTTACACATAGTTATGTTGTGCCCCCAACCCCACCCCACATTGTTGTAGCCTTGTTTTCTGATGGTATATACTAGCTATAAATTTATTATTCTCTGAAAAATCGACTACTCGAGCTGCGCTGTTCTCCGACAGCTCTTGTTTTCTTGTATATTTTAGTACAAGAAAATGAAATAAGCCATCATTTTACAACCAAGTAAAGCCGATCAGGAAAAATTGTAATCGATTAATCAGATCAAATGCGTAACTGATCGATGATCGATCAAAGCGATTAATAGGAACAGCACTACCTCTGACAAAACATCACATGTCAGATACATCACTAAAATGTCTCCTTTCATGTCAGATAGACATGCATTATTAGTTTAGACATTTAAATTGTTGTGTTTAAATTATTTGTATAAAGAACAAAGGAATGAAGGAAAAAGAAGTTAACCAACGTTGTTTCATTGTTGGGTTCGTATGCATTTAGTGGCCGTATCATGATCATCTACGCGCTTTTATTAAATACAATACTTTGCTATTGTTAGCTCCACTGATCAGAGATCGGCAGAGCTTATGCCGTATGCAGTGTCCGTCGTCTGTCCGAGGGCCATTTTAGTAGCCTGTACAGAAGGAAAGGATCATTTTCCAACAAGGGGCCTGGCCCCATGTTTTTTGTGTTCAAATGATAGCAAAGAGCTAGAAGACCATAATCCAAATAAGATTGTATGGGAGATTATACGTATTTCATTGATAAAATATGTGATTTCATGTATATCATGTACATGCTAGTGCATTATTCCAAAATCAGTTTAAAACGCAGCGATGTTCGAGTCACAATCCAGTGTCATTAGCTTTCGCGATTCCAAAAGAACTAAGTTCAGGGTTATAAACTTTTGTCAGTGTTATATATCCTTACTAATACTGCTTAAATTATCAAATGGAACACCCAATGTATGCTACATGCTGTCTTTTTAGCCTCTACTGGCCAAAGGCCAGGAGGGTTTATGCGATCACTTTTCGTCCGTCCGTCCGTCTGGCCGTCTGTCTGTATGTTAGCAATTTTATAAAATCGACATCTCCTCTGAAACCGCTTGAAGGATTTTAATGAAACTTCATCACAATGTTACTTGGGAGGGCTCCTCTCAGATTAGTGTTTTTCGCGGTCGCCAGTCATCCAAGATGGCCGCCGTGGCTAAAACTAGGTCAAATTTAAAGAAATTTCAAAAGACATCTCCTCCGAAACCACTTATTCCGTTCTACTGAAATATCATATACATGTTCCTTGGGTTGGCCTCTATCAAGTTAGTGTTTTTCGTTATCGTCGAATGATCAAAATGGCGACTCAAAGTTTACATAGAGTTACATAGGAAAATGTTAAAAATGACATCTTCTCTGAAACCGCTTGAAGGAGTTTGATGAAACCTAATGACAATGATATTTGGGATAGTCCCTCTCAGATTTGTGTTTTTTGCGGCCGCCAGTCATCCAAGATGGCCGTGTCACAAAATGTCACGGGTAGAGCGTATTGGTCGTACATAGCTCTTGTAAGTTATCAGTTACACCCCAAATCTATTGTTCGAGTAGAAACAAATTCACAATTTCCATGATATATTCATGTAACACGTAAAAGCGTGCACATTTTAAGTGGCTTCCAGAGAGGCCGTATTATAAGTTTTATTTTTGTGCTAATGCATGTCAACGTATAGGTCTATCTTCCTTAAACGGCAAAATTGTATAAGGGGCCTCTCGTGTAGATTCAATACTGCAGATTTAGCCACGTTTGTCACGGACTAAACGGGGGAAATAATGGTTTGGGCGTAATGTTTGCTATAAAACCCATTGTCTTCTAGTTCTTGCCGGGATTGATCGATAGTTACTTTGTTTGTAGTAGAGGTTGGACGGCAAAATTCACAGGCAACATGTGGTCCGTATTTATTTTATTAAATTTTATCGTACATTTGAATTCAGTGGGCGGCGCCATCTTGGTTGGCGGTTACGACATCCGGTTAGCATTGGTGTTTCTCAAACATTAACTTTAGACTAGCATATGATTTTGAAGTTACTTTATTAGATGTAATTATTGTAATTGATCATTAATTGTAAAACAATATTAATTTGATAACCGTGGATAATAGGTGCATTAGTTAACGTTGGCGTATAACTAAGTGATTGTAATACACGATTGTTAACATTAGTTAACAATGAGATGAGTGACTAGGATAAATGTTCGACGCGTATGCATAGCGTTGTATAATGTGGTCATTAGTTGACATGCGTGCATGCATAACTCAGTGAGTGTAATATACGTCGAGTGATTTGATAATGTTTATATTACATGTATTAGGGGCATTGATTAACAGCGACGTACATGGCGTATACATGGCGTTGTAGAATATGTATACATTGCTACTCATCATTAGTACAGCTTACATATATTTATTGAATAATGATTTGTTTGAGTAATGATAATTATGCAAGATTGTTATGTTTGTCAACCGACATCTTAAACGTATGTATAATTACAGCCTAAGCCATCCGGGGTTGGATATAAGCCATCCAGGTTTGGATATTCCGGAGTGGAGCTAGGCGTCCACGGATAACGTATTACGAGCGGTGGAGACGGTCCCCGTACCTGCGCAGCATGGCCAGGTTTTACTAGCGACGACCCCCGGGACACAAGGTGGGCCCGTTATCATTTCTCACTGGAGGAACATCACCCACAATCTCAGTGGAGGTTAACCATCATTACATCGCGTCATCCACCCTTACAGAAGGCATTTGATGACAATCATCCATTGAATTCGCGCATCATCATCTTCATGTGCTGTCGCGCATCACAGTTATCGCGCTAGATCATAAATCAACATTGTTATAATTTTAACAACACTTTAATGTCTTATACATTCAGTATTTATAACAATACTAAGAACGTCTTAAACGTTTATGAGAACATTCTTTTCATAGTTAATCTGTGTATTCGCTTGTTTTTTTAGATAATTGTATATATATATTAAACATATTTTAAAAGTTGCATAAAACTTATGTAAATGCATTCACCGTCATTGATTCTTTCCTGAGTTAGCACCAACCACTAGAGTCATCCTGTGACAGGCCGCCATGGCTAAAACTGGGTCAAGTTTAAGTAAATTTCAAACGACATCTCCTCCGAAACCACTTATTTCATTCTACTGATATATCATTTACATGTTCCTTGGGTTGGCCTATATCAAGCTTGTGTTTTTCGTTTTCGTCTAATAATCAAAATGGCCACCACGGCGACCCAAAGTTTACATAGAGTTATATAGGAAAAGGTTAAAAATGACATCTTCTCTGAAACCTCTTGAAGGATTTTGATGAAACCTAACCAATATAGTATTTGGGATAGTCCCTCTCAGATTTGTGTTTTTCGCGGCCGCCAGTTATCCAAGATGGCCGCCATGGCTAAAATAAGGCCAAATTTAAGAAATTTCAAACGACATCTCCTCCGAAACCACTTATTCCATTCTTGTGAAATGCCTCTATCAAGTTTGTGTTTTTTGTTATCGTCAATTAATTAAAATGGCCGCCATGGCGACCTAAAGTTTACATAAGAGTTATATAGGAAAAGGTTAAATATTACATCTTCTCTGAAACCGCCTGAAAGATTTTGATGAAACTTGAGCACAATGATATTTGGGATAGTCCCTCTCAGATTTGTGTTTTTTGCGGCCGCCAGTCATCCAAGATGGCCGCCATAGCTAAAACTAGGTCAAATTTAAATAAATTTCAAACAACATCTCCTCGAAAACCACTTATTCCATTCTTGTGAAATATCATATACATGTTCCTTGGGTTGGCCTCTATCAAGTTCGTGTTTTTCATTATTGTCAAATAATCACAATTATTCAAAATGACCACCACGGTAACCCAAAGTTCACATAGAGTTATATATAGGAATCATATTTCTTGGGTTGACCTCTATCATGTTTATGTTTTTTGAATCAC
The DNA here is from genome assembly GCA_037043455.1 of Cyrtodaria siliqua. Lineage (NCBI taxonomy): Eukaryota > Metazoa > Mollusca > Bivalvia > Adapedonta > Hiatellidae > Cyrtodaria > Cyrtodaria siliqua. The sequence goes on from JAWPHD010000005.1 coordinate 992,641, forward strand.
ATTATGCAAGTAGAGCTTCTACAGGCCCTCTTTGGCCTCTTGTTTCTACTTGAATTGTCTTGGACAAATACAGTGATGGAATGTCCAGATAGTGGGTGGGTTGGTGGGAGGAGAGGGGTAGTATCTTATTATGTTTTTTTTTTATTTACTTACCTTTACTGTATTAAATAATAATGCATTATATTAATTTAGCAGCATTGTATTAATTTAACAGTATAAGAGTTTAATAAAGGGTCCCTGTCCTGGAGGTTCTATTTAAAATTTGGAGGCATTATTTAAACACATGAAACTGTATTGTGACGGCCTCACGCATGTCGGGCTACCAAGGTAAGTTTCTGGTAGCCCACAATTCAAAGATTTGTCGGACCCTGAATACAATTCTTATAATTAACATTAATGATTGATCAAACGCAGTTAGGTAGAAAAACAAATGGGACGCCGCTAGTTTGTGAGAAAAAAAAGATTGTCATGTGTCCCTTTGAATTTGCGTCTCGATTTATTAATCCAGTATCATTTGGACTTTGAACCTGCTTGCAAAACATTAAATAACGGTTTAAACATTTCCTTTTCATTCTTCCATAGGTTTAAAATATATTACTGATGCAATAGTTATAACAAGTTTGCAATTAATCAAAATTAACGATCGTTTATAGCGAGGCGACGCGCAAGCAAGCTCTACGGTAACGCGAGTAGCAAATACTACGGGGAAAAAATCGTGGTAAAAAGTCAACAGTTAACTCCCTTGTTAAGGGGGGGGGGGGCTCTACGGTAACTAGCCTCAGTCATCCGGCCCGCTTCTGATTTCTTCGTTACGCTATGCTAAACGGATCCAGAACCAGGGCCTGGGGAAAATAGGACGTTTAAAATCGCCCTCTCGTTTTGGGCGATTTTGGTGAGATTTTTCGAGATTCAAAGAGACTTTCAAAAACATGTTTTTAAGTTTTTAAGTTAATTTAATAATATTTTTTGGCATCAACAATTGACGTTGTACTTGTTTTTACAACATGATTGTACTTGTTTTAACAACATGACGTCACGCAAACGTCGACTTTATGAGCGTGAAAAAAACGCGCGAATAAATTGTGTTATTTGCTAGTGGGCGCTTTAATTGGCCTAATCTGCCCAGACCGATATCTGCAAGTAAGACATATGCATGATACGGTCTAGCTGGCCGAGACTATACGGTAACGCGAGTAGCAAATACTACAAGTCAAGGAACAGTTAACTCCCTTGTTAAGGGGGGGGGGGGGGGGAAGGGGGGGGGGGGGGTCATGGCTATATTCATTCCAAACGCAGTTCACTCCCATCTCTATTTGGTATCCGGCCCACCTCTATTCACGTGGGATCTAGTCCTCCAGTTGGCCGGTTACCAGACTTCATTGTTAATCTGACGTCATTAGGTAAACAACCGTCTGGCAATTTAAAAAATAATGGCGATTATTACCAGCCGAGAGTCAAGGTAACGGTACTTCTACCTAAACTTTAAAAGCTACTGCAGTATCGATAATCTAAAATACAATGTTTAAATGAACCGCATCGCACTTTAGTGATATAGATAGATGTTATGGTAAAGTCGGTGGGTGGGGAAATTTAACCACTGCAGTCTGCTGTTGCCAAGTTTCCAAGAAATGTGCGCGTTTTTATTTAGATCTCAGATGTTGAACGGTGCTTAAAGATTCAATTTGTATTAAGTTCTGAAAAATGGTTTGGCGTAGGAACGGGTGAGGTGGGCCCCAATAATCTGAGATTTGGGGGTGGGGGGGGGGAGAGGGAGTGATCAGAGTATGTTAAAAGGGGCCAGGGTGGGGCAGAGTATGTTTTGGCTCCCACTCCACCCCCTGCCTCCCCACATTTTCGGTATTCCTGGGGTTTTAACGACGGTAGTGGTTGGAAAATTTACCATAAAACGCAAAGTGAATGGAAAATTTATCATGAAGCTATTTATTGTAAAGTTGCCATTCACTACCACCGTTCAAATCCCAATATTTACATTTCTATTGCATTGACCTTAAATGAAACATAAAAGGATTAAATTTAATATTTCGATATTTTTACGGGTGTTGAAAAACATAAACTAGTTTAAATTTAGCGAGAAGTATCTCGGACTAAACACACTTTAAACTAGCCTTATATTTTGCATAGCCTGTCGAAAGATCTAAATATTTAATTAAATCCTTAAAAAATCAATTCTTTAATGGATTCAGCTAGTTTTTCATTTGCCTGACTCCAGTACATGCTTGTTAACATCCCTCTGCCAGGAAATATTTTCCTTTTTGTAAACAGTAGCTTGTTGAACATGTTTTTAATGGCGTATCAACACATTATCTATTAGGTTATTCAGAGCCTCCCCAGACAGAAGAGAAGGATATATAGCAGTGCTTTTTTCTACATTTTGGGAACATAACCCATAACCTCAAAATTGGGAATTTTAGCGCGATTTTTCATAAAATTGGGGGGAAAAAACAGTCAAATATTTATTTCATAATTGTATCTTTTATACTGTTTACAGTATAACAAGATCAACAGAGGCATTTAAAAGCATTTCATATTCAATACTTATCACATTTTTACTACTTTACAGTGTTCTTTCTTTTTCTTCTTTCAATTGGGAAATTTCTTCTCAAAATTCGGGGGGAAATATATGTTTTGTCAAAAAAAGCCCTTTATAATAGGAATCGTATATCCTTCAATACATGGGACTGCCCACTTTATATCCGGCGCATCCTTGGCCGGGATAGTAAAGAGGCTGCGTCTAAAACTTTCGTCTCTCACATCTACGGGTTTGGATTCCCACTGTAAGCTTGACTTGTCAAGTGAGAAAGTGTCGATAATCACGGACGGCTGGAGGTATACAGTACTGGTTCTACCCAAGAAAAAAATGGGTCTGCTTCTACCACAAAAAAAAAGAACCGTCACATATAGCCTAACATGTGCTAACAATGGCGTAAACATAACACAACATTCAAACAGTTTATGTCCACATCAAAAAGACAAAGCAAAGAAAGTAAACGCTTTCCAATGGGCACATTGATACACTCAGTGGTGCAAGTAATATCTCTAGATTCAAAGTCTACCATGCTGTGTCACAAACGTTTCAGAAATTAAGACGGTTTAGACAAATGCTAACAATAGCGTTTGCTGAATCGGTTATAAAACTATAAAATATGTGGGGTTTTTGTTGTTGTTTTTAATATCTTTTATATTTTCAGTGCCATTTCTGCCTAATTAAGCTGCACCCTTAGATGTCCTGAATGTTCAAGAATGTCCAAGAAAAGAATATAGTATGCGTCAGTCTTCCATTGTTTGTGGTTGTTTATGACTGCCTTCTGCTTATGTAGAACTCAGCATTAATAACCTGCAACGGATGACTTGAAGTTGCAACCGAACTAAAAAGGACTGGCTGTACATGTACCATTAATGAGTCACAGTTATCTATGGTTGATGGATACAATAGTGGGAATAAATGATGTACCAAACAATCAATTGTGGCCAACAATCAATTAAATTTATTTAGTAATTGATATTAAGTTATGACATTCCACAAGAGATCATTACAAAAATTAGAATTCTATTTTCGCTGAAAACAAAAACAAAACATACAAGCTACTTAGTCAAGAATCAGTCGGATTACCACCATCTCAAAATAGTACAAAATAAACTCCTTTTTTTATATACAAAGAAAGTTACATTTTTTTCGCGAACAATTCAGAGACGGGGAAGCGAACCCGAGCTGCATTCGTCCAGTGACATTGGTTAGAAGTGAATGAATTCAAGTACGTTACCGAGACATGGAGAGAACTGTAACTAATGTTGTAATAACTTGTAGTTCAATCCACTTGCATATGTTTCTATGAATATTGTGATGTTGAATTGATGTATTGTAACATATCTGCAATAAAATATTATTAAACTAAGACATGATTTGATATTATTTTGTAGCGTGGTTGAGAGGGTAAAGACGCTGCATTGGAAACCATCTCAACGCTGTGGGTTCGAATCTCACTGGGAGCTAAACTTGTAAGTGTCGATTCTTATGGACGACAGGAAGTATACAGTACGTGTTAAAAATGTTGACCATCATACATAGCCTAAAATGTGCTGGAAAATGACGTTACAAGCCAAACAAACAAAAACGATTTAAGTTTTATTTCAATTGACCTTAAGAAAAATGTGCTTGTCCGGTCCATGTGGTAAGTAGCATACACATCTATGGGTCCTTTATTCAAGGTCAAGCAGTTTTCATGTCCAGTCATACTCCTAAACTTCCGAGTAAAGAGCTAGGATCTTCATAGATTATAATTAGCTCTTAAAATAATGAGACGCAACCTAATTTGCCTATGTGTTTTCAATAGATCATGTGTTGCACATTAAAGTAATGCATGTTAAATAATTATTACAATCTTTCTGAAAGTAAGAGTAGGCCAGGGTTTCATGATTATTTTGTATTCTTCACCTCTCAGTTCACCTCTCACTGAGGTGGTGCTAATAACCATAATGTGCTGATGATTGTTTTCATTTGCATTCTAGTGTGGTTTTTTTAACGAGTTGAGCTCGCTATGAGGCAGTGCCTGATTCATATTATAAATACCATCCTTCTAATTATTTAAGTACTATTTTAACAGATGCAAGTTGTGCAGAAATTCTAACAGAACGCCTAGAGTTTGATGTTTTCCTTGAAATTAAATAATCACCTCATCGAGAGGACCCACCGGTTCCTAAATGCAAGTCGTTATTCAAGTTCAAGATCATAAAATTCACATAAATGTACCTCTCATGTTCATGCATATGATTAAGTCAATTTCTTGTCCACTGACTAAATTTCGCATAAAAGAAAGTAATTTTGAAATAACTTTGAAACAAATACCTCATCGACTCGACGTGTAGAACCAAACATCCGGATCTGTATCTAAAATCTTGATTTTTAAATCACGTATAGCTTATAGCTGTTCTAACACTTCTAAATTAAGGCTGGTTAGACTTCTTTTCATGCAATATCTCAAGTTTTGTTGTGAGAAATACAGATTGCCAAAATTCGCTTCAGGAATACCGCAAGGCAATACATACTCAATAGCAAAAGAAAGTGTACACAGCTCAGTTGAGAAAGAAAGTGTGCACTGAGTTTTTGTTTTAATTAATTGTATAAATTCTAAAAAAAATACCGCATTTCCTCTATTAGTAGCGCTCGGGCTTCGGTTTGAAATCTTTAAATATGCGTTTCGATTGAGGAGACCTAAGTACGTATTATTTGTAACCACTGCAAATTGATTAAAAAAAATATAAAGATGTAAAATGTATACATTTTATCAATATGCCATATATGGTAAAACGGCGCGATGACGTCATCGTTCAAAAATGGCAGCCTCCATTTATGTTCTTTGCAATTTTTCAATAGGTCATATCTCCTTTATTTTTCATGGTATTTTGATAATTCTTTCAGCTTTTTTCAAGTTTTTCAGAGCCCTTTAAGATAAACTACGTTTGAAAATAATGCATCAACCCCTTTAATATCAATAAAAGAGCGAACTAGTTCGAAAACCAGTTAGATCGGATTAGTTTCACCGGAGTTATGGCCCTTGATTTTCTGAAAAATGCCATATTTTGCCTAGCTTCTTCATTTATTATTTGATCTCTACCAAACGAGCATAGATTGTTATTATCAATAAAAGCTCGGACAAGTTCGAAAACCAGTCAGGTCGGATCAGTAACACCAGAGTTACGGCCCTTGTTTTACTGAAAAATGTCATTCTCTTCCTTGTGACCACTCTAGGACCTTCATTTATTATTTGATCTTTACCAAACTTGCATAGATTGTTAATATCAATACAAGCTTGGCCAAGTTCGAAACCCAGTGATATTGGACAAGTTACTCCATTCATTTCATTTCTTAGGTCATCTATTAACAATAAACACAATAATTTATTCATGGTAACCCATCAATTAAGGACATTATAATATGTTTGTGTTCTGACAAGAATTAACACAGTGCGCCCATTTTAACACATATTTCTTGTTGGGTCCTCTGAAAGTAAACACAGTCTCAACTTCACTGTAACACACCAACCGAGTACCTCTTACTATTCTAAAGTCCTCTATTAACAATAAACACAATTTCTTCTAGGTAAAACACCAGTTAAGAACGTCATCTCTAGTTGTTCCGACAACAACAAACAAAGTGCGCCCATTGTATCATATATTTCTTGTTCAGTCCTCTGATAGAAAACACAGTGTCAACTTCACTGCAACACACCAACCGAGGACCTCTTACTATTCTAAGGTCCTCTATTAACAATAACCACAATTTCTTCATGGTAACACACCAGTTAAGAACGTCATCTCTAGTTGTTCCGACAACAACAAATAAAGTGCGCCCATTGTAACACATATATCTTGTTTGGTCCTCTGACAGTCAACACAGTGTCAACTTCACTGTAACACACCAACAGAGGACCTCTTACTATTCTAAGGTCCTCTATTAACAATAAACACAATTACTTACTGGTAAAACACCAATTAAGGACCTTATCACATGGTGGTCCGACAACAATAAACACTGTGCGCCCATTGTAACACTTATTTCTTGTTGGGTCCTCTGACAGTAAATACAGTGTAACACACCAACAGAGGACCTGTTACTATTCTAAGATCCTTTTTTAACAATAAACACAGTTTCTTCATGGTGACTTACCAATTAAGGACCTAATCTCTTTGTGTTTCGACAACAATAAAGACAGTGCGCCCACTGTAACATATGTCTTGTTGGGTCCTCTGACAGTAAACACTGTGTCAACTTCACTCTAACACACCAACATAGGACCTTATTATTCTTAGGTCATCTATTAACAATAACCACAATTTATTCATGGTAACCCATCCATTAAGGACATAATCTGTTGGTGTTCTGACAAGAATAAACACAGTGCGCCCATTTTAACACATATTTCTTCTTGGGTCCTCTGACAGTAAACACAGTCTCATCTTCACTCTAACACACCAACCGGGGACCTCTTACTATTCTAAGGTCCTCTATTAACAATCAACACAATTTCTTCTTGGTATCACACCAATTAAGGACCTAATCTCTTGGTGTTCCGACAACAATAAACACTGTGCACCCATGGTAACACATATTTCTTATTGGGTCCTCTGACAGTAAAGACAGTGTCAACTTCACTGTAACACACCAACCGAGGACCTCTTACTATTCTAAGGTCCTCTATAAACAATAACCACAATTTCTTCATGGTAACACACCAATTAAGGACGTCATCTCTAGGTGGTCCGACAACAACAAACACAGTGCGCCCACTGTAACACATATTTCTTGTTGGGTCCTCTGACAGTAAGCACAGTGTCAACTTCACTGTAACACACCAACCGAGGACCTTAATATTCTAAGGTCCTCTATTAACAATAAACACAATTTCTTCTTGGTAACACACCAATTAAGGACCTAATCTCTTGGTGTTCTGACAACAATAAACACAGTGCGCCGGGCCCCATTGTAACACATATTTCTTGTTGGGTCCACTGAGAGTAAACACAGTTTTAACTTCACTGTAACACACCAACCGATGACCTCTTACTATTCTAAGGTCCTCTATTAACAATAACCACAATTTCTTCATGGTAACACACCAATTAAGGACGTCATCTCTAGGTGTTCCGACAACAACAAACACAGTGCGCCCACTGTAATACATATCCTCTATTAACAATAAACACAATTACTTAATGGTAACACACCAATTAAGGACCTTATCACATGGTGGTCCGACAACAATAAACACTGTGCGCCCATTGTAACGCTTATTACTTGCTGGGTCCTCTGACAGTAAACACAGTGCCAACTTCACTGTAACACACCAACAGAGGACCTGTTACTATTCTAAGATCCTTTTTTAACAATAAACACTATTTTTTCATGGTGACGCACCAATTAAGGACCTAATCTCTTGGTTTTCAGACAACAATAAACACACTGCGCCCAATGTAACACATATTTCTTGGTGTGTCCTTTCAAAGTCAACACAGTGTCAACTCCACTGTTACACACCAACCGAGGACCTAGTACTATTCTAAGTTCCTCTACTAACAATAACCACAATTTCTTCATGGTAAAACACCAATTAAGGACCTAATCTCTTTTTGTTCCGACAAAAATAAAGACAGTGCGCCCACTGTAACATATTTCTTGTTGGGTCCTCTGACAGTAAACACAGTGTCAACTTCACTGTAACAAACCAACCGAGGACCTTATTATTCTTAGGTCATCTATTAACAATAAACACAAGTTATTCATGGTAATCCATCAATTAAGGACATAATGTGTTGGTGTTCTGGCAAGAATAAACACAGTGCGCCCATTTTAACACATATTTCTTCTTGGGTCCTCTGACAGTAATCACAGTCTCATCTTCACTGTAACACACCAACCGAGGACCTCTTACTATTCTAAGGTCCTCTATTAACAATAACCACAATTTCTTCATGGTAACACACCAGTTAGGTGTTCCGACAACAACAAACACAGTGCGCCCTCTGTAACACATATTTCTTGTTGGGTCCTCTGACAGTAAACACAGTGTCAAATTCACTGTAACACACCAACCGAGGACCTTAATATTCTAAGGTCCTCTACTAACATTAAACACAATTTCTTCTTGGTAGCACACCAATTAAGGACCTAATCTCTTGGTGTTCCGACAACAATAAACACATTGCGCCAGGCCCCATTGTAACACATATTTCTTGTTGGGTCCACTGACCGTAAACACAGTTTCAACTTCACTGTAACACATCAAGCGAGGACCTCTTACTATTCTAAGGTCCTCTATTAACAATAACCACAATTTCTTCATGGTAACACACCAATTAAGGAAGTCATCTATAGGTGTTCCGACAACAACAAACACAGTGCGCCCACTGTAACACATATTTCTTGTTGTGTCCTCTGACAGTAAACACAGTGTCAACTTCACTGTAACACACCCACCGAGGACCTTACTATTCAAAGGTCCTCTATTAACAATAAACACAATTTCTTCATGGTAACACACCAGTTAAGGACCTTATCTCTTGGTGTTCCGACAACAATAAACACAGTGCGCCGGGCCCCATTGTAACACATATTTCTTGTTTTGTCCACTGACAGTAAACACAGTTTCAACTTCACTGTAACACACCAACCGAGGATCTCTTACTATTCTAAGGTCCTCTATTAACAATAAACACAATTACTTAATGGTAACACACCAATTAAGGACCTTATCACATGGTGGTCCGACAACAATAAACACTGTGCGCCCATTGTCACACTTATTTCTTGCTGTGTCCTCTGACAGTAAACACAGTGTCAACTTCACTGTAACACACCAACAGAGGACCTGTTACTATTCTAAGATCCTTTTTTAACAATAAACGCAATTTCTTCATGGTGACTTACCAATTAATGACCAAATCTCTTGGTTTTCAGACAACAATAAAGACAGTGCGCCCACTGTAACATATTTCAGATCAGATCAGTAACACTAGAGTTATGACCCTTGTTTTTTCTAGAAAATGCCATTTTCTGCCTTGTGAACACTCTTTCACATTCATTTATTATTTGATCTTAACCAAACTGGCACAGATTGTTAATATCAATAAAAGAGTGAACTAGTTCGAAAACCAGTTAGATCGGATTAGTTTCACCGGAGTTATGGCCCTTGATTTTCTGAAAAATGCCATATTTTGCCTTGTAAACACTTACTTCCTTCATATATTATTTGATCTTTACCAAACTTGCACAGATTGTTAATATCAATGAAAGCTCGGAGGAGTTCGAAAACCATTTAGATCGGATCAGTAACACAAGAGTTACGGCCCTTGATTAACTGAAAAATGTCATTCTCTTCCTTGTGACCACTCTAGGACCTTCATTTATTATTTGATCTTTACCAAAGTTGCACAGATTGTTAATATCAATACAATCTTGGCCAAGTTCGAAACCCAGTGATATTGGACTAGTTACTCCATTCATTTCATTCTTAGGTCATCTATTAACAATAAACAAAATAATTTATTCATGGTAACCCATCAATTAAGGACATTATAATATGTTTGTGTTTTGACAAGAATAAACACAGTGCGCCCATTTTAACACATATTTCTTGTTGGGTCCTCTGACAGTTAACACAGTCTCATCTTCACTGTAACACACCAACCTCTTACTATTCTAAGGTCCACTACTAACAATAAACACAATTTCTTCTTGCTGACACACCAATTAAGGACCTAATCTCTTGGTGTTCCGACAACAATAAACACTGTGCGCCCATGGTAACACATATTTCTTGTTGGGCCCTCTGACAGTAAAGACAGTGTCAACTTGAATGTAACACCAGCCGAGGACCTCTTACTATTCTAAGGTCCCCTATTAACAATAAACACAATTATTGTATGGTAACACCACACCAATCAAGGACGTCATCTCTAGGTTTTCCGACAACAACAAACACATTGCGCCCACTGTAACACATATTTCTTGTTGGGTCCTCTGACAGTAAACACAGTGTCAACTTCACTGTAACACACCAACCGAGGACCTTACTATTCTAAGGTCCACTATTAACAATAAACACTATTTCTTCTTGGTAACACACCAATTAAGGACCTAATCTCTTGGTGTTCCGACAACAATAAACACAGTGCGCCGGGCCCCACTGTAACACATATTTCTTGTTGGGTCCTCTGACAATAAAGATAGTGTCAACTTCAATATAACTCACCAACCGAGGACCTCTTACTATTCTAAGGTCCTCTTTTAACAATAAACACAATTACTTAATGGTAACACACCAATTAAGGACCTTATCACATGGTGGTCCGACAACAATAAATACTGTGCGCCCATTGTAACAATTATTTTTTGTTGGGTCCTTTGACAGTAAACACAGTGTAACACACCAACAGAGGACCTGTTACTATTCTAAGATCATTTTTTAACAATAAACACAATTTCTTCATGGTGACGCACCAATTAAGGACCTAATCTCTTGGTTTTCAGACAACAATAAACACAGTGCGCCCACTGTAACAAATATTTCTTGGTGTGTCCTTTCACAGTCAACACAGTGTCTACTTCACTGTAACACACCAACCGAGGACCTAGTACTATTCTAAGGTCCTCTACTAACAATAACCACAATTTCCTCATGGTAACACACCAATTAAGGACCTAATCTCTTTGTGTTTCGAAAACAATAAAGACAGTGCGCCCACTGTAACATATTTCTTATAGGGTCCTCTGACAGTAAACACAGTGTCAATTTCACTGTAAAACACCAACAGAGGACCTTATTATTCTTAGGTCATCTATTAACAATAAACACAATTTATTCATGGTAACCCATCAATTAAGGACATAATCTGTTGGTGTTCTGACAAGAATAAACACAGTGCGCGCATTTTAACACATATTTCTTCTTGGGTCCTCTGACAGTAAACACAGTCTCATCTTCACTGTAACACACCAACCGAGGACCTCTTACTATTCTAAGGTCCTCTATTAACAATAAACACAATTTCTTCTTGGTAACACACCAATTAAGGACCTAATCTCTGGTGTTTCGACAACAATAAACACTGTGCGCCAATGGTAACACATATTTCTTGTTGGGTCCTCTGACAGTAAACGTCGTATGCTGCCCAAATTACGGTTACATTTTAACAAAATATTAATAATAACAAAAATAAATTGTGCAAAAACTTTATTGTTTTCAAAATCGTGGTTCGAAGAAGCTTAAAATGATATGCAAAACATGTACAAACTCCAACAAAAACACATATAAAAACTAAATTTACTTTTTTTTTCATTTTGGGCAGTTGAGAGGAACCTTAAGCAACTTTAAATGGTGATAAATTAAACATACCGTTTCAATAATCAATGGAACCAATTCAACCCGGACAACATCAATATCCTGAAATGTCTTCAAATCCATAATATATAAGTTACTGCAAGCAACAAGATTTACTAAGAAATCTAAATTTGAACGTATTAACTGGTCAGTCACCCAACGCTGAATGGCAAAAAACTAACGTTCTACACGCCTGCGCCCCCTGTGAGAAACACTCACATCAAGAGAAATTAATTATCGTCTAATTCGCTTCTCTCAAACATTTGTCTTTGATCTTATTGAAACATATGCCAACATCCTTTAAACCTTGTTAAAACGTTGAATTTGTCATATGTTAATGGCTGTTTCATTCTCCCGGTAATTGGCGAATTCTTGCGTTACATGTTCTTCCACGCCTACCAAATGTAAGCTATAATAGTGTTAGTTAATCTGAGTTCTATATATATTACCCCATTAGCAATACACATTGATTTAATAAGAGGGCTTGATCAAACCAACCTATATGTTTGCAAGGCTTAGTTTTGTATTTTCAAAAAGAAATGTTATACCTTTGCGAATCTCTAAGATCATAGGAAATAACATGATTGCAATATCCCTGAAGACAGGCACCGATAATAGGCCTTTTTCTAGATAATACCTACTTTGGTTCGTGTATTTATCGTAATGTACCTCTCAAAAGATTCAATTATTGCCCGTCGAAATGTCGGGTGTAATCTAACATAATTAGAATGTGTTCAAAGACAGTACCATAGATAATACAAATGCCAACGGATGATAAGATGGTGTTTATATCTATAAATCAAACCGGATATACTTCATCTTTTAGTGTTCTCTCATTTGCAAGGCATTATACGGAGATGAAACGTAGATGAAATGTATGATACACTTTGATCTAGAACATGTTCCTGTAAAAGAAAGAAAGAAAATTATCTCACTTCTAATAATTTAATGCTTTTATCTCGCATTTAAGATACCCGGCTAACATACATAATTGTATTTTAAGTAAACAGCATTAAAAAAATATCAAAAAAAAAAAGTATATTCAATAATATAAGGCACTGGCAATACACGTAATTATGTTAATATTTTCCTCACGATCCGGAGTTACTCCAGCTATGTTTTTGAAGCAGGATATTTTCTCATGTGGAATAAAAAAATCAATCAGACATGGTTAAAATCTGCCGAGTTTTGGCGAATTAATTCAAAATAAATCAAAACGTTTTTTGAACTCGTATGACGTTTCGTACATACAATATGTTATACAAAATATCTAGTACTGAGGCACGAATTTTGGAAAGAGCGTGTCACAATGAACAAGAGCTGGTATCAATGCTATCGAGCTTGTGCCAATGAAAGATACCTCTAACTAAATTGGTTTGATGATTGATCGTCTTTGATTAACTGTTTTCTGATTTTCGTATATAATACGTAATGTTTTATATTATCATCGCGTGGCGCAGTCGGTAGTGCAGTGGATTTGTAACCGGAGGCCCGGGTTCAATCCTCTGTGGTGCCACTGAGTTTCGTCAGTGTGTTCTTGGGCAAGACACTTTCCCTTAGCCTCGTCCGTCGGATGGGGACGTAAACCGGGCGGTCCCGTGTAACGGACTATCCTCCGAGCACGTTAAAGAACCATAGGAATCTATTCGATAATAAGAGTAGGGCACGGTTTCCGGATTCCTATGTATCCTTCTCCTCTCTCTGGGGCGGCTCTAAATAACCTATACTGTGTTGATGAGCCGTTAAACAACATGCAGTTCAATTCGATTCCGAAAGTTGACTCGAAATATATCTATACATAACTATATATATACTTCTCTAATGTAAAATTCGTCGGAAGTTTTTTTATCACAAACTGCGACGACTGAACATGTCAGAGTGACGCAATTTGTAATAACCTTAAAAAGAAACATTGGTGTTTGAATCCGTATTGTGAATGAGCGGGTGATGCATAGATCGATAGTTTAGCACAAGACTATTGTAACTCAAAAAGGATATTGTTCCTATGTTAATGACATCCCGAAGAAAGATTTATAACAGTCGTAAGGAACATTTTCATTGTTTGCGAAAGGGTACGAAATGCCTTCAAAACATGGATTGAGAAACTATATTATTGCGCTTAGCCGACGAGGTTACTGTGTCGACGATTCTAACTTAGAGAAGTCTACTCACTTGAAGTCCTCAATCCATTGATGTTGTCTCCAAAAGGCTACATTAATTTTATTGTTTGCTTGTTTGTATATGGTTTTACGGCTCTTTTAACAGTTATAGTCATATCGAGCCGGTTTCCTGGGTGAATTACAAGTACTCAACACGGCCCATTATCCTGACACCGAGACAGACAGTCCTTGTATGGACCGAGCGCTTAGTGATGGAGCGACTAGTATCATTTTAAAGATCCGACCGGTTATCGAACCCACGACACTCTATCACTAAGACACCGCCGCGGTTAATGGTATTGTCCACCCGAGTCTGCATATTAAAATAGGTGTTTGGTATATTTTCCATTTCTGCTACCTTGCCTCTCAAGTTCATTATTCACGGGCGATTGCTGCTTTCCATGGTGCAAGATGACATGTTCTTGCATACCGGACAAGGATATCCGTCATTTTACCGGAGCTAGATATTTCCATCTCACCCTAGGGTCGAGATAAAATTCACGCCCGTCAACATCCGGTATGCATGAAAACATGCAAAACGTTAATAGCTGGCGGCATCAACGCATAACATTCTCTGATATGCAAGAACAAGAATATATCTTGGGTATTCGGTTCAGATAGGGAATTCCAACCCGAGGTATACGTGTTTTTATCGGAACCGAGGCAAACACGTATACCTCGGGTTGGAATTCCCTATCTTCACCGGATACCCATGAAAGATTCTTATATTCCCATTTTGGCAAAAACTATTTATGTGTGAAAAATGCGTTTCCGTTATGATGAACAGAATAAAACGAGCAACATTATTTGGAACTTTACAAAAATAAATAATGGAAGAGTCCACTTTGAAAATGCAGTCGTTTAAGGGTTAATATTCAAAGATGAACTATGGTCCAAGTATCAGTATATTCAGATGATTCCGCTATTTCAGTTCGTGATGAGCCCACTCATCAACTCATCTGTATCTGGTTTGCACTGTTTGTTTTGCAATCGCCGAGATGGTACAGACCGCGCGGGTTTGAATCCCACTGGAAGCGACTCTCATATGTAATGAAGTAAGAAGTTAAACCACATACACACAAACCTTCTGACTGTGGATCGAATAAATCTGTTAGCGGTCACTTCTACAAAGCATCCCCACTAAACAGCCATATTCTTACACATATAGCTATATAAACAGCCACATGTTCTATATCCCGTTTATACAATTTTAGTTGAAATCCACTTTTATTAAGCATTTACCTGCCTTAAGTGGTCACTTTCGGTCTTTCCCTTGAGTGACATTATCCCCGAGTGACGCATTTACGCGCCTGTTGAAAACAACGCAAATTCAGATTAGACAACCAAATTTCTACAGAAACATAATTAGGTGATATTTGCTATACAACTTTTTGTTATAAAAAGGGGCATCGCAGAGGGTATTTGGATTTTGCAAAAAAACACGTTTTCTCTGAAACCATTGACCCAAAACGAATCAGACTTTATTAGATTTGTCCTAGCCTTATCTCCTTTGCGAACAATGTAAATGGTAGGTGTGCATGGTCTAGTGGTAGAGCGTAGGACTTCGATATCGAAGGTTCCCTGGTTCGATCCTCGACCGTACCATGTTCATTGTGTCCTTGAGCAAGACACTTTACCCACGATGCTTAGTGCTGGTTCTCCCCCAGGACGCCAAGTGTGGTTAGTATAAGTCACGGGTTTCACCTACATGTACAAATAATACACAATGAATTTATGCTTTTATTTTGAATGTGTCCACTATAAAGGTTAAAGGAGTAAATTTGTTAAGTCTTTATGTCCGAAATCCACATACATGTAAATGCCGCATTTGAAAACGGCGTAAATGCAGATGAGACGACTTACCAGGTTTTGCAAAGTTTTCCAATCTGATAGTGGATGATACATACATATGAAACAAGATTTTTCTATGGTCAGCTGACTTGGACTCTTTAGAAACCTATGAGTCTGAATCAACTGATGATGGAAAATTTTCTTTATGGATATTCAAGCAAATTCCTCCATCAGATTAGAAAATATTGGAAATCCTAGTGAGGCAGCTCGTTATGAGCCATAACTGGTGTCAACAATAATAAGTAGTTTCATTGTGTCTGCGCATGCGGACCGGAAGGGGAAAAGGCGAAACAACGACAAATGCTACATTGTCGTCTTTTTATTCTGTCGTCTTTTTTAATGTTTCGTGGTTTGGTTTTCGATTCAGAACGAAAAGACGACATATATTGACCGCGCCGTTTTAGTCGCGTTCCGAGGCTCGTCTTTTCGTGCCGCGCGTTTTCGTTCTGGCGCGCTTTAGTGTTTTCGTCCGCGAAAAGGCGCCACTCGAAATAACAACAATTAAGTGTACCAATTGTTGTTTTTTCGCGGGCAAAAATACACTGGCAGAAATTAGCCACCATACAGTTGCAAGACAATTGGACCATCATACCAAACTCCAACTTCTTGAAAGTTATGACCCACAAGTGCCTAAATGGAACACCAATCAAGTCAAACAAGTAAAGGTTTTACAGTGACATTCCCTGTTCCTCTTCCGACAACCCTGTGTCTACCTATTAACCCATGGTCTTTAAAATGTTAACACAGAGTCCCTGTTTGTTAACACATGGTCCTCTGACGTTTAATACTTAAGTCCTTGTTTGTAAACACATGGTCCTCTGACGGTAAACACTTTATTCCTCGGTTGTTAACACATGGTCCTCTGACGGTAAACACATTAGTCCTCAGTTGTTAACACATGGTCCTCTGACGGCAAACACTCTTAAGTCCTCGTTTGTTAACAAATGGTCCCCTGACGGTAAACACTTTAGTCTTCGCATGTATAATAAAGTTAGTCAAATTAGTCCTCTGAAGGTAAACACTCTTAAGTCCTCGTTTGTTAACACATGTCCTCTGACGGTAAACACTTTAGTCATCGCATGTATAGTAAAGTTAGTCAAATTAAAAAATCAAAAATCGTAGAAAGTAATATCACATTCGAAAAAAGTATACTTCATAGGATAATACTTCAATACATCAGTTTCGTACGTCAATAGGAAAGCCGAGTCCTCGGAAGAAGGTGAGGAATCAGAGTCCTCACTTGATAGGTAAAACCAGTATGTGTGTGTGTGTGTGTGTGTTTTAAATGAAATGTATAGTGTATACAATGACAGGCCGTCGATATTCTCTGCTCAATGTATGTCTCTTCGAGTCATACTTAGATTAAAATCAATTTTCAAAAACGACTTGACATTTTCTAATTGTAAAATGTGCGAATCTTAAGTAAATCAAACGAAGGTACCATGTTGGTTACATCTGCAAAACTAAAGAGTGTAGATGCACTTTATGAAAACAGGCTAAATTCCGCATCCGGAAATATTGACGTCTGCATGGAGTGCTGACATCAGGACATAAATGTAGAAATAATATATAAATCGAACAGGAAAAGTAGCACTCAAAGACGACAGTTATCCACAAGAACACACAGAAACAAAAAATAACTTTAAAGATGAATAAAAGGCAAAATAAGGCATCACAAACACAAAAGGGTTGACAATAGGTCTACCGCCTTGGAACGGTCAGTGGTTTAAAAAAGGGATCGCTGTTGGGTGGGGGGTGTTAAAGCAGGTTCTAGGGTGCACCAAACCTCACTATTACCCTATTGTCATCCCAATAGATGGGACAGGGTAAATAAAGACATCCTCGCCAGGTAATATTCTCTAACAAACAAGACAGCATTAATAGTCAAATTAAATATAAATAGTATACATAAATGATCATGTATATATAATATAAAAAACAAAAGCTGTAGTTCACATAAAAATGTGAAAAAAAGAAGACGTAAATGTACCATTATATATATATATATATTTATATATATAATTAATTTATTAATTATCACATTTGGTTGTCATTTGTTTCTACATGAGTATGGCCTTTGCTACCAAAACAGCTGAACATGTATATGCAGAATATATTTTAAAGTTCTCCAGCCATGTTTTATTTCATGAACATGTTTATGTTTATTTAAATCGAAATCAATACACAGCAATATATATTTACAATTCACACCTTATATATGTGTGGAAAGCGAAAATAAGATTTTATTCGATGACGTAGACAACTTTGAACAGGTAAATTAATCCACAGGTAAATGTATTTAACAAGTATCTGGCAATAGATGTGCAGCTATACAATCCGGATTTACCTCACTTTTTTAAATACATGTTTCTCTCCGGGACTATCAAGAAATGTTCATATGATGTTTAAGAGTTAAATGTGTTAACTGATAATACTACAAAAATGGTGGCCATTCATCGTTAAACACTCAGTAGTCCAGTACTGTACTGACCTTAATTTGTAGCACATGTGTATTAATAATGCCAGATAACTTTTACTCGACATGTTCAGAAAATGAGATCAAGGACATCTTTATTACGAGCTCTTAACGCAAACAACTCGACATCATTTTAATGGCTTCTGTCGAATTATTTTATCTTAAAAGTATGCTATAAATGAGTATTTAATTGAGAGCCATTTGTCTTGATGCCAACCTTATATTAAGAGTAATTGTTTTTTTTCACGTCAGTTAAAATACATATCATTCTTATTTAAAAGGTTAAACCTATTTTCTTAATAATAATTGATGAACTGTTCCTAATAAAGTGTGACACGACTGTAACCATGTTATTGGTTGAAGATGATTGATTTATTGTTTAAAATGTGTTACAACCTGATTTTAATAATATCAATTACCTTATTAGTATAGTTGTATATGTAAACACAGGCATATTAATAAACGGATACGAAACTTCCTATCTAAAATCTGAACCAATGAAGTAGCTCTCTCATTTATTCATTGATTTTGATGAGAATTCATTCAAAAGATTCATAAAAGTATCAAAATTGGGCTATAAAAAAAAATCCTTTTTATTTTCAACATACGTTTTATAAAAATCTGTTTAAAAATGTTAAAGATAAAAACCTCATCAATTTTGGCTTTTCTCTTAAAACTCAACATTTGACATAGTAATAGTTTCCGTTAAACTTCTTTTTTATTTAAAATAGTAGAGTAAAGAAAATGCTATGATTAGAAAGAGAATTACATTTGTGATGGGCTTTGGTATAAATGAAACTTTTATCTATAAAACTCTTTAAGATACAAGTGTTTAAAATTGGGCAACATTTTGTGAAATGTTCCCATTGTCCCACGTAAAATTCGGGTACATTTCACAGTGTCCAATATGTTTGTTACATGTATCTGGCCTGTGATGTTACCTATCCAAAGATCCATATTTTGTTTTCATTGTGTTTGTTTTTATCAGTGGGATGAAAAAACTGAAAGTAAATCATGACACTCGTGTAGCCTGTGTTCACATGTTCAAGATTTAAAACAACAAAACCCTACTAAAACGGTATTGAAAACTTATATCAGATAATGTCGCCACTTTGCTTTCCTCCTTTATTGTGCGATGACCGGACAGGCTGTGGACCCTATAATGACGTCTACCTAAAGCCCAAAAGGACGGTGACATTTGATGTTTGTCTGCACTCTTGTCTTTTCGTACCCTCAATGGTTTATTCTCTTGTTGCTCCGGCTTCTGCCAAGTCATTGAGTACCTTCTTTGTGGGTTTCTAAGCTATTGTTTTTCGTATTTATATACACGAGCATCTTTTTGTTTCACTTATATTGCCTATTAATGCTGCCTTGTTGGTTAGGGAATGGTACATGGGATAGGGAAAAATAGTATTCAAGGACGACATTCAACCCCAAACACACACAGCTACAAACAACTACTATAAAGGAATGAAAGGCCAAATAAGACATCACAAACACAAAAGGGTTGACAATAGGACTTCCATCTTAAATATAGATATAATAATAGAACAGGAAAAGCAACACTCAAGGATGACAGTCAACCATAAAAACACACACAAAAAAGAACGCATTTAAAAGTCGAGCAGGAAAGATAGCATTCGAGGAAGTCTACCAAAATCACGCATCCAGTCCAAACATTTACACGGATAATTAAGACGCAAGGTATTTGACATTCCATACATAAAAGCATCCCTCGTAATTATTACTTCAGTGACATAATAGTTGAAGAGTAATGAAATACTATATTAGAAATATAACTGAAATATATAGAGAATAATAAATGTGTATGTTCATATCACATCCTATATCACACCCTATATCAGACTCGAGACACAATATCAGCCCGAGAGCAAAACCATACGCGTGACAAACTGAATTGTATACAATCGTAGCTAATCGGTATTTTCCGTATCACTCCGCTGAAAGACTAATAAATAGCATTCGGTTGTTTCCGTGATAGGACATTCTTTCACCCTTTATTTCAAGGGTGTGATAAAGCTTTATTGCCCGGCAACTAAATCCGGATTGGTATGACTAGCTAGGTCTATGTCCTATCGTATATTCAAAAACAACGTATATCTAGGGAAGTATGTGATAAAGATGAATAGTTGATACGAAACAGTTTAAATGTGCATACCATTTCAGTCAGTGCTAGTCTTGAATAAAATACGCAAACTTGATGAATATGTGATTTTATAAAACACCATGACCTACTTTTGACATGTGTTGGAATGTTTTTGTTTTATGTTATATTTCATATTTTGGTCGTTTGGATGTCTAGAATTTCAAAATCTAACAATCGCCAAAATCGTAACGAAATAAAATGTTCTTACATGCAGTTACAGTTCTATATTTAAAGTCAGGCTGCGACACATTACTTTTCCTTAATCAATAACATGGTTACATTAATGTCATTCTTAAAAGGGATCATGTCATCAATTATTATTAAGAAAACAGGATTTACATCGTAAACAAGAATTGTAGGTATTCTAAATGACGCGAAATTAGAAATACCTACAATTCTTGCTTTACGATCAGACAAATCCTGTTCTTATTCAATACTCTTTGATGACTGATCCTTTTAAGATATATTATTTCGGTGGAAGCCATTAAAATGATGTTCAGTTGTTTGCGTAAAGGAGGTTGGCTGGGAAAGGACGAAGTGCTGAGATTTTTTTAAAAATTATATTTAAAGCTTCTTTGGTATAAATAAATCTTATTTTTTCTACAGCAAAAGGTAAAATTCTTCTAAGAGCTACCTATTTCGTTAACAGCAAAAAATGATCGCAAATGACAGAAAAAATATGAAAAAAATACTTTTGCTTAAAATTTGATACATTACCATTTTAAATCCTACATTATATCCATATCTACTAGAATGCATATACTGAAACAATTATGTTGTCAAATAAAACTTTGATTCAAAAAATAAAATTCTTAAATTGAAAATGTCAAAACTTGCCCAGCCAACATCCTTAAAAGCTCGTTATAGAGATGAAATTGCTTGATCTCATGTTCTGAAAATATCCAGTAAAAGATATATGACAATGATGCACATGTGCTATAAATTAAGGTCAGTAGGGTAATAGACTAATTATTTAAAAGATATTATTCATGCAATCAATAACTTCATTTACAAATCCTATCGACATAACTGTTATTTGTGGTCAAAATGGTTATTTCGATGACTATTTTCCTTTGTATTGGATATTAAATCAATAACACAAAAGACTAGAAAGCCATAAATCAAGTACTCAGTGGCTTTTTCATAGCAATACAAAAACAAATCTGCGGGAATACCAATAGGGATACCATAAAGACACCAAATATCATCAAACAAATTGTTATTAAATTTTTGGATTTCTCATTTCAAATAATGAAAAGAAAACAGAGGCCTCGGAGGAAGTAAAGAGGGATTAGCTGAATAAATGTTACGGATGTCTATGAATATAAGAATTAACTTTTCACAAGTAGGAAGGCAGTTCAGTTACGCATGTTTCCTAAAGCACTATTTTATGCTAATTTCCTCAATGATATGGGTGATAGTACGACTTGCATTAATATCAATCACTAAGGCAATCTATACTTCAAACCTTTAGAAAACAACTGCCGAATACGTTTATCTATCATATCAAAATTACCAGTGATGACAACCTACTGCAGTATAGCAAACTTTGGAAGTTTTGTACTCACATTCCTTAGAAGCGTTAATTTCTTTGTTAAGGTCAGATAATATTACGTTGTAGTTGAAAATACTATTTCTAAAAAACACATATACTTATGCCGCATTATAGGACTTATTATTACTAGAAATATTTAGAAATATAATCAACAACCCGCTTATCTCGAAAAACCCATGGTATATTAATAAAATCAATACTCTCATTAAGATATAGTATTTTTAGAAAATGTCTGACGTGATCAGACTCCTTCTCAATATCGGATCGGAGAACATGTTGCGTGTAGCTCTGAAGCGCTGTACGAATGTATATATTGTCTGCCTCCCCGTCGAGCAACTAAAGTAAAGAAAAGTAAAGATGTGAGACGTGAAAGCATAGAGTGCTTTCCAGACTGTTTAAAATAGTATGTAAGTCAACGACTGACAGTTGCACGATATTTCCTTTTAATATTACCATTACGACGAATAGAAAATAAACCAAAACAAAATAGTAGGCTCTTTTGAAAGATTTCCTTGTCGGTAAATACACCTACGACTTAATAGATTCACTTTAATGTTGTCAATTTACCTTATTTACGGTGGCAAATTGTAAGACAAATCATGACTTTGTTTTGTTGTTTGCATGACGTCAAAATATATTTTACAGTATTTCTACTTAATTCACAATGGTTTTGTCAATATTGTTGTACTCAAATATAGAAGATGAGTTTTATTTCATTCTAATATGTCCATGTGTCTCTGCTTCAAGGAAGAAATAAAACAAAAGCTGTAGTTCACATAAAAATGTGAAAAAAAGAAGACGTAAATGTACCATTATATATATATATATATTTATTTATATAATTAATTTATTAATTATCACATTTGGTTGTCATTTGTTTCTACATGAGTATGGCCTTTGCTACCAAAACAGCTGAACATGTATATGCAGAATATATTTTAAAGTTCTCAAGCCATGATTTAATTCATGAATATGTTTATGTTTATTTAAATCGAAATCAATACACAGCAATATATATTTACAATTCACACCTTGCAATATCTGTGAAAAGCGAAAATAAGATTTTATTCGATGACGTAGACAACTTTGAACAGGTAAATTAATCCACAGGTAAATGTAGTTAACAAGTACCTGGCAATAGATGTGCAGCTATACAATCCGGATTTACCTCACTTTTTTAAATACATGTTTCTCTCCGGGACTATCAAGAAATGTTCATATGATGTTTAAGAGTTAAATGTGTTAACTGATAATACTACAAAAATGGTGGCCATTCATCGTTAAACACTCAGTAGTCCAGTACTGTACTGACCTTAATTTGTAGCACATGTGTATTAATAATGCCAGATAACTTTTACTCGACATGTTCAGAAAATGAGATCAAGGACATCTTTATTACGAGCTCTTAACGCAAACAACTCGACATCATTTTAATGGCTTCTGTCGAATTATTTTATCTTAAAAGTATGCTATAAATGAGTATTTAATTGAGAGCCATTTGTCTTGATGCCAACCTTATATTAAGAGTAATTTTTTTCTTTCACGTCAGTTAAAATACATATCATTCTTATTTAAAAGGTTAAACCTATTTTCTTAATATTAATTGATGAACTGTTCCTAATAAAGTGTGACACGACTGTAACCATGTTATTGGTTGAAGATAATTGATTTATTGTTTAAAATGTGTTACAACCTGATTTTAAAAATTATCAATTACCTTATTAGTATAGTTGTATATGTAAACACAGGCATATTAATAAACGGATACGAAACTTCCTATCTGAAATCTGAACCAATGAAGTAGCTCTCTCATTTATTCATTGATTTTGATGAGAATTCATTCAAAAGATTCATAAAAGTATCAAAATTGGGCTATAAAAAAAAATCCTTTTTATTTTCAACATACGTTTTATAAAAATCTGTTTAAACATGTTAAGATAAAAACCTCATCAATTTTGGCTTTTCTCTTAAAACTCAACATTTGACATAGTAATAGTTTCCGTTAAACTTCTTTTTTATTTAAAATAGTAGAGTAAAGAAAATGCTATGATTAGAAAGAGAATTACATTTGTGATGGGCTTTGGTATAAATGAAACTTTTATCTATAAAACTCTTTAAGATAAAGTGTTTAAAATTGGGCAACATTTTGTGAAATGTTCCCATTGTCCCACGTAAAATTCGAGTACATTTCACAGTGTCCAATATGTTTGTTACATGTATCTGGCCTGTGATGTTACCTATCCAAAGATCCATATTTTGTTTTCATTGTATTTGTTTTTATCAGTGGGATGAAAAAACTGAAAGTAAATCATGACACTCGTGTAGCCTGTGTTCACATGTTCAAGATTTAAAACAACAAAACCCTACTAAAACGGTATTGAAAACTTATATCAGATAATGTCGCCACTTTGCTTTCCTCCTTTATTGTGCGATGACCGGACAGGCTGTGGACCCTATAATGACGTCTACCTAAAGCCCAAAAGGACGGTGACATTTGATGTTTGTCTGCACTCTTGTTTTTTCGTACCCTCAATGGTTTATTCTCTTGTTGCTCCGGCTTCTGCCAAGTCATTGAGTACCTTCTTTGTGGGTTTCTAAGCTATTGTTTTTCGTATTTATATACACGAGCATCTTTGTGTTTTACTTATATTGCCTATTAATGCTGCCTTGTTGGTTAGGGAATGGTACATGGGATAGGGAAAAGTAGTATTCAAGGACGACATTCAACCACAAACACACACAGCTACAAACAACTACTATAAAGGAATGAAAGGCCAAATAAGACATCACAAACACAAAAGGGTTGACAATAGGACTTCCATCTTAAATATAGATATAATAATAGAACAGGAAAAGCAACACTCAAGGATGACAGTCAACCATAAAAACACACACAAAAAAGAACGCATTTAAAAGTCGAGCAGGAAAGATAGCATTCGAGGAAGTCTACCAAAATCACGCATCCAGTCCAAACATTTACACGGATAATTAAGACGCAAGATATTTGACATTCCATACATAAAAGTAGCCCTCGTAATTATTACTTCAGTGACATAATAATTGAACAGTAATGAAATACTATATAAGAAATATAACTGAAATATATAGAGAATAATAAATGTGTATTTTCATATCACATCCTATATCACACCCTATATCAGACTCGAGACACATTATCAGCCCGAGAGCAAAATCATACGCGTGACAAACTGAATTGTATACAATCGTAGCTAATCGGTATTTTCCGTATCACTCCGCTGAAAGACTCATAAATAGCATTCGGTTGTTTCCGTGATAGGACATTCTTTCACCCTTTATTTCACGGGTGTGATAAAGTTTTATTGCCCGGCAACTAAATCCGGATTGATATGACTAGCTAGGTCTATGTCCTATCATACATGTCATATATTCAAAAACAAAGTATTTCTAGGGAAGTATGTGATAAAGATGAATAGTTGATACGAAACAGTTTAAATGTGCATACCATTTCAGTCAGTGCTAGTCTTGAATAAAATACGCAAACTTGATGAATATGTGATTTTATAAAACACCATGACCTACTTTTGACATGTGTTGGAATGTTTTTGTTTTATGTTATATTTCATATTTTGGTCGTTTGGATGTCTAGAATTTCAAAATCTAACAATCGCCAAAATCGTAACGAAATAAAATGTTCTTACATGCAGTTACAGTTCTATATTTAAAGTCAGGCTGCGACACATTACTTTTCCTTTCTTCAAAAACATGGTTACATTAATGTCATTCTTAAAAGTGATCATGTCATCAATTATTATTAAGAAAACAGGATTTACATCGTAAACAAGAATTGTAGGTATTCTAAATGACGCGAAAGAAAGAAATTACTCTTAATATCATCAAGTCAAATGCCCCCTGATTCAATACTCTTTTATACCATCCTTTTAAGATATAATATTTCGGTTGAAGCCATTAAAATGATGTTCAGTTGTTTGCGTTATGGAAAAAGGACGTAGTGCTGAGATTTTTTAAAAAATTATATTTAAAGCTTCTTTGGTATCATTTAAATAAATCTTATTTTTTCTATAGCTAAAGGTAAAATTCTTCTAAGAGCTACCTATTTCGTTAACAGCAAAAAATGATCGCAAATGACAGAAAAAATATGAAAAAAATACATTTGCTTAAAATTTGATACACTACCATTTTAAATCCTACATTATATCCATATCTACTAGAATGCATATACTGAAACAATTATGTTGTCAAATAAATCTATGATTAAAAAAAATAAAATTCTTAAATTGAAAATGTCAAAACTTGCCCAGCCAACATCCTTAAAAGCTCGTTATAGAGATGAAATTGCTTGATCTCGTGTTCTGAAAATATCCAGTAAAAGATATATGACAATGAAGCACATGTGCTATAAATTAAGGTCAGTAGGGTAATAGACTAATTATTTAAAAGATATTATTCATGCAATCAATAACTTCATTTACAAATCCTATCGACATAACTGTTATTTGTGGTCAAAATGGTTATTTCGATGACTGTTTGCCTTTGTATTGGATATTAAATCAATAACACAAAAGCCTAGAAAGCCATACATCAAGTACTCATTGGCTTTTTCATAGCAATACAAAAACAAATCTGCGGGAATACCAATAGGGATACCATAAAGACACCAAATATCATCAAACAAATTGTTATTAAATTTTTGGATTTCTCATTTCAAATAATGAAACGAAAACCGAGGCCTCGGAGGAAGTAAAGAGGGGTTAGCTGAATAAATGTTAAGGATGTCTATGAATTTAAGAATTAACTTTTCACAAGTAGGAAGGCAGTTCAGTTACGCATGTTTCCTAAAGCACTATTTTATGCTAATTTCCTCAATGATATGGGTGATAGTACGACTTGCATTAATATCAATCACTAAGGCAATCTATACTTCAAACCTTTAGAAAACAACTGCCGAATACGTTTATCTATCATATCAAAAGTACCAGTGATGACAACCTACTGCAGTATAGCAAACTTTGGAAGTTGTGTACTCACATTCCTTAGAAGCGTTAATTTCCTTGTTAAGGTCAGATAATATTTCTAAAAAACACATATACTTATGCCGCCTTATAGGACTTATTATAACTAGAAATATTTAGAAATATAATCAACAACATGCTTATCTCGAAAAACCCATGGTATATCAATAAAATCAATACTCTCATTAAGATATAGTATTTTTAGAAAATTTCTGACGTGATCAGACTCCTTCTCAATATCGGATCGGAGAACATGTTGCGTGTAGCTCTGAAGCGCTGTACGAATGTATATATTGTCTGCCTCCTCGTCGAGCAACTAAAGTAAAGAAAAGTAAAGATGTGAGACGTGAAAGCATAGAGTGCTTTCCAGACTGTTTAAAATAGTATGTAAGTCAACGACTGACAGTTGCAAGATATTTCCTTTTAATATTACCATTACGACTACGACCATGTGGTCTCGAGTTAAGCTTTTGAATAGAAAATATACCAAAACAAAATAGTAGGCTCTTTTGAAAGATTTCCTTGTCGGTAAATACACCTACGACGTAATAGATTCACTTTAATGTTGTCAATTTACCTTATTTACGGTGGCAAATTGTAAGACAAATCATGACTTTGTTTTGTTGTTTGCATGACGTCAAAATATATTTTACAGTATTTCTACTTAATTGACAATGGTTTTGTCAATATTGTTGTACTCAAATATAGAAGATGAGTTTTATTTCATTCTAATATGTCCATGTGTCTCTGCTACAAGGAAGAAATAAAACAAAAGCTGTAGT
This sequence comes from Cyrtodaria siliqua, assembly GCA_037043455.1. Classification (NCBI taxonomy): domain Eukaryota; kingdom Metazoa; phylum Mollusca; class Bivalvia; order Adapedonta; family Hiatellidae; genus Cyrtodaria; species Cyrtodaria siliqua. The sequence goes on from JAWPHD010000005.1 coordinate 1,020,537, forward strand.
TCACATAAAAATGTGAAACAAAGAAGACGTAAATGTACCATTATATATATATATATATTTATATATATTTATATATATAATTAATTTATTAATTATCACATTTGGTTGTCATTTGTTTCTACATGAGTATGGCCTTTGCTACCAAAACAGCTGAACATGTATATGCAGAATATATTTTAAAGTTCTCCAGCCATGATTTATTTCATGAATATGTTTATGTTTATTTAAATCGAAATCAATACACAGCAATATATATTTACAATTCACACCTTGCAATATCTGTGAAAAGCGAAAATAAGATTTTATTCGATGACGTAGACAACTTTGAACAGGTAAATTAATCCACAGGTAAATGTATTTAACAAGTACCTGGCAATAGATGTGCAGCTATACAATCCGGATTTACCTCACTTTTTTAAATACATGTTTCTCTCCGGGACTATCAAGAAATGTTCATATGATGTTTAAGAGTTAAATGTGTTAACTGATAATACTACAAAAATGATGGCCATTCATCGTTAAACACTCAGTAGTCCAGTACTGTACTGACCTTAATTTGTAGCACATGTGTATTAATAATGCCAGATAACTTTTACTCGACATGTTCAGAAAATGAGATCAAGGACATCTTTATTACGAGCTCTTAACGCAAACAACTCGACATCATTTTAATGGCTTCTGTCGAATTATTTTATCTTAAAAGTATGCTATAAATGAGTATTTAATTGAGAGCCATTTGTCTTGATGCCAACCTTATATTAAGAGTAATTTTTTTCTTTCACGTCAGTTAAAATACATATCATTCTTATTTAAAAGGTTAAACCTATTTTCTTAATAATAATTGATGAACTGTTCCTAATAAAGTATGACACGACTGTAACCATGTTATTGGTTGAAGATAATTGATTTATTGTTTAAAATGTGTTACAACCTGATTTTAATAATATCAATTACCTTATTAGTATAGTTGTATATGTAAACACAGGCATATTAATAAACGGATACGAAACTTCCTATCTGAAATCTGAACCAATGAAGTAGCTCTCTCATTTATTCATTGATTTTGATGAGAATTCATTCAAAAGATTCATAAAAGTATCAAAATTGGGCTATAAAAAAAAATCCTTTTTATTTTCAACATACGTTTTATAAAAATCTGTTTAAACATGTTAAAGATAAAAACCTCATCAATTTTGGCTTTTCACTTAAAACTCAACATTTGACATAGTAATAGTTTCCGTTAAACTTCTTTTTTATTTAAAATAGTAGAGTAAAGAAAATGCTATGATTAGAAAGAGAATTACATTTGTGATGGGCTTTGGTATAAATGAAACTTTTATCTATAAAACTCTTTAAGATACAAGTGTTTAAAATTGGGCAACATTTTGTGAAATGTTCCCATTGTCCCACGTAAAATTCGGGTACATTTCACAGTGTCCAATATGTTTGTTACATGTATCTGGCCTGTGATGTTACCTATCCAAAGATCCATATTTTGTTTTCATTGTGTTTGTTTTTATCAGTGGGATGAAAAAACTGAAAGTAAATCATGACACTCGTGTAGCCTGTGTTCACATGTTCAAGATTTAAAACAACAAAACCCTACTAAAACGGTATTGAAAACTTATATCAGATAATGTCGCCACTTTGCTTTCCTCCTTTGCGATGACCGGACAGGCTGTGGACCCTATAATGACGTCTACCTAAAGCCCAAAAGGACGGTGACATTTGATGTTTGTCTGCACTCTTGTTTTTTCGTACCCTCAATGGTTTATTCTCTTGTTGCTCCGGCTTCTGCCAAGTCATTGAGTACCTTCTTTGTGGGTTTCTAAGCTATTGTTTTTCGTATTTATATACACGAGCATCTTTGTGTTTTACTTATATTGCCTATTAATGCTGCCTTGTTGGTTAGGGAATGGTACATGGGATAGGGAAAAGTAGTATTCAAGGACGACATTCAACCACAAACACACACAGCTACAAACAACTACTATAAAGGAATGAAAGGCCAAATAAGACATCACAAACACAAAAGGGTTGACAATAGGACTTCCATCTTAAATATAGATATAATAATAGAACAGGAAAAGCAACACTCAAGGATGACAGTCAACCATAAAATCACATACAAAAAAGAACGCATTTAAAAGTCGAGCAGGAAAGATAGCATTCGAGGAAGTCTACCAAAATCACGCATCCAGTCCAAACATTTACACGGATAATTAAGACGCAAGATATTTGACATTCCATACATAAAAGTAGCCCTCGTAATTATTACTTCAGTAACATAATAGTTGAACAGTAATGAAATACTATATAAGAAATATAACTGAAATATATAGAGAATATAAATGTGTATTTTCATATCACATCCTATATCACACCCTATATCAGACTCGAGACACATTATCAGCCCGAGAGCAAAATCATACGCGTGACAAACTGAATTGTATACAATCGTAGCTAATCGGTATTTTCCGTATCACTCCGCTGAAAGACTCATAAATAGCATTCGGTTGTTTCCGTGATAGGACATTCTTTCACCCTTTATTTCACGGGTGTGATAAAGCTTTATTGCCCGGCAACTAAATCCGGATTGATATGACTAGCTAGGTCTATGTCCTATAATACATGTCATATATTCAAAAACAACGTATTTCTAGGGAAGTATGTGATAAAGATGAATAGTTGATACGAAACAGTTTAAATGTGCATACCATTTCAGTCAGTGCTAGTCTTGAATAAAATACGCAAACTTGATGAATATGTGATTTTATAAAACACCATGACCTACTTTTGACATGTGTTAGAATGTTTTTGTTTTATGTTATATTTCATTTTTTGGTCGTTTGGATGTCTAGAATTTCAAAATCTAACAATCGCCAAAATCGTAACGAAATAAAATGTTCTTACATGCAGTTACAGTTCTATATTTAAAGTCAGGCTGCGACACATTACTTTTCCTTAATCAATAACATGGTAACATTAATGTCATTCTTAAAAGGGATCATGTCATCAATTAGTATTAAGAAAACAGGATTTACATCGTAAACAAGAATTGTAGGTATTCTATATGACGCGAACGAAAGAAATTACTCTTAATATCAGCTTGACATCAAGTCAAATGCCCCTTGATTCAATACTCTTTTATACCATCCTTTTAAGATATAATATTTCGGTTGAAGCCATTAAAATGATGTTCAGTTGTTTGCGTTATGGGAAAGGACGTAGTGCTGAGATTTTTTTAAAAATTATATTTAAAGCTTCTTTGGTATCATATAAATAAATCTTATTTTTTCTATAGCTAAAGGTAAAATTCTTCTAAGAGCTACCTATTTCGTTAACAGCAAAAAATGATCGCAAATGACAGAGAAAATATGAAAAAAATACATTTGCTTAAAATTTGATACATTACCATTTTAAATCCTACATTATATCCATTCACTAGAATGCATATACTGAAACAATTATATTGTCAAATAAAACTATGATTTAAAAAATAAAATTCTTAAATTTCGATGACTATTTTCCTTTGTATTGGATATTAAATCAATAACACAAAAGCCTAGAAAGCCATAAATCAAGTACTCAGTGGCTTTTTCATAGCAATACAAAAACAAATCTGCGGGAATACCAATAGGGATACCATAAAGACACCAAATATCATCAAACAAATTGTTATTAAATTTTTGGATTTCTCACTTCAAATAATGAAACGAAAACCGAGGCCTCCGAGGAAGTAAAGAGGGGTTAGCTGAATAAATGTTACGGATGTCTATGAATTTAAGAATTAACTTTTCACAAGTAGGAAGGCAGTTCAGTTACGCATGTTTCCTAAAGCACTATTTTATGCTAATTTCCGCAATGATATGGGTGTTAGTACGACTTGCATTAATATCAATCACTAAGGCAATCTATACTTCAAACCTTTAGAAAACAACTGCCGAATACGTTTATCTATCATATCAAAATTACCAGTGATGACAACCTACTGCAGTATAGCAAACTTTAGAAGTTGTGTACTCACATTCCTTAGAAGCTTTAATTTCTTTGTTAAGGTCAGATAATATTACGTTGTAGTTGAAACTACTATTTCTAAAAAACACATATACTTATGCCGCCTTATAGGACTTATTATAACTAGAAATATTTAGAAATATAATCAACAACCCGCTTATCTCGAAAAAAACATGGTATATCAATAAAATCAATACTCTCATTAAGATATAGTATTTTTAGAAAATGTCTGACGTGATCAGACTCCTTCTCAATATCTGATCGGAGAACATGTTGCGTGTAGCTCTGAAGCGCTGTACGAATGTATATATTGTCTGCCTCCTCGTCGAGCAACTAAAGTAAAAAAAAGTAAAGATGTGAGACGTGAAAGCATAGAGTGCTTTCCAGACTGTTTAAAATAGTATGTAAGTCAACGACTGACAGTTGCACGATATTTCCGTTTAATATTACCATTACGACTACGACCATGTGGTCTGGAGTTACGCATTTGAATAGAAAATAAACCAAAACAAAATAGTAGGCTCTTTTGAAAGATTTCCTTGTCGGTAAATACACCTACGACGTAATAGATTCACTTTAATGTTGTCAATTTACCTTATTTACGGTGGCAAATTGTAAGACAAATCATGACTTTGTTTTGTTGTTTGCATGACGTCAAAATATATTTTACAGTATTTCTACTTAATTGACAATGGTTTTTTCAATATTGTTGTACTCAAATATAGAAGATGAGTTTTATTTCATTCTAATATGTCCATGTGTCTCTGCTACAAGGATTGATTGATTGATTGAATTGGATTTTATAGTCGCACTAACAGCTAAGGTCATACGGCGACTTTCCAGCTTCCATTGGTGGAGGAAGACCCCAGGTGCCCCTCCGGGCAATTTTCGTGCACGGGCGGGCACCTGGGTAGAACCACCGACGTTCCGCAAGCCAGCTGGATAGCTTCCTCACATAAAGATTCCTAGGCCCCTGGGTGATCGAACCTACAGCGGTGAGGGGCAAGTGATTTCAAGTCAGAGACGTTAACCACTCGGCCACGGACGCCCCCTCTGCTACAAGGAAGAAATAAAAAGCACAATATTATCGTTATAGACAAAGTATGTTTAAATTCATTGAATTATTGCAAACTGTAAACGAAATGATTCTTTTTTAAAATGGTTACATATACTGAACAAAAAAAGAAACTTCCGCATTTTAAGCTGTGATTTGCGTATAGGGTTGACTTTGTTACACTTTGTACACCAATCTAGTAAAAATTTCATCAGTTTATGCTTATCGCTCAATCATTCTGATCAATATTAATAATCATCAAAAACCAGAGTTTGTGTGTTGCTGCTAAAACAGGTGGTATTCAAATTGCGAAATCACTATATTTTTATTATAAAGGGAGGTAATCTGAAAATATTCATTCTTGAAAGCTGTATGGCGCAAAAGTGAGTGAATAAGTCAGAATAGTTTCTCTGTCTTTTTGTTGCTGAGGTTATCCTCTGTTTATTTCAATATAACATAAACCGTGTTAACTCAAAATTGTAACCACAAGACCCGGAAAGGCTTTTTAAACCAAAACAAGGGGAATAAGTTTGCCCACAAGCTCGATTCAAGGAAAATTATTTGCATGACAGTGCTGGCCTTTTAACAAAGGTATTGGCATATCAGACCAAACAAAATATAATTGCATTGTGTCTAAATGTATTGGTAAAGTTGCGAAAGTTTATTTGTTGTTCAGTATATCTCAAATGTGCGATATCAGATAAAATATCTATAACGCATGTTGTGGGTTGGCTTGGCGCAGTCGGTAGCGCGGCGGATTTGTAACCGGAGGCCCCGGGTTCAATCCTCCGTGGTGCCACTGAGTTCCGTCTGTGTGTTCTTGGGCAAGACACTTTTCCTTAGCCTCGTCCGTCGGATGGGGACGTAAACCGGGCTGTCCCGTGTATCGGTCTATCCTCCGAGCACGTTAAAGAACCATGGGAATCTATTCGACAATAAGAGTAGGGCAGGTTCCCGGATTCCTCTCTCTGGGGCGGCTTTAAATAACCTGTACTGTGTTGATGAGCCGTTAAACAACATTCAATGAACACGTTACAGTTCATCCTCTTTAAAGCTGATATATGTCTGTATATTAATCATATATTTATATTTGTATATGTTAAACGTGATTTAAATATGTTTGTTGTAATTGTTGTATATATGTTATAAGGATGTAATTAATGTACAAATCAATGAAAGTATGTTCTGTTCTGTTCTGATAAATTAGATGTCAAACATAAAGTAATGATATGTATTATATACAGGGGCGCCTTCGACATATTACGATGTTTTATTATGTATAGTTTCAAAACAATTTTTAGCGTTTCATAAAATAGTGCTTTATACGAATTGAACAGTATCCCTTTGTCATGTTTGAATATAATCTGCTGATGGCAGTTTTCTTGAGAAACTATGAAACGGGATATCAAAATATAATTATGCCACTTTTGAATATGCCGGTAAAAATGGAATAACTTTATTTAAAACAACTGAGACTGTTCCGATTACCTGTAATTGGTCCGTGATATTGCTGAAGACTTAGTGTTATGTAATCAATATGCCATAATAACAAATTAATGCTTCTTTTTATATCACTAAATGGATAAGTGCTGTCAACTTCATTAGGATTTGATTATGTAGTAAAAGGAAGCATTAAGTTTAAGCTGATAGAATGGTCGCGTAAAACTACGTCATGTGATAAAATCGATGTATTTGCGTGTTCAATCTAAAAATAAATATTTTAATGAAACGAAATTACATGGCATTAATGGGTGAGTTACTTAGAACTCCTGTTTGCATTTAAAGTATAACACGTATTTATGGCAAAAAGAACTGAAGTGACGAATTTACAAATTATTGATTCAGACGAGTTTTTGCTTATGTAGCCAGTTGATATAATTATGTATTCAGAATTCAGAGAAGATCGGCAATTACAAATAGGGTTATTAGATAGATTTGACTTATCCCATAATATGTATGTTCTTTTCGGATTTATTTGGGACGGCCTTTACGCAAATAAACCGTTTACGAGGTTAACAAAGAGTATCTTATATCACCTTTTAGTGAGTAGACGCAATAAAACCGAGCCTGCTACTTGTCCCACCGGTGTTTGTTGCTTCAATGGATCCATTTTTCTGTATGTCGTACTTCTTAAGGTGCAAATATCTCATGCCCACCTAGCGCTGTACTTAAGCAATGTTCAACTTTAAAGCCACACAGATTGCTTGAATACAATTTGTGTATGATGATCGATTATTTTAAGAAACACTGTTAATGGAATTATGGGGTAAATCTGTATCATATTCAAGCTACAAAAAGAGAATAAAAGAAAATCGGGATTTTTTTGGAGTTGACAATAGAGCTACAACCTTGAAACGGTCAGTGGCAAAAAATAATTTACTTGACAAATGTCTACGATATTCAAAATATAAGTAACTTGGAAAATGATATCAAACGGTAAACAACTCAAGAAGTATTCCAGGGCATTGGTATTTAGATGGCATCGATGATTTACGGAAGGTCACGAATCAACATATGATGATATGCGCAGGAAGGCCGAAACATGGGCCGACTGTGACATAAAAAGTGAAACACTTCCTCGCGACAGATCGAGAAAATAGTGTCTCGGAAATCGCTAGAGAAGACGAAATGAGTCATGGAAATGCCCATGCCATCATCAGCTCAGACTAAAATATGAATGAATGTTACATGGTCATTAACCACAAGTTGATGGAACGTCACAACACGTGCATTCGGAGGATGGCGAATATTTTGAAGAAAAAAATTAACGTCGTCAAAGTGCTCCGTAGTATGCGACATATAATTATTGCTATTGTGTTACTTAATTATATGTGAATGAAATTTTCACAGGTTATCACAAATCCATTTTATTGTAAGCGCAAATTGTAGAATCAGTCTCAAAACTTTCTGACTGCCCCTCATGTATTTAAAACAGTTCTGATGTGTTTATGTTTTTTAGTTTATAACGTTTATATTTGTTTATCTTGAACATGCTGTAGCAAAAGGTATACATTCGCTACAAACTAATCGATATTTTATTGGTTTAAAACTATGCCTCATTGAACAGGAATGAATAAGGTATTTAAGAGTATTCATTTTTTAACCCCAATGCACTTGAAAATATCATCTGATCTATTATGACCGTCTGCAATTTTCCTATGTATGTTCTACTTTGAAGCGACCGTCACAATAAATACATACTGCATAATAATTTAGAAATCATATTGATTGGTTAACATTTACAAAACATTTACATCGCAGTCTAAAATATGTTTTGTAGTAGCCTCTTGTAATGATAATACAGTTACTGCTGAAGCAGTACTGTACTGGTATTTAGACACCTCACATATTCGCTATTGTACAGTCAGTACATATGAAAACGCAACACTTGGTGTTTTTTGAATTTCTGGGGATGTTAAAGAATTCATCTTGCAAAATGTGTGTTGGCTGAAAGAAGTAGAGAAAATCTTTTGCAACTGGTCATATGTTAACCTTTATATGATATTAGGATTCTATTTTCTATTTTAGCAATGTATTTAAATGTTCGTGAAAACTCACTTCAGTCACAGCTCTGACAAGTAAACTTGTAGGCGGTAGCCCTATTGTCAACCCTTTTTGTGTTTGTGATGTCGTTTGCATTTATTATTGCTTTTGCCTTCTTGTTTGTCTGTTTGCGTGTTTGTTTCTGTGTTTTGTGGTTTACTGTCCTCCTTGAATGCTATTTTCCCTGTCCGATCTTTTTATATTTCTTTCCTTGTGTTAGACATGCTGGTCATCCATATTCTGATATTTATGTGAGAAATTATGTTTACTCCTTTTCTGTTAGCCACGTTCTCATGTTCATTTCTTTTATTTCAGGTAAGTCATTCGACTTTGTTGTTACATATTCTTGGACTAGCACGTGGTTCCACGGCAAACAAGCGGTATACATCACAAATATTTGTCTAACCCTATATTAGCGAGCATAAATTTAATAAACATAGTTTAACGATCTTTTTTCTTCTCTTATCTTTCCGCCCATACTGACTAATCGGCCACACCTGATTACAATCCTCAAGGGAGTCGCGACGGTAAAACGTCTCCTGTGCTTTGCAATCAGAACTCAATTGCAATTCATTCCGATCTTCGAAGATCGCTGAGCCCGATATTTATTTACAATACTTTTGTTGTTCCTACTTTAATTTCGAATAGGTGGTTCAACTAATCGAGCCTTTACTGGTTCTGATTATTGTTTCATCACCCTTAGGATATGTTTCTTGCTTTTTAATTATTGTTTGGGGCGCTTATTTCAGCCAAAGCTTTTTTGGACTTTTCAGACAAAATACATTTAGTACCTAAATAAGTTGAATATCAGTGAAACAGACATTGTTAGTGGTAAAAAAAAAACTTACTTTTCAAAATTGGTAGAGAAATACGAATTGCATGTGCGAAAGCTGTTTTTGATGGGCCATTTTCAATGCAAAATTATGCTGCATGAAAAATTTGAATTTTTTTTTTTAGAATTTTTTTAAGACACCCAGAAAGTTTTATAGCAAAATATGAAGGATTACTGAAATTATTTGAAATTTCTTAATTTTCTGTTGTCCCACCAGCAAGGAAATTACATACATGTAGGAAAAGCCCTATCAAAAAATCATTTTGGCTGTAAAATATTTATTTCTCAACCAATTTCAAAAGTAAAGTAGTTTTATTTACCACTAAAAATACCAGTACTAATATATATAACTGATGTACGTATTATTTAAATTGCTTAAGTTACTGCTGAAAAACCTTTGGCTGAAACAAGCGCCCCAAACAATAAGTTTATTTACTGTTTCCTATCCTACGCAGACTTCATAACCTAATGACATTATTAAATATTGAGTTCTTCTCAACCCGGGCTAGACGACGTGAATGGAAGCAAGCATTTTTCACTACCGTTCATGATCAAATTCAATCAAACCGAGACAATATTTTTTGTATTTATCGTGTTCGGAGATTTCCAAATTACTCCTTTCATACTCTCTTCATATCGGCTCACCCACGCATACAGTAAATTCGGTTACAATACCATATACGAATAAATGATTGGCTATTGTCGCAAATGGCATTCTCTGCAATTACGTGTAATAAATCAATCCGCCATAAAAAATAAAATATGTCATTGAATAGAAATGTTGCTTAACTGCTCACCAACACATACTAGGTTATTTCGCACCAGAAAGAGGACTAAATACATACTATAAGGAAACACTGCCCGATTCTCATTATCGAATAGTGTCCTCCGATTATTTAACGTGCTTGACGGACACATTCCGATACAAGGCTGCCCCTCTTTCGTCCTCATCCGACAGACGAGACTGAAGGAAGTTCCTTGCCCTAGGGTACACCGTATAATCTGGATGGCGCTGCTGAAACTCGAACTATGACCTCCGAATTCAGAGTCTACCTTGCTAATCAGCAGTGTCTCCGCAAAAACAACCGCCTCTAAGAAAGAAGCTGATTGAGGTACTAAACATATTGAAATGGACAGTATATGTAAACACTTACTATATAATACAAGTAGATATTTAAGTAGAACAGGAACAGTAGCATTCACAGAACAGAAAACAAAAACCCGCATTAAAACAAGCAATTACAATTTTAACAATTGTTGTTGTTGTTGCCGTTGTTGTTGTTGTTGTTGTTGTTGTTGTTGTTGTTGTTGTTGTTGTTGTTGTTGTTGTTGTTGTTGTTGTTTTAATATAATATTTTTATTTTCAACGTTTTTTTCATACATGGTTTGTATATACATTTCGATTTAAAACATATATTATAAAGTGTAAACATAAGATATTACAATTTTAATATAAAAGCAAGAAATGTGACATTACAAACACAAACGGATTTACAATAGGGCTGCCGCCTTGGCTTGGTCAGTGGTAAAATGTCCGGAAGTGGGGTTTAAACCAGGTTAATCTTTAAGTTACTCTATCGTCATCCAAATATAACGGTACAGTTTAATTAATTAAGAAATCCCAGCCAGGCTATGTTCTCTAACAAACGAGGCAGCATTAATAGGCACTATAAGTATAACACATAGATGATAATGTATATATGAATATAAAAAACAAAAGCCTAGAAGTCACAGTGCAAATATTCTTAACTTGGCAGAAGCCACAGCAACAAGAAAACAACCACTTATTACGACAAGACAATATAATTTAAGACAAACATCAAACGCTACCGTTCTTTGAGAATTCAGGTAGAAGTCATCACTAAGTTCATAATCTGTCCGGTCATCGGACAATCAAAGAGGAAAGCATAGTGACAAACTGTAATGGGATCCACCACTAAACATGCAGTGCGCTGAAAATGACAGAGTCATAACCTCTTTTGATAAACTTTTTAACACTTTTAATAAAGATTATATGAAAGTGATTATGACCAATGATCTGACTAAGTTTGTAAATCACGTCACCATAGAAACAGGTTCTGATAGTTAAATAATTATTGTATAGCTTGAAAGGTAGATCATGGTTACGATAATAACATTTTGCAAAGGTTTATGGTAATTGTAGCCCTGATGGAAAACGAATAAACTAAGAAACATAATGTCGTGTAACAACCTCATTTCATTGGGGAAAATAGATTTTTCTATTTTGTCTCCACTTTCAATCGAGAAGAACGCGACAAGATCAGAAATATTAGCGTTGTTGAGTTGAAGATGATGGGATATATATTGTGAACAATAGTAGAAAAGTAAAGGTTGTCAATGTTCAATTACAGGCCTGCCAAATTTCCGGATAAAATCCGGATTCTCCGAATTTTTCAGTCGCTCTCCGGATCTCCGGATTTAAGTGTATAATCTCCGGGTTTTCCATCAAAACAAAATGTTCATGATTTTAAAACAAAATGTTCATGATTTTAAACAAAATGTTCATGATTTTAAACAAAATGTTCATGATTTAACAGCTATACTTTCACAGTTTATCAGCTATCTCCCAAATTGGTCCTGTTACGCTCCTTAGTCAGAGGAATATATACAAGTGTCGAATCAGTGGGGATAATACTTGTAATGCAATGAATGAATATGCAATTAACATCTAAGGACATAATAAGTTACTTCAGTGGCATAACGACATGCGTAATGCAGCAATATCTGTGATTTCTTTAATTGGTCAACCTAACTGAAATAGCAAGTGTGAGGAACTACCAACTCCTTGTGTATGATGCCACTATAACAGCTGCTGCTATGTACGATGATTATACTTTGTATAAGAGTGTCTGTGTAAACCAAGTCTTTCTCATCGAATTACTATGCTAATTTATTATTTTCTGTAACTATGAAACAATGCATCAACTTGTATTAACTGCATAAATAATTTAAATGTGCGCTTTACAAAATAGTGTCAAAATCAAGTCGCACGCTCTAAATTTCCATTTAAAATGCTCTTTAAAAATCTCAGGATTTTGTTTTAAAAACATAACCGAAGAGGTGGCATTATAGACTTCAGCTACATCTGCCTGAGTATCTGGTGAAAGAATCAACAGCAAATCTTTTCATAGCAATACAAAAACAAATTTGCGACAAGAGGTGTTCAGGTCTTACCCATATGGATACCAACAGTTTGTCGATATACGGTAGTTCCAAATTTCAAATTTTCATTAAATCACCCGATGTATCCAGCCATTTATAGAAACAACTGATTTGAAACGAACGCTTCGTTAAAAGTGTATGCTAACTTTTTAACTCTTGCGTTTACATAAACAATACCTGTGCTATTAATAAACCATTTGGATATTCACGCTACCCGTTGTATGCTTAAAGTCGGAGCAGCATACAGGTGATACAGCGTAATTAGTACATTGATATGTATTCGACATAGTATGTAAATGTAGATATAAAATTCGATCAGGAAAGGAAGCATTCAAGGACGACAGTCAACCACAAGCACACACAGAAACGAGGAAGAACTTTAAAGATGAATAAAAAGGAAGATAAGACATCACAAACACAAAAGGCTTGACAATATCCTAGGGGATACCACCTTGGAACGGTCAGTGGCAAAAAGGGGGCCGCTGGGGGTTTAAACCAGGTTCTAGGGTGCACCAAACCTCATTTTAACCTATTCTTATCCCAATAAACGGGACAGTGTACATAATTATATCCACGCCAGGTTATACTCTCTAACAAATAAGGCAACATTAATAGGCAATATAAGTAAAACACATCAGTGATCTTGTATATATAATATATAAAAACAAAGGCCTAGAAAGCCACAAAGTAAGTACTTAATGACTTGGCAGAAGCCCCGTGTGGTTGCCGGGGGCCCCGTTTGGTCACGGGGCAAAGAATACGGCCACTGCAGATCGATTTGGAGGGGTAGGCAGAGGGGTAGAATCCCCCCAAATTCATGTTCATTTTATCATTTTTTGTTCATATTCATTAAAGGTCTTCATCATGATCCCTGCATTGTTTCAGGTGCTATCTCGCTCGCATCAAAAGAGCAGTGGCAGAAAAACAATAACGTGGCTCCAGCGTAAATGGAGTTTCTACGATAGAATTTGCAGCAACTCTGCAGTTCAGGGTGAGAAGGTTCTAGGCCCATTTTCCATATTTTATCTCGATGTACATGGAAGATGAGCCTGGCTGGCATGTTCATGCCTTTTAGGCGCCATATAACCTTTTCATGTGTTGGTGCGCCTCAAAACCCCAATTCAAGAGAACAAGCCGTTAAGCGTACGACAAGACAAGATTACAGACAAACATGGAACACTACCGTCCTATAAAGATTTAAGTTGACGTCATCACAGGTTCCACAATCGGTCCGGTCATCGCACAATCAAAGAGGAAAGCATAGTGGCGAACTTTAAATGGGTCAACCACTAAACATGCAGTGCGTTGCAGTTTAATTTTATTCCATTGATTTGATAGCCTAATTTTCTAAGTTATAAAACTTCCGAATACATCGTCAGTTGTTTCATTTTGCTTTTTAAACAGATATTTTACCTTTAAATAAACCGATATTTAAAATATTCCAGTAGGTACATATTTGTAATACAAATTGCGTTACTGACTAAATTAATGTTTGGCAATACGTTATATTCCGTTATGTGTATACTCTTGAACTGGTAAATTCACTTTCATTAGTTTATCCATATTAATCGCTTATCCATATTAATCGCTTTAGCCAGTTTAATACTTAATATTTACGGAAAAAAATGTTTTATATTGATACAAATTATTTAAATTCGAAAACAAACTTTACACAAACGGAATAAGCATTTATTTTTTATTTTTTGTTAGTTTCAAAAACATATTTTTATAACGTATCTCGCATGAATGAATGAATGAATGAATGAATTGAATGAATGAATGAATGAATGGTGTTTTACGGCACGTCGACACATAAATAGGTCATATTGTGCGCAAAAACAGACGAAAGATGAAGAAATGAAGGATAACTTAAAAATTAATGTAAATATATCAAGATAAAACTATTAAAAAATAAGGGATGATATGAATAGATGCGATTGGAACGAATGAATGTTTTACTTACATTTTATCGAGATATTTTTTTATCAGAAGCCTCAGTGGATGTTATTCACTAAATATCTTATTTAACTAACATAATCAATCCCACAGTTGTTATTTTCAATCTAATCACGGAATATTAACGCTTACCTTATATATTTTAAAAAATCATGTCTTCTTTGTTATGGCTATACTAACCTTCCCATGCCTTGCAAACGTGTCCTTAACCATGAAACAAGCTATGCAGTTATACATGTATAATGTTCATCACAAGAAGCGACACTCATAAGAACCGTTGTGTCTCAACACTGTTCCTAATTCCTCAACGGTATCAGGTTCTTAATATCTCGATAGGCTCGTTCACCAATATCATTGTGGAAATGTCATTGCGGAATGACAAACGATACATTATTGCTTTCGGTAAACCACTATTAAGAAAAGTGTTTGATGTAAGTAAATATCCACTCACTTCATTATTATCGGGCTCGGATTCAGTATGAGAAGTTTCACAAAGGAAATATTGGAGACTGAACAAGAGCCAGTAACTTAGTTTTTAGAAATATGTGAGGGTTCATTCAGGTGCGAATCCAGGATTTGAGTTTTGGGACCATCGGCTGATTCAAGGGGACATGGGGTGGCGCCCGGCACGCGTCCTTCCTTAAAATCTGACAAAAAAATATAAAAATATATGTTTAAAAAAAACGTCCTCCCCCACCCTAAATCTTAAATCCTGTATCTGCATCCTGACAGTCTGGAGCGGTGGGCTAAGAGGATCTGGCGCATCCCCCACACTTTTCTGTATTTGCATCCTGAGGACGCAGTACAGTATGGAGCAATGGGCTAAGGGGATCTGGGACATCCCCCAACCTTTCAAATTCCTCGGACATTGTTGGGGTTTCTTACATGGCATCGGGTGAAGTATGGCGCATTTTCAGAACATTTTCAAAACATTTTAAATCTGCTTACCATGAGTTTAAAGTCTATGCTAGACTAACATGTTATATGACCTGCGATGAAGTGATTCTTGCGTTGGCGCAGAGTGACGTTAATTGATTTTTTTGGCACTGATGTTGACATCGAAAACAAGGATATACAAATAACCTCTACTCTTTTCTGGTATACAATGTATATAATCACCTAGTGAAAGTCAAGAAAAAACACAGTCAACGTATACTACTTCTGTATAAACTTCTACTTCAACTACTGCAACTTCTTTAACTACTTCAACTACTGCAACTTCTTTAACTACTTCAATTACTGCAACTTCTTTAACTCCTTGAACTACTGCAACTTCTTTAACTACTTCAACTACTGCAACTTCTTTAACTACTTCAACTACTGCAACTTCTTTAACTACTTCAACTACTGCAACTTCTTCAAATTATTCCAATTAACTACAATATAGTCTTAATGTATTGATTGCACGAGAGGTCTATCCATTTAGCTGTTAATTAAGCAAAACAAAAGGTTCTCGTTTTACTTTGAGGCATGAGTTAGCGGGAAATTCTGTTAAATGTATCAGTGTTTCATTTTGTCTTATTTTGTTAAAAGTCCTTTCATTTTGATTTTTTTATTATAATCTAAAGAGTTTATTTTAACCAATATACCAAAGAAACAAATCACTTAATATGTTATATAATATTTGTATTAGTATTCCCAGATGGATGGGGGCGTCCGTGACCAAGTGGTTAGAGTATCTGACTTGCAATCACTTGCCCTCACCGCTGTGGGTTCGATACCAGGAAGAATGTCAGGAAGCTATCCAGCTGGCTTGCGAAACGTCGGTGGTTCTACCCAGGTGCTCTTAGCGACTATTAAATCCGATTCAATTCATTTCAAGATAAACGCGGAGAATGACCAAGTTCCAATTTCATCGATATATTTAAATTGACAGAACTCGTTATAAGCTATTAAAATTAACGAAAAAATGCTTTCGAAATTAAAACAGTGCTTACAAATATGTATTCAAAATTGCCGAAAGGCGCATATTCTATTTCAGATATTTTACAAATGACTTACTTTCAAAAGCCGCTTATGACCAGGATCACAGGCATGATCGATTAGAATACCAACGAAACGCATGCCAGCGAATCAGTTTATTTCATCGAACAGGCAGAACGTCTTGCGGATGTCAGGCATCATATGACCCAAAGACTTGCCGCTGTCTGGAATCATACACACACAACGCGTGTAGGTCGAGCATTCCCATCCCTTGAATGTTAATCCTGATTTTAAGGTGGCCCTAAAAATGCCGTTAAGATTACTACTGAAACTCTAACGCTAGATCGGGCGTGATATCGACTGTCACTGTGAGTTCCCGCATGTGACAGGTAAAATCTACGACGGCTACAATGACCTATCATGGACCATCGACGTCGAATAACCCTGAGAGATACACATTTGCCGAGTACGCCGGTGGCTACCATTGATAAGGTCAGTGTGAATATCAGGAGGAGCTATTACCACGTGCAAAACGAGCATCACAATCGATTTCAGTCGACAGGATTGACCTACTTGGACTTGACACTCTCTTGCAAGATTGGCTGAATATGCTTTAAATCATACTGACCTCGTTTGACATCTGATTCTACGCTTTAAAAACTATTGATATTTAATCATCTTTAATAGAAATCTTCAACTCTACTTGAAGTCTGTCCGCCTGCAATCTACTTTGGACGAGATGGAACTTAGCTTGACTCGACAGTAGCGTAAAATAACCTACTTTTGAAAAGTTGGCCAAATGCCTTCAAAGTTATATAACAAGGCCAGGATTAAGAAACACTATTATTATTAGCGTATTGGATATACAGAAATAATACAAAATAATACAATTCCGTGGCTTTTTGTCGAAGGCATAGAGGCAACAGATTGTTGACTGATATGTTGTTTGGCAAAGAGCAAAATACTCTGATTTTATAGGCATATGATCCAAAGTTCTATTGGCAGTCAAGGTATTTCTATGGAACAATAGAAGGCTGATTCAGAGCAAGCGAAACAGAACGATGCTCAGCAAGTGTAAAAAGACTCGCAGTTAACGATATGTCTTTGAGAAATATTACATTCAGACAGGTAAATGACAAGTTTCAAATTATTACTGATAGAATCCAATGATTACACTCTTTAAAATTCTGATTTAAGCATTGGTTTTAATTTCAGGGGTAAAATACCCTTTACCACTAAACCTTATTTGTAGCTCTAATATATATTTGGTCATGTAATGTATACATACAATTAAATTGTATCTACTATGTGACCAAGTAGAAAAACTTACCATCTGGGCTTTCTCTTCTATTCGTTGTCACTCTTTGATTGTTTTCTCTTTTCCTCTATCCTGAAAAAGTAATTTTTCATATTTCTTCTTTGTCTTTGTATGTTCTGTCTTCTTATCCGTCTCTTATCCGATAGCCTTTGGATACACCCTATCTTTCTATTCCTCTTTCTTCTCTGTCTTCATATCATCTTTAATTTGGTATATCTCTATGTTGTAGTTTTCCTCTCTTTGGGCTAATCTTCCTATTTTTTATTATTTTATTTCTTTCTGCGTCTTATCGTCATCCTTCACCGCATCCACTTCTTGACCATTCATGACTATTCCAATCGGGAATTTTTGGTATTTTTATTCTCTTTTGGCATTATTATTTAATCATCATCATTCACCACTTGATAGTTTTGCTCTGCCTTACATTTTTTATGCAAGATGTATTATTCTCTCCGATCTTCTCTTTATTTCTTTTAATCTTTCCTTATTCGATCCTTCATTTGCTTAGCTCTATTCTGTTTTGTTTGGCTTCTTTATCTTTTTCCTAGTTTTAAGAGATTGGTTTAGCACTAAACATCCTACGTTGACTAAACTATGACGTCATGCATATGTTGTATTTAGCAATACACTCAACAAAGTAATTTTCACGTTAGTTTCTAAATCCGTAAATAACCAATTATCGTGCATAATGTTAACCCAAGAATGAAGTTTGATAATAGTATCATTTAAGATGATAACACGGGGACAAAACACGTTAGCAACCTAATACACTTGTCTGAGTGCACGGGCAATTCTCGCTTTCGATTTTTTCATCTTGTGATAGTCATGGATTCTTGCCTACGTCTTATGACTTTAACATTTAAAAATGTGCAGTATGGGCGCGTCCCCTTTTCAGTATTTATTGACATGCACGCTAGCGTTTGGTTCGTGCTCTGTGGCGGCTGTACAAAGTCGCCCCGACTACAAATCAATAGTGTTATTACTTACTAGAACTTTGGGATCATCAAGCCCATTCTTTGTGACATTTAAAGTAAAATACCGCTAAAGCCGGTGCTAGGGGCGTGAGAGGTGTTGCATCTTATATTACCGCCCATGAACAGACTCAATAAAACCGAATCTACTACTTTTCTCTTGTTTGTTTTTGTTGCTTCCAAAGGGATCCGGTTTTTAGTAATTATTGACATTCATACTGGCGTTTGTTTAGTGCTGTGTGGTGGCTGTAAAAGGTCACCCAACTAAACATTAGCAGGCGTTATTACTGATCCTGTGGGTTCATCAAGCCCAAAATGTGAGGCTTTTAAAGTAAAATATCGCTTAAGCTTGTGCTAGGAGGCAGGAGAGGTGTTGCATCTTATATTACCTCCCATGAACTCAGTAAAACCGAGTCTGCTACTTTTCTCTATTGTTTGTGTGTGTTGCTTTCAATGGATCCATTTTTCTGCATTTATTAGTTTCAATACACAAAGCAGCGAAGACGTTTTTGAATCGTTGACCTCCAATTACATCTCATTCGTACTACTCCTTTCTTGGATTTCTAGTTTAACGTTTACGGCCGACATATTCGGAAATAGTATTCTTAGCCTGTTTTATTATAATAAATTCCAAAGATCTGAATATAATTGTAATTGCAAAACACGGTAACTTATTGGATTTTGGTTCACATTCGGAATAAATATAAAGGAATGTCACATAAAAATTCGCAAAAGAAAATTAACGTAAAAATATTAATGATGTACATGTATATGTTATAATTTAATTTAACATTTGTGCAGAATGACAATTCGTTATTTTATATACCAATAGTTTAAAGCAAATTATTTATACATATTCCTTTTTTTATTTAATTATATGCAGGCAGTTTTAAAGTCAAAATGAGCCAGGATTTATAAATCGAGTTACTAATTGTAATGCGTTAAGATTGACATGTGTCCCTTTAAGTATGAATCTGTACTGTACACTCAGTGCATTTGAAAACGCAAAACTAGATATCTTTTTTTAATTTCTAGAGATGTTAAAGACATTAAAGTTAAATGTGTTTTAACTGAAAGAATTAGAGCTAATCGTATGCAACTGTTTATCGCCATATGTTAACCTTTGGGACAAAGAGACTTGTGTACCAACGTAAAATGAACAGAAAACCAGCGGACTAAAAATAAGTAAATGGGTATATTATTATGCAAGACTCCCAGTACATCCAATCAAAATTGTTATATGACATTCATTGATCCAATTTTTCGGTAAAAGTGAGGTTTGGTGCACCGTAGAACCTGGTTTAAACCTTTTTGCCACTGACCGTTCCAAGGCGGTAGCCCTAATTGTCAACCCGTTTGTGTTTGTGATGTCTTTAAAGTTGTTCTTTGTTTCTGTGTGTGTTTGTATCGTCCTTGAATACTACTTATACCACTGAACGACATTTTTAACATCATAATTGCATTGACTGAAAGTTTATATAAAAATAAAACAATTTAGTTTAGTAAAGTGTCATGAACTGTATTGAACTGTATGAAAAACTACTTTCGGAGATTTTACTCTTCTATTAACTGTCCACATTGTGTGTTTTCATCCGCCATTATTGTAAAACAACAACAACAACAACAACAAATCGTAAGAAACAATAATACTTAGTTTAATATTAGTTTTTAATGTTGCAATTATAAGTATTTTAAATTAATATATTTTGTATCTGCCATCCTTGAACAATAACTGCAATTGTTAGTCACATAGCCGTACGTAATGTCCTTCGAGCATTATTTGCTATTTGATAAGACAATTGCAGCTATTGTCTAATGAAAGCAGATAAAAATACATTAAACCATTACAAAAGACGCTGAATTTAAACAGCAGATGAATTGTTAAATTCATTCAATATATATAAGCATATAGTTGTCTTAATACGTTGCGTCCTCTGTAGTGTTTTGACTTTTAATGTTCGGTGCAAGTAGACGATTCCCCGGAATTGTTGTTTGTCTTCTGACATACTCTAGCATTCTCTAGCGAGTGTTGTGTGCAGCATCAAATTGGTGACTTGCCTTTCTAATGCTGTATATTGTGTTTTCATTTTAATTCATAAAAACTATTCCAAGATGCAAATATAGACGTCCTTGGTAACAGGTTTTCTTAAGTGGTGTACTTTTGATTTGCTTTAATCGTGCCTGTTCTTAAACATGCAGAAGGTCTCACACCTCTAGTATCTCCTCTGAAAGCTCACGGGCCTTGCTGCAAAAGGATAATAATTCTATCTTTTCTCCATTTTAGGCAATTGTTAATTTGAAAAATAGGTTTTTCTTTGCTTTAGCATACATCTGTAGTGTAAAAGACAGACGATACATAAAATCCCATGTTGTTATGAGGTTTCATTCAAATTTCAGAAATGTTTCACCAAAGCACAACATGTTCAGATACATGGTGTATGGATTTTGTATTTGGGGTCACATAAACATGAGTAAGAAAAAAAACTTCTAACTTATGTATTTTATTGTTTTAAATTACTGGTCTTGGCCATACTGAAGATATTAAACCAACAACACGTTCTGCAGCCCAGCTTTGAATCTCAGATGTTGGAAACGGCTGTACAGTACCTCTATGGGAAAATTAATTGTGGTGTGAGACTTGCCTGAAGGTCATTCGAGGCGATACTGTCAACAATTATATAGCTGGCTAAAGTTTTAAAGCACGAACGAATGCAATTAGATCTTGTATCCGTAAATATAAACCATCTGCACGGAATGCTACCATTGAAGAATACATGACATTTTTCATCGATGAAAATGTGTAATTTCAGTGTATAACTTTCAACAACACCGGTTCAACATTAACGTAACAAACATCTATTTATATACGATTAAACGGGATTATATTATGGCCCAGTTCAAAATAAATTTAAAATGTCTTCAATGGAAATATGTCTGTGTTGTCTAATATGATGCAAACATGTTTCTAATTTCTCCTTTCACACTCTTGTTTTTCCTAAAAAGAGTATGAGAGTTGACCTTTGGAAACGGCCGAACACGATACAAACGAAATTCTGCAGTCTCGGTTTGATTGTGACTGTTCATGAACGGTAGTGAAATATGCTTGCTACCGCTCACGCCCACTAGCCCCGGGTTGAGCAGAATTCAATATTCATAAACTCAATAGTATATAATTGTAACCATCTCGAAGATGGCATGCATATGGCGGTGGACTTAGCGACTTTTATACTTGTTGCATCCCATGTAAAGCGACGTATGGTCAGTGTATAACAACATTATATGCCCCGAAGAGCGAAATAAACAAAATGGAATTTAGTTGGTAGCAGTCGAACCGGAAATGTATTATTCAAGGACCTTTGCTATTTTAGGCTATTTTTGTAAAGAAATATGTTTATAACGATTTTTTATGAATGTCATGCTTTGTGATTGGAGCTACACAATAAGCTAGCTATCTAAAACTATAAGTATAGGTTATTAGATTTGTATTGGGATATATGCACGAGTTCTTCCGAGTAACAATATTGCGCGACTTTAGGAGAACGAGTGCATATAGCCAATATAAATATAATAACCTTTTTATTGCATACACATTTTTAAAGGGACACACGGCAATCTTGATTTTTTTAAAAACTTACGGCGTCCCGTTAGTTTTTCTCGTAACTTGCATTTGTTCAATCATTAACATTAATTGTTAGAATAGTTCAAAGTAAATTGTTTTTACATATTATTGACTTTTGATAATATTGCACTAATAATATATTTGAAAAATATATAGAATATTGAAGTAAATAGAATTCTCAATTTTTTATTTAAATATATTCAAGCAGTTTTAAAGTCAAAATGATACAGGATTAATAAATCGCTGTACTAATTAAATGCATGATATAAAACTCAAGAGTGCAATGTGTCCCTTTAATATAAAAACGAATAATTAGAACAAAACAATTTAATTTTCATCAAAAACATTTATTTGAAAGAAACATACTGTCGTAACATCGTTTTTCACAATGAAACACAAATACTATAATGTTCCTTTGACGTGGGCTGCGAATTGCACCAATCAAGAACGAGTATGTACAATTTTAGTTCCAGTACAATGATTTTACAACACATCAATATGACACGTCAATATGGGCGAATATTGATGTTTCCTGTTACATTGAAAGTAAACGAAGTTTGTTAAATGCATATTTGGGTTTAACGTCGATTTTAACAAGCGTTCAGTCATAAATGTATCTACGTGTATGGCAAGCCAATTGTCCAGTAATTACGTGAACCCAGTTCACGGTCGAAAAACTAGGATTAACGATCGATAAACTAGGTTTTTCGAACGTAAAACCAGGTTTATTGAATACTAACCTATATTTTCGAGCGAAAACATAGAATAACGGGCGTAAACCATAGTTTACGCTCGTGAACCCAGGTTTACGTTCGATAAACTAGGTTTCTCGATTGAACTAAGAATTTCGGTCGTTATCCTAAGTTCACGAGCGTGAACCTATGTTTACGGGCGTGAACCTGGGTTCACGAACGTGAACCATAGTTTACGAAAGTGAACCTATGTTTACGACCGTGAACTTGGGTTTACGACCGTGAACATGGGTTTACGACCGTGAACATAGGTTCACGCTCGTGAACATAGGATAACGACCGAAAATCATAGATTTGTTCGAGAAACCTAGTTTATCGAACGTAAACCTAAGTTCACGTTCTTAAACTATGGTTCGCGCTCGTAAACCCAAGTTCACGGTCGTAAACATAGGTTCACGTTCGTAAACTATGGTTCACGGTCGTAAACATAGGTTCACGTCCGTAAACTATGGTTCAAGGTCGTAAACCTAGGTTCACGTCCGTAAACTATGGTTCACGATCGTAAACCTAGGTTCACGCTTGAAAACTATAGTTCACGTTCGTAAACTATGGACCACGGTCTTGATTGTCTATCCTCGTAAATCACAGATACCGGTCCGAAAGCATAGTTACAAGTCGATAAACCCGGTTTTACGAACGTGAACCTATGTTTACGAGCGTAAACTATAGTTCACGGTTGTAAACATAGGTTTACGTCCGTAAACTATGGTTCACGCTCGTAAACATAGGTTCACGTTCGTAAACTATGGTTCACGGTCGTAAACATAGGTTTACGGTCGTAAACATAGGGTCACGGTCGTAAACATAGGTTCACGGTCGTGAACCCATGTTCACGCCCGAAATTCATAGTTGTTTGATAATCCCAGTATATCGACCGTAAACCATGGTTTACGTTCGATAAACTAGGTTTCTCGATTGAACTATGAATTTCGGTCGTTATCCTATGTTTACGAGCGTGAACCGGGGTTCACGAGCGTGAACCGGGGTTCACGAGCGTAAACCTACGTTTACGAGCGTGAACTATGGTTTACGGAGGTTATCCTATGTTTTCGCTCGAAAGTATAGGTTAACATGCTTTTACGTTCGAAAAACCTAGTTTATCGATCGTTAATCCTAGTTTTTCGACCGTAAACCTGGGTTCACGTAATTATTGGACAATTGGCTTGCCATACACGTCAGAGCCGTCGTAGGGCATATAATATATAGCACTTTCCGGAAAGTGTTGTTATCTGCCCCTGATTTTTCGCTCTTTAGCTCAAGAAGTTTACTTCCGGGTAGTATCCTGGAAGGGGTATAAAAACCACTTCCGAACCCCCGCACCTCCGAACCCCGAACCCTTTACAGAAATTAAAAATACGTATAACTGACAATAAACGAATCATACCGTTATAATTTTAACTGGTATGCATGTATTTAATGTACATATATATATATGGTTAGTATTTGATTGCCTTAATTAAAGTATTTGTAGCAAAATTGCTATTTTATTCATCGCTAAGGGTATAAAACCCACTTCCGAACCCTAAATCTCCGAACCCCTAGTTTTTGAACGATACGAGGGTTCAACGCGTTAATTATGTAAAGTTTAGCATTCATAAACTAACTAACCTCATTATAAATGTAATTTCCAGTCTTGGTTTCTTTTATTAATGAAGATACAGCCATTTGTTTACCTTTTTTTACGATACCGAACCCTAATCTAAAAATAATTACGGTGTCATTCGAATAACACGTGCTGTGAAAATCGCATGTTTCAATTGTTTTATCTATGCTTATCAATTCGGAAAACACAAACTAATTAATCAGTCATTGATTGGGAATCATTGATTGGTGAGCTAAAATCACATCTAATCATATCATAAAGCCGTGACACAAACAAACAGGTATATATTACTTGACTACACTAATTGGTGAACCAAAATCTACACTAATTGGTGAACCAAAATCAGTCACAGGATAAAGCCGAAAAACAAACAAACAAACACTCAGGTAAGCACGGTCATTCTTTGGTATAAATGTCGAATGAAACTTTGCTAAGTTGTCATTTATTGAATATTAATATTGATATACACATCGATATGGCTCTGTATGTAGGAGATTCCAATTTCCGGTACCTGAAAGGAGAGGCGAGAGATTCCTCCGTGCTCTTCAGATCTGGTGCCAAAGTGGAAAACATGTCATATCTCATGGGGGATGCTGTTTTCAGACACCAAGTAAGTCATTTTTGTAATCATTTATAGTCATTGTTTCCATTGTTTTCGTTGTTTTTATATTGTATTATTTTAATTCAATTAATTATTTCTATTTCTAATACCCTTGATTGTAAACTTTATTTAAAAGCATCTTCTCTTATAAACAGACATTTTTGTTAAGTTAAAAGCCTTAAAAAACAAAAAAAAATAAATGTCTAATGTCTTCTATGTCAGCATTACTGTCTTTTTTTTTCATTTCTGTTTTATATGGTGCTGCGGATTATATGTGACAACCCAAAAAGAATTTTTGGTATGTATTATAAACGAACTTCATTCACACCAGAATCCTTATTTAAATGTATTACTGGTGCAATAAAAGCAACTGTTACTGTTATGTGATCCTGTAATATGCAAAAACAATTTCTGTTGTTCTTAAATTAATGATTGAAAAATGTAACACGGGACACATGTAAAGAATCTTAATAATTTATAGATTTTAATAAAATATATATACAGTATATATAGAATTGTACAACACTGGATGTAGTTTTGATATTTTTACCAACAAAATTAGCAATAAGAAAAAAAATGGGTTATGGTATGTGTTTTCCGAATTGATAATCATAGATAAAACAATTGAAATATGCGATTTTCACAGCACGTGTTGTTCGAATGACACCGTAATAATTTTTAGATTAGGGTTCGGTATCGTAAAAAAAAGGTAAACAAATGGCTGTATCTTCATTAATAAAAGAAACCAAGACTGGAAATTACATTTATAATGAGGTTAGTTAGTTTATGAATGCTAAACTTTACATAATTAACGCGTTGAACCCTCGTATCGTTCAAAAACTAGGGGTTCGGAGATTTAGGGTTCGGAAGTGGGTTTTATACCCTTAGCGATGAATAAAATAGCAATTTTGCTACAAATACTTTAATTAAGGCAATCAAATACTAACCATATATATATGTACATTAAATACATGCATACCAGTTAAAATAATAACGGTATGATTCGTTTATTGTCAGTTATACGTATTTTTAATTTCCGTAAAGGGTTCGGAGGTGCGGGGGTTCGGAAGTGGTTTTTATACCCCTTCAGTATCCTGGGAACAACGGTAAACAAACAAGGGAAAATCGATATTTCGCGCTCAGAGATTTATTGTTTTAAACGATGCCGTCAAGCCAAAGATACTGTTATGTATGTAAAAATCATGGACAAAAGATTATTGACGGGAAAATAGTGTCCATGCAACGTTTTCCAGCCAATTTACTACCCGGAAGTAAACTTCTTGAGCTAAAGAGCGAAAAATCAGGGGCAGATAACAACACTTTCCGGAAAGTGCTATAATAACGTTGCATGTCCCAGTACACAAAAGTAAACATATAAAATATACCCAAGCTAGTTAAACGTTAAAATCAATTTGGCGATATTCGAGTGAATCAATAATTGTCGACTGGGTTTCCTAAAGGTTTGACGACGATTTTGAACATATATTTATAAGCTATTCCATCGGTTTGAAGTAGATATACACATCGAACAGGCAATGTAGCATTCACGGACCACAGTCAATCAAAAACACACACAGAAACAAACAACAACCAAAAAGATGAACAAAAGGTAAGATAATACAACTCAAACATAAAAGGGTTGACAATAGGGCTACCGCCTTGCAACAGACAGTGGCACAACAGGCTGCAGGGGGGTTTAAACCAGGTCCTAGGGTTTTCCAAACCTCATTCTATTGTCATCCCAAAAAACGGGGCAGTGTAAATAAAGATATCCCTGCGACTATTGCATGCTGAATCAAAACAAATTAGAATTTTAGCTGTCAGTCTATATTTCCAAGCATATTCCGTTGTAAACTAATCATATCGCAAATATATTCAAAATGATATGTACTTGAAACTTGCGCATTGTATCGAACCCATGCAAGATTAATATGGCCAATGATGCCAAAGTAAATATGTGTTGAGTTTCTTGTATATGACATTTTATTGCCAGATATAAATGTACATAAGCTAGACTAAAGCTCTGTTCACATGTTTTCTTATTTGGCGGGCTTCCAAATAGATTTTTGAAGCGAAGAGTCAAGTTACGTCGGTCTATTTTTAAAACGGTGTCATACTTGGACGATGCATTATTTAATACTAAACAAACTAGAAAAGCACTGAAATCAGATTCATCCACGTGAAACTTGGTGGAAATATGGAATGCGGTTATTGATAGTTGTTTAAAGCCAACAATTAAACTCTAAAGTTTTCCCCGTTTATTCCGAGGGGATTTATTTGTACAACATCTTTATCGATAATTTCTGAAAAAGCGAATGTAAATATCTGTCAAGGTGTTCGTAAGAAGCAAATGTGTTCAAGTTTTGGTAATAGTTTATTAAAGGTGCAAGATGTCGAACCATATTTCTCTCAGAATTATCCATTTGTTATTGGTTGTATGGTTTGATTAGCTTCAGAGAAGAAGAAGTCGTGAACAACGCACACATTGCCATGACATATTCCCTACAATCACTTGTCAGTGTATGTTTTACACTTGTCGGTGTATGTTTTGGCTTTTCGTTTTGGTAAAATAAAAGGTAATACTTATAGATCCTACCCTCAAATGCATTCAAATAAAAAGCAATGACAAACGATAATAAAATAACGTATTTGGATGCTGGTTCCTACTCCCCAAACATGCAAGCATACATTCAAACTGAGACAAAGAAAGAACAAAAAACAGAGGCGTAAATTAAGTTTTAAAGAAGTTCAACCGTCAAAAACGATAGCATACATGTATATGTTTTAGACACAAATCCATGCAAACTAGACATATATTATATAAATTGCGAGATACATGTATAAAGAGGATATTTGTTATTTTGGAGTGAATAACAGATTTTATTTCATCGAAAAGTGTGAAAACTTTATATTTTCACGAATGCGAAGCATGAGTGAAAATATTGAAGTTTGATCACCTCGAGATGAAATAAAATCTGTTATTCACGACAAAACAAGAAATTTTCTTTTTATTTTATGCTTTATAATCAAAGTGTACTGCAGTATGCAGAAAAATAAATAACAAGTTGACGACGTCATTGGCTTAGTATGATAAAATTGCTGTTTTTAATTCCCCATAACTGAACCATTTAACCTAATTCAATAATCTACGACTCATTTGCTTAGTAAAGTTATTTCCAAACCAATGATATAACTGTTATAGCAACTTTCGGTAAAAAGTAGTTTTTGAAAAAAAAGACCAACTGACATTTTCGCTGTAAATGACAACAATTCTGAAATACTTGACCAGTTTTAAAAACTATTGCTCATTTTATTAGTTTGATCATTTACAGACGAATGATATATATATTAAACAGTTATTTTTTAAACAAATAAAAAAAAGTTATTGATATTTAAAAAAAGGTAGTTCCAGCAGTGAAAAATTAAAATTCTATATTTCACACGTATGAAATACCACTTTTATTTCATTGCTAAAATCCACTATTTCACTGCTAAGTATAGAATAAATAGCAACTTTCGGTAAAAAGTAGTTTTTGAAAAAAAAAGACCGACTGACATTTTCGCTGTAAATGACAACAATTCTGAAATACTTTACCAGTTTCAAAAACTATTACTCATTTTCTTAGTTAGACCATTTACAGACGAATGATATATATATTAAACAGTATTTTTTTAAACAAATAAAAAAAAAGTTATTGATATTGAAAAAAAAGTAGTTCCAGCAGTGAAAAAATAAAATTTTATATTTCACACGTATGAAATACCACTTTTATTTCATTGCTTAAATCCACTATTTCACTGCTAAGTATAAAATAAATAGCAACTTTCCGTAAAAAGTAGTTTTTGAAAAAAAAAGACCGACTGACATTTTCGCTGTAAATGACAACAATTCTGAAATACTTTACCAGTTTTAAAAACTATTGCTCTTTTTCTTAGACCATTTACAGACGAATGATATATATATTAAACAGTAATTTTTTAAACAAATAAAAAAAAAGTTATTGATATTGAAAAAAAAGTAGTTCCGGCAGTGAAAAAATAAAATTCTATATTTCACACGTATGAAATACCACTTTTATTTCATTGCTAAAATCCACTATTTCACTGCTAAGTATAAAATAAATACGCTGCATATAGGATTATAAGTAAAGTAAATAGTTATGGAAGTTTGTATCATCTCGAGTAGTGAATGTCAAACCAGTGATAAAATCTGGCAGTCACTTACGAGGAGTGATATATGCTTCCAGAAACGGTAACTTTATTAATGGTCCTTTCATTATGTACCATTTTTAAAATAGAACACAAAACAAAATTAAATCAAAGTAAAACAACCTTATTCACTTAACTCAGAATCATTGAAAACAATACATAGAGTGACTTCATAAAATTTAAATTTAAAAGGATAATGACACGGTATAAGAAAACGCTCTTTAGTTAGAAAATAAAGGTACATGGTATCTATTATTGATAGGTAAGTAATATTTATATGTAAATGTTGTTCATTGAAAACGTGTCGAAAACAGATCAGAATTCTTGCATATTGGATAAGGTGATTTGTGTAGGAAAACTTGAATTTACACATGGGGGAAGATAAAAGTCACGCATTGATATAAACATTGACAGTTGCATGACGTCATTGTGTAAATAGACATCCAAAACATTAGTAGTTGACGACGTCAAGGCGCAGATATAAATAGTATGCAAGAAAAAGAACCAATCATGGGTATCCGGTTCAGATAGGGAAATTCCAACACTCGGTATAATTGTTTTAATCGGAACGGAGGCTAAACCGAGGCTGAGGTTCCGTTTAAGCGAACAGGCCCAATCTGATCTGTCATGACATATTCATGTGTTGGGGAAAAGCAACAATTTGAAAGTGGGTCCTATTCATAAAGTAATCAATTGGCCATTTTTGCTATACACGTAACAGGCGATTACAATTTATCGGCCGGTTGATATAACTGTAGGTCCAACACATACTTCTACCATCAGTACATCCAGCAGTAGCATATTTCTACCACTGGCAAATAGAATGTACCCACAACCATCCCACCCAGACACACACGTACAAACCCAAGCGTGCGCTCACACAACACACACACACATGCACGCACTCCCACAAACCGCCAACATTTACCATATTATTATACGAGCGTTTGTACTTGTTCCATCCTACTGTTCAAATCAATGCAACTGGCGCAGGGATTGGAATAAGTGGCATCAATGTACATCGTATAAACACACAAGTACGACACATGCGCCAATAAACAGCGTTAATTCATTTGGTGTCAGCCACCTACACTCGTTTTCATTTCTGATTTTTGATGAGATAATGTGGTTGATATGCACTTTTCCGCTTTAGCAGAAAGTTTGAGTATTTCTCTGTTTCTGAACAATATTTCCCTTTGGACAGACTTCCTACTACAAAAAAAAAACGACGAGTAGCTTGACTTAAAGTACAACACTAAAAATACTCAATCACATTAAAGACAAATATATCAATAAACGGTGAGTATTAGCACTGTCTGTGGCAAAGAAAATAGTGCAGACTTAACACCATAAATCAACTTTCGATGTCATAAAGTATACGCCAAGAAACCTAACACCAAACGTTAGAACGTTTAGCGTAGAGACGCCATCTGTCCGGCCGTTATGTTAAATCATAGTGGCGAGACTAAATGGGCAGTATGTTAGAAAATAATTAGATGTGATAATAATAATCGAAAAATCGGATTTCAGAATTTGAAGATTGTATATTTTCTGATCGATATTATCTCTATTAAAGTCAGAATATGTTTATTGTTAAGGGAGCTGACTTTGTATTAGTGTTTAATATTACTGTCAAATTTGCAAAAAATCACCCGATGTACCCAACCGTTAATAGAAAACTGATTTGAAACGTACGTTTCAATAAAAATCGGAACACGAAAACGCGAGGATTATTAACGGGTTTCGCCCAAGTAATTGAACGCGAAAACGCGAAAACTTGACGCGAAAACCCGTTAATCATTATCGTGTTTGCGTGTTAAATTTCGTAGTTTTCTACCAAATTTGTCAAGTCGAAAACACGAGATTTTAGATTTAAAACCTCGCGTTTTCGCCTCTGGACCATTTTGCCGCAAAAGTTCCCTCAGGTAAACTATTGAGTAAGTTACTGTGAAGCATAGGAGTGGTGAAAGACACTGGGCTGGTATGTATTGAATGTTTTCCTTTATTTCTGAAACATTTAACTTGCTTCTAGCGAAAACCGCATGAAAATTGAAGTTAAGCTGGACATGCTGCACTACTTTTTGTGAAGCACAGTTTGAAGTGTACTTTGGTCATTTTGACCTCAGAATTCAAAAAGAAGGTGTTTACTTTCAGTTTGGAAAATATTTTGGAAAAATAAGCAGGTCAGCGAATCATCTGAGGCCCATTTTTGTGTTGCACTGGGCATGACTGATACAACATTGTGTGTGTTATATGGCCAGCATAGTCAGGATTGGATATTTTCGGGTAGGTATTTATTAACAACCCTATGTAAAAATAATGGTGGTCTAGGTCCGACTGGCGGGAAATGCGTACGGTGATGATGTAAGCAAAGACGAACATTTAACCCGTATAATTGTCTCGGTAAAATAATCTCTCGTCAAAATCGTCCTGGGGCGAAAACGCGAGGTTTTAAATCTAAAATTTCGTGTTTTCGTGTTTTCGACCTGCCAGATTTTATAGCAAGCTACAAAATTTTACTCGAAAACACGACAATGATTAACGTGCTTTCACGTCGCGTTTTCGCGCAAAACGTCGAGTTTTCGCGTTCTATTACTAGGGCGAAAACCCGTTAATCATCCTCACGTGTTCGTGTTTTCGCCCCGATAAACACGAGGTTCTAATATGGCACGAACAGGATTCCGTAATTACTGTGTGTATTGTCATTCGCAGCTGCTTTCGTTTAGTGTAGTGTGGTGGTCGTAAAACGTCTCCCCAAGCTACGAATCATCCTTTTGGGATCATCGAGCTCAAAACTTTGGCTTTTAAAGTAGGATAATACTCAAACCGGCGTTAAAGTTCTCCATGTTTTGTTTCATGAACATGTTTATGTTTATTTAAATAGAAATCAATACACAACACGAGATAGTTACAATTCACACATTGCAATATCTGTGAAAAGCGAGAACAAGATTTTATTTGATGACGTAGAAAATTTTGAACAGGTAAATTAATCCACAGGTAAATGTATTTATCAATTATCTGGCAATAGTTGTGCGGCTATACATTTCAGATTCTACGTCATGCAAATAACACCCACTCTTGTGAATACCTTTTATACATAAAAAAAGCCTATAGAGAGTTCTCACAGTGGATTAAGACGCAGGTAAATTCTAAGTTTAAACACATTTGTTTTAAATAAATTATAAACACTTCATTCATACATTGTACAAAACATATTAGAACGATTACAAATTGCTTAAAGAAGTATTCTCTAAAGAAAGATAATTAGTAATAAATACAAATGACGGCTTAAGTTGCACATTTCAAAGCTGATAACTTTCATCCACAAACAAATACTACTAGGAGGAAATAACAGACAAAAACACAAACTTTCTGGAAAACGAATTAATGGTAGGACAATAAATGAAAATAATAGAATGAGAAACTATAAAAAGAGAGTTTATTAGTGATATCGATAACTTCATCAATGTCAGGAAAATGCCATGAGACATCACAAAAAAATAAAGTTTCATAGCAATTGCCCTTCCTCGTAATTATAACTCGGCAAGCAACAACTCCTGGTACCATTAACGCATGTGTTGATCTGTATATAGAAACGTATTAACACAATGGGCATCGTATTAATCTAGAAATAGCAAAATGTTGCATGCACGATATTGTTATGCTGTGGAATCTGATCTCGGTTTACCATCAAATTGACAATAACAAAGCCGCCGTAGGATATAATTATAAAACTAATGCGTAAATTTAAGTAAAATCCTTGAAACATAAATTACCCCATTTGCACAAAATGGAGTGCCCAAAACAAAAGCACGTGAGTTGTTTCTTCGGTAATACGAGCGAGGATACAAAGGCAACCGAAAAGAAGTCAAAGGGAGGATAAAACAGTACCCGAAAAGTACCGATATCTTTTTTCCTCTTCTGGTCACAGGCCATTCAAGCGTATGAGATGGCGCGATGGCGCGTTGTCCGTCGTCGTCAGTCCATAGTCAGAAAGCTAATCCTTAAGAGATAAGTAAAAGGTTTTCGATTTTCACCAAATTTGATTTGAAGGTGTGTTTAAATAAATTCTCGAACTTATTCCACAATGAGAATAATCGGTGTACATGTTGCAAATAACATGACAAAAGAAGCATTTCAACTTGTTTGCGATCAATTTGATAAACAGCTTTCTAATTTTCACCAGGTTTGATTAAAAAAAGAACTCAGACGAGTTCAAAAATGAGCCAAATTGACACATGCGTGTTGAGGAGTTATTGCCTTTGCTTTTGTAACTAAAGAATGAAACTTTTGTTTGTTTACGAGATAAGTGAACGGTACAGATGGCGGAAGGTATACAGTACTGGCTCTACTCAGGATGAACGGTACAGATGGCGGAATGTATACAGTACTGGTTTCTACCCAGGATGAACGGTACAGATGGCGGAATGTATACAGTAATGGTTCTACCATGGATGAACGGTACAGATGGCGGAAGGTATACAGTACTGGTTCTACCCAGGATGAACGGTACAGATGGCGGAAGGTATACAGTACTGGTTCTACCCAGGATGAACGGTACAGATGGCGGAAGGTATACAGTACTGGTTCTACACAGGATGAACGGTAAAGATGGCGGAAGGTATACAGTACTGGTTCTACCCAGGATGAACGGTACAGATGGCGGAAGGTATACAGTACTGGTTCTACCCAGGATCAGATGGCGGAATGTATACAGTACTGGTTCTACCCAGGATGAACGGTACAGATGGCGGAATGTATACAGTACTGGTTCTACCCAGGATGAACGGTAAAAATGGCGGAATGTATACAGTACTGGTTCTACCCAGGAACAATGGGATGGTCTTATTCTACCATAAAGAAATCGACCGTTATAAATGGTGCTAAAAAGACACCTCTCATACAAACAAACAAATACGATATTGAAGTCCATATAAGTGCTATGGAGTTGTTTCCATTTGTTAGTTCCGCCTGCGTATGCGATAACTTACTGTAGTAGTACGGTGTCCGGTTGGGGCCAGATACAATGTCGCAGTGTCGTGGGCGACAATGCGACGCTCGACAACGCGAAATCGCGACATCGCGATACGACAATGCGACATTGCGATACGACAACGCGACATCGAGATACGACAATGCGACATTGCGATACGACAACGCGACATTGCGATACGACATCGCGACAATTATGTCGTGATGTCATATTGCAATGTCGTGATGTCGTATCGCGATGTCGCGATGTCGCATTGTCGGGCGTCGCATTGTCGCGCACGACAACGCGACATTACGATGCATTATAAGCAAAATGTCGTGCGACGCCGGCGACGGAGCGACATTATAAGAAAAAGTAGTTCCGGCAACGCGACATCGCGACATTATAAGCAAAATGCCGTGCGTCATTGGCGACAATGTCGTGCGCGACGGACGACATTATAAGCAAAATGTCGCGCGTCGCGATGTCGTGCGTCGTTGGCGACAATGTCGTTGGCGACATTACGACAATTGAAAGAATGTCGCATTGTCGTGCACGACAATGCGACACCCGACACTGCGACATTGCGATACGACATCACGACATAATTGTCGCGATATCGTATCGCAATGTCGCGATGTCATATCGCATTGTCGCATTATAAGCAAAATGTCGTGCGTCGCCGGCGAAGGAGCGACATTATAAGAAAAAGTAGTTCCGGCAACGCGACATCGCGACATTATAAGCAAAATGTCGTGCGTCGCCGGCGACATCGCGACATTATAACAAAATGTCGTGCGTCGCGATGTCGTGCGTCGTTGGCGACAATGTCGTATGCGACGGACGACATTATAAGCAAAATGTCGCGCGTCACGATGTTGTGAGTCGTTGGCGACAATATCGTAGGCGACATTACGACAATTGAAAGAATGTCACATTGTCGTGCGCGACAATGCGACGCCCGACAATGCGACATCGCGATACGACACTGCGACATTGTGATACGACATCACGACATAAATGATGTCGCGATGCCGCGTTGTCGGGCGTCGCATTGTCGTCCACGACAATGCGACATTGTATCTGGCCCCAACCGGACACCGTAGTAGTAGAGACTCTCAGAGGGCATGCGAAAAATATACTTAATATGATACCAGAGTATTTGTAGTTTTCACATATTTCAAGTTTAGTATTACCCAATGTGAAATTCAAAAGCTGTTCTTGGTTGGCAATGTCGTCTGCAAAAAGAAGAATTCATTCTTTGATATCGTTTCTTATTTCAACACCAAGACCCAAATGTTTACTTTCCAACTCAAGTTTTAGAGAAATTACGTCCCCTTGTTTTACACCTGCATGTAACATCGTTTCTTATTTCAACACCAAGACCCAAATGTTTTCTTTCCAACTCAAGTTTTAGAGAAATTACGTCCCCTTGTAAACTACATGGCAAACCACAGTGCGGCTGCCATTAACATTAACTGCTGCATTTAAGAAATAAACTACGCGGGTTGATATTGTCCCAGATCAAAACCTGGTGGACGGGAAGGTCATCGATACCAAGGGACGTAGGCCCGCGAATTCGATGTGTTTCAAGTCCCAAACACCAGGTTTTGATCTCGCACAATATAAACCCGCTGAAATATTTTATTTCTTATCTGACACGGATTGATATGTATTTTATACACACATTTTCGAGAGATTGAACATGATACAGACACATTCTCACAATTTACATTGTACGTCCATCTCTCAGCACGAAACGAAGAAATTATGCAGCTTTATCTATGGAAGGGTATCAGGGTCAAAAGTCTTAATGTGTTAATTGTGTTTCTGCAATGTCTCATGTGTGTAAATATTGCAGATTAGTTTTTTCTTTGTTGCAACTGCAACATTACAACCTTGCAACTTTCAAACGCTAAACGTCTTAATGTGTCTACTGATATCCCATGTGTATAAAAATGTGGTACCTCTTACTTCTTTGTGATAAATGCAAATATGCAACATTGCTACTTCTGAGTTCCAATTGTCTTAGTTTGTAATGTGTTCATTGTACAACATTCAAGTTGCATACTTACCACTTTATAGTTGTAAATACGAGACAACAAACTTGAAACGACAAGATTCAATTTGTTTATTGCTCCCACTACCAAGTTCGGCAAATTACGAATTACGCACTTCTAAATTTGTAATACTCATTAGGAACTTCTCAAATTGTAATAGTCATTGGACATTATGACAACAGGTGGCGGTAAATTGAACTATTGAAATAATTACTGATCCCTTCATTACCTTGACATTGACTAGCCTGGTACCCTTCGCCTACTGCGCTCGAATTAGGCATTGTGGGTAAAAGTGTCAACAAGTTGTTGTTAAATTTGAGAGAAAAATTGTGTTTAAAAAATAGTTTCACTCATACCTGACAAACAACAGGTGTGACCGATGTGAGAATTCGATGCAATACGACCGTTATTGATATAATTCGTGTACATTTTGTTTGAAAAATTCTTTATCTTAAGCTCTTTTCACCAATGTTGTGATGACAGGTCGAATTTGCAGGTTATATCAGTTTTATGAATTTTCGCACCCCACCCACCTTTATTTTACATGGACCACATTTGAATATTGTCGTGTCAGTGGATTTTTATGAACAGAGACTTTATTTTGTTTATGATGTTAGTTTAAAAAAATTATATTAATGTGACCGAAAGGTTAAATAACCAATAAATTTAGTTTTTACTGGTTGCGATGGATAGCCAGGGGCATAGCTGGCCTAATTTGAAGGTGTAAGCCCAGACATTCAAGAACCTTTGGTGTGAGTAATCTATGGGAGTCCGCCACCATCCCCTGCAACGCACCCCCCCCCCCCATATAGACTTAAAATGGTGGCTTCTGGTGCATTTTAGGACACATAACTTTCACATGACATCATCAAAATAATTTGACCAATCAGTGATCAATAAAAATAATACACCCCCAATGATGATTCTGGTAGGGGGTAAACTCTCTGTTTATCGTTGGTGCTTAACTGACTTTAGCCCTTTATAAAACTAGTTTGTATTTATTTTCACCTACTGAATATCTCACCCTACAGGAAGTTGACCGGATGTGAAAGTTATGAATTAACATCGATTACTCATGAACCATATGGGAGAGCAAAATGCAATTTCACATGCAAAAATCACACAAATCATAGCAAGTTTGAACTATTTTTTTTACCCCTTACCCACCTTATCCTTCACTTTTTATTGCATTTTTTGGCAGTTTTATTTTTTTCATCTTTCGGCAGCTAGGCCCCTGTATTAGCATACTTGACTCTCGTCCTAGAAGTCATGTATTCAAGCTGCAGTGAGACCATATCCAAGGTATATCAAACGGACTGTATTATCTTACGCAAGTTACTTTGAAAGTATGCAATCATTTGGAGGGGATGTAAAACCGTTGGCCTTGTGTGTGTGAGTTTGGGGTGGGGGTGGGGATGGGGGGGGGGGGGCAATATCTTGTGCAATATCTTTGAACTGCTGTGGTAATCAGCCATACAAATCACTTAATAAACAAACTCTTCCTTGGAAAATTCAAGATGGCTGCCAATGCAGAAATACTATTGAAAAGGTAAACATTAACCGTATGGGACTTATTCCGCTGTGCCATTTTTGATGAATTTAATTACGGAAACCTGTTTTAAAATGGACCGTAAAATCATTTTGTTATGATATGGCATTTATCTTGTCAAGCCAACAATGACTGTATGTGCATACAATACAGGTTACCTTTATACATGCCGGACAATTTATATATTTTACTGAAATTACACTTACACAGTTTAATGTTACGCCTCATAGTGGCTCAAGTTACATACGGTAACCTTAAATTTGAAATAAAATAAATGTTGCTATAAATCCATTTGCACTACAGTCTGTCACAGAAGAATGTTTGGCAGAGTAGTAAAACCCGACTTGTTTGTAATTTCTGTTGACCGAGATACACAGGTCGCATTGTTCATTATACCCCCGCAAACGAGTTTGTGGGGGGCTATACTGGAATCAGCTTGTCCGTCCGTCCGTAGACACATTCTTGTTTCTCAAGAACTGCTTAGAATTTCAAGAAACTTGCGAGGAAGTATTAATATCGAGTGGAGATGCACATACTATCATGACGTTCCGGTTTGATAATTTTCCACTGAGTTATGGCCCTTTGTATTTTTAATGCATTTCATACATTGAAGTAAAATTCTTGTCTGCGATATTTCCCTAAAACCTGATGGCTTTGATAGTGTTTATAGGAATTATGGCCATTTTATTACCATATGTCTGTATATCAAAAAAAAAGTTGCCAGCAGGGGTATTCGTCCGCCTCCGGCGACAGTTCTAGTTATTCAAGCAATGTGGTGAACAATATGTCAAATAATACATGGACAGGATTTTACGAGATATCGACGAGAACATATATAAAGTGCAGTTTCAGACATAGCAATACTGATCGACTTTAAATCCAGATCTTGCGGTAAATTAAATAAATCATTGAGTTTGAAAGATAGTTATTTTATTCATTTACTGAATTATTGCATTTATTGGATTCTTTTTACTGACTGCATTAATTGATAAGTGTGTTTGAATACAATTATAACATTATCAGTCAACATAGCGAGCAGACGAATGGTATTGTCCTGCCCTGGATCATTACAACCATGTTGGTACCAACACCTTTAATCCATCATATGAGCAAAGATGAATTGAATTGGGACTTTATGACGCACCTACACAAGAAAGGTTATATGGCACCTAACAGGAATGAACATACCAGGCTCATCCTCCATTTACATCTCAATAAATTATGGAGAATGGACCTAGAACTTTCTGAGCAAAGATGAGATGTCACTACAGAATAACACTCTCCTCGAGAAGAGAAAGTATCTTTATCCTATGTAGACATTTAAATGGTTTTCTATGACTGGCATGTACATTTTTTCTGTCAGGCATTTACAACCAGCATTGGATAATTATACAAACATCTTTTACGTCATGTGACTGCAACATTAAAATATCATCTGGACTGCTTTGAAATGGTTTTAAATAAAGAACAAACACAATGTTAACTACAAAAGAGCTGTATCACAGTGAAAAAAAGGAAGAAATATATATCCTTTGTATGTTTAAAAAATTGTGTTTGACTGATAGGATTCTGTCAGCTTTGGATGGCAGTTCGCATCTGTAAGCATTGAAGTCGTTGGATAATCCCAATTGTAAATTTAAAGGGACACATGGCATTTTTGTTTTTATGGGATGCCGAGTTGTCCGTCATTAACTTTTGTCTCGTTGAAGACGATAGGCCTTCATTTTTCATCTGATCTTTACCAAACTTTACCAGATTGTTACTGTCAATGAAAGCTCGGATAAGTTTGAAAACCAGCCATATCGGACCAGTCCACAGCGGAGTTATGGCCCTTGATTTAGTTAAAATGCTATATTTTGCCTCGTTAAGTCGATAGGGCCTTCATTTTTCATCTGATCTTTACCAAACTTTAACAGATTGTTAATGTCAATAGAAGCTCGGATATGTTTGAAAACCAGCCAGATCAAACCAGTAACAGCGGAGTTATGGCCCTTGATTTAGTTAAAAATGCTATATTTTGCCTCGTTAAGACGATAGGGCCTTCATTTTTCATCCGATCTTTACCAAATTTTACCAGATTGTTAATGTCAATAAAATCTCGGAGAAGATTGAAAACCAGCCATATCGACCTAGTAACAGCGGAGTTATGGCCCTTGATTTCGTTTTAATATGCTATATTTTGCCTTGTTGAGGCGATAGGGCCTTCATTTTTCATCTGATCTTTACCAAACTTTACCAGATTTTTTGAATTTTTTTTCTTTTATTATTTTTATATTTCTTAAACTTTTTTTTTTATTATTTATTTTTTATTATCTCTACTGGCCAAGTTCGAAACCAGCCAGATCGGACCAGTAATGGCAGAGTTATGGCTCTTATTTAGTTAAAAATGCTATATTTTGCCTCTTTAAGACGATAGTCTCTCGCTTCATTGATGTTATAATAGCCGTATTAGCCAGTAGAGCGTCCACAGGCCCTCATGGGCCTCTTGTTTTATTATATATACTTTTTGCACATATATGCAATTGTTCAGGCATTTATATTAATCAAATTGATTTTGTGTTTACATATTACTGACTATTGGTTATATTGCACCAATATTATATGTACCCTTGATTGAATGATAAGAACAAATTAAAACTCAAAATTTAATTAAAATGTATGTAAGCCGCAAATTGATTAACACTCCAAGATTGCCGTGTTTTTAAACACAGTTAATATACTACTCAAAATTTGCTAAGGATAATTTTTTTCTTCCATATACTTTTATTAGAAATTAATTCACAATAACGATATTAATTTCATTGATACTTCAACAATTCAATACTGCGTGCTTCTGATGACCATAAACTGCCCTAAATAATTTCAGGTAAATAGAAATAATGCTATTTAGCTCAGCAAGAAATTTAGACA
The DNA here is from genome assembly GCA_037043455.1 of Cyrtodaria siliqua. Taxonomy (NCBI): domain Eukaryota; kingdom Metazoa; phylum Mollusca; class Bivalvia; order Adapedonta; family Hiatellidae; genus Cyrtodaria; species Cyrtodaria siliqua. The sequence goes on from JAWPHD010000005.1 coordinate 1,061,612, forward strand.
GTAAAAAAAGAATCCTTAGCAAATTTTGAGTAGTATATATACGTAGGGTAAAATTGCTCAGGGTATTACAGAAAATATAGAATGCCATTATGGTCTTCCGTTACACAATTCATTTTTTTAATTATTTTTTTCCATAACATGGTTTAGGTTAGTGTGTTAAAATACACGTTAAATGCTCTTTTGAATTTTTTCGTATTGGCGAGCATAGGTGTGTTAAAATACACGTTAAATGCTCTTTGAATTTGTTCGTATTGGCGAGCATATGCAGTTACATAGAACGTCAGAATAATAATAAAAAAACTGCATAGGAGCCAATTTATTAGGCTAGGTTTAGGTTTGCTCTGTTGAGAATTAGAATCAGTTCTTGTATGTTTAAGCAATTTATTAACTTGATCTAAGAAGGTCCCAACATAGTATGTGTAACAGTTTGTTGGATAGACTTTAGTTAATACTTACAATTGTCATGTAAGTCTGTTTTGTGATATGAAAAGAAATCAATTGGCAGATGTAAGTGATGAAATACATGATTGTTGAAATAACATGCTTATCCCAAATCACTATCCAGTCGCAACTGCAGAACTTAAATACACAGTTGCAAGATGGATAGTTTCATGTGACAGCAAGAGGTCATGAATGTGTCCCGTTTCCTTTATGGAATGGCACAAATACTGGCTGCTGTTATCATCGTATGAGTATCTGTTCTGGTTTCTTGATATACTACGATATGCAGATGCTAAAATATAAAATATATAGCAAGTATAGGTAAATGTTCATTATCACTGTATAGAAGTTATAATGAAGAATGAGTTATTTCTATTTCTTTCAACTGATACTGACCATAATCAATTTTAATTTTATGTAATGGTAGCCTCATTTCCGAAGAAGGGTTTGTTAGTTTATTTTGTATCACTGATTAAAGGAAGTACATCAGGATTGGTATATGTTTTAAAATTGTTTAAATACATTAGTTATGTATTTAATTGATTAAAATAACCTATATATATACAACCAGAAGAAGGTATTTCCTAACTATAGTTACGCGCCAGTGATAGCTATTTTACACTTTGTTGTCTGAGGAATTAGCATGAGCCACAGACCTAATAACAATTTATTATTATTTATTAATATGTCTGTGCATGAGCGAAACAAAGCGAAATGTGAGCAAAAGCATTTTACCTGCTTCGACCCGCTACCATAACTCTGGTGCAAATAACTTATTTAAAGCATTATTTACTGAAAACGTATGTCCGACAGATACATTATACCTTAGCGCATCGATCCCTCACCTCGGTCACACTTATTATAGCATACTTTGGAAAATAATTGACATCAGACGAACTTAAAATCATAACATGTCCAGCGAATTCCGATAACAACAGATTCAGGATGAGACAACTCTGAAAGCGCAAGTTATATTTGGACCAAGAAATTGCGATTTACAAGGGACCAGTTAGTAGATACAGTTATCCACCTGTCGTCATAATGGTGCAATCGTCGAAATTATGACGTTAAGCGGCGCTATAATCGATATAGATGTCTGCTGCACAAGTTGTATCTACTACGTAAAATTAACAATTAAACACTCTAAATTTGAAATTTAAAGCATTGAAACTTGCAAGTTTGTAATGTTGTATTTACCACGCATGCAACTGATACGACTTAAGAAGTTTCAATGTTGCATGTTAGCATTTGTCACAAGGAAATGTGATGTATTACATTTTTACATACATGTAATATCGTGGAGTATACACTGGACGCATTAGGATGTTTGGCGTTTGAAAGTTGCAAGGTTGTAATGTTGCATTTGCAACAAAGAAAAAACAAATATGCAATATTTACACACATGAGACATTGCAGAAACACAATTAACACATTAAGACTTTTGACCTTGATTCCCTTCCATATTTATCGTGTTTCTAACAAGCACAGTTTGTTGTTTGAACATAACTTTGCCTTAAAATAGCGTAAGCGTGATTTTGGATGTTTTCGACGTTGAAAATCGTTTAAAATGACGTTCTAACGGTTGAAAACGTGACGTCAGAGTTCTATATAGCTTTCAATAGTCGATCAGCATTGGGAATTTTCATAAACCATGTTAGATATTCAATATATAGACTATTTATGGATTCTAATAAATTACCAGAAACGCCAATATTTGCTTATTGTATACACAAAATATCTTCGCCATATTTAAAGAAAAAGTATGCAAAATTTCGGATTTTCGGTTTCTAGTAATGGATGTCAAAGAAAACATGATCTTCGCAGAATCTGTTCTGTCTGATACAGTTTTGTTCGTAGACCAATAATTCATTTGTTTCTAGATATTTTACTAACCGAATATGTAAAACGTTTGACAAACCGTCACGTGTATAATTTACACGACGTTGGTATTAAAATAACACCTCTGTAATTTGAAGGAATCCTTGGATCGTTCTGTGCGTATGTGGGGATTTGTTTGATAACGGACTTTACCAAACAGTGACTTGACTAACATTCATTAACAATTTACATAAACGATTAATTAACAGACAAATCGTTTTTAAAGACTTCATTTGGTAAACAATCTATTCCTACGGCTTTACCTGATTTGGCAAGAGAAATAACTTTTCTACACTCTGCAAGAGTTATCGGCACATTCAATTCATCTTGATGGTTTAAATTGATATTAACATGAGCTTCGAAGACACTGGAGTTACCTATACATTTAAGTAGACTACACTAGACTATACATTTGCAAGCAGACCATCACGGGCTTCATATTTTGTAAAGCAAATGCAATAAAATACTATCAATAAATATTCATTTGTGTTGTTAAATGCATACAATATATCTGTTGGAGTGTGCAGTATGAATGATTTGTGTATGTGAGAAGGAAAAACGTACATAATGATACACCTTTGTAGAGTTATAAAAGTAAGTATAAAAATCGAACAGGAAATGCAGCTTTCACTTCTGCGACTAGGCATATCACAACCCTCATTTTATAGAGATGTGGTCTATAAACTTCGAAAGTTAAAGGTGTCTGACGGGTTTCCTGACCGCTTTACAAATTTAATCAGAAAGTTCGTCAGAAAAGGATATAACCATTTGGTTTTACAGCGCACTGCATGTTTAGTGATTGACCCCTCTACAGTCATAGATTACGCTTCACTTTTCACTTGTGCGATGACTGGACTACCTCTTGGGACTCTATGATTGTACCTACTTAAACCCCAACTAAAGAATGTAGGTGCATGAGCTTTCGTCCCTCGGGTTTTCTGGTCGTACCCTAGATTGGTTTTCCCTTTAGCTGCAACTACTATAGTTGTTCAGTACGATTCTGGATACATCCTGAGATGTTTATTATTTTGTATGTGTATCTTTAGTTAGTTTATATGTATGTGGACTTTATTGTTAGAGAATTCCTGTTGATGGGATGTAGTTTTGTTTAGACTGTCTTGTCTATTTGGGCGCTGAAGACAGGATAATAGCGAGGATTGTGCGCATATAAAATCGATTCAAGCTAACCAGTAGGCCTTATTGCCTACTGACCGTTCCAAGTCGGTAACCCTGTCTTCACCACCCTTTCTGTTGTTTTTTGTCTCTTTCATTGTAGTTTCAAGTCCTTGTTTGCAATACAGTGCGGACCTACGATGCCATTGCGTTCGGACGCTGTGGTTTCTATAGGACCCTATATATCTTTTTTCACAGAACACAGTAAACCCCAAAACACGTAAAAAGACAAACAAGAATGGCAATAGTAATAATAAAGGCATGTGAATCACAAACTCACAAAGGGTTGACAGTAGGGCTACCGCCTTTTAACGGTCTGGCAAAACGGCCGCTGGTGGTTTAAACCAGGTTCTAGGGTGCACCAAACCTCACACTAACCATACATTCATCCCAATAAAACGGACAGTGTAAATAAAGAAATCCCCGCCATGAACTATTCTCTAACCAACAAGGCAGCATTAATAGGCAATATAAGTAAAACACAAGGATGCTCGTGTATATATAAATACAAAAAAAACAATAGCCTAGAAAGCCACAAAGAAGGTACTCGATAACTTGGCAGAAGCCAGAGCAACAAGAGAATAAACCATTGAGGGCACGATAAGACAGAGACAAGACAAGTACATTATATACATAACATTGAATTGTTGTAAGGTGTGTAGAGGAATATTGGTCCTCCCCTACCTAAACGGGGAGAATAAATCGGCTGTTTGTTTTAACAAAAACGCCATGTAGTTGTTTAACATCAATGAATTATGAGTTGGTAACTTTTAAATTGACGTTCCAGCTTTGAGGTTTGGCTTGGCCGGTTAAAGCAGTTATTATTATATACATATTTCTCTCGTGCAATGAGCGGTCTGCATTTGTACCATGTGACCGTACAATATATTTCCGTATTGGACGCACGCGCGTACAAAAATATATATTAAATCCGTATTGAACAGAACACGAGCCCCCAATCTCTACCCAGAGTACACTCGTTCCTTATTTGACTCTGTCAACGGCAAAGGAAGTAGGGCGGACGGTTAGGTCACGTGATTATTCAAAAAAGTTATGACGATGTTTATAATAAATCTGTTTGCGTGATCTGCAAAGATAAAATATAGACCTATATTAAATAATTTCAGTTTTTATTTCTATGAGTTAATTGTTTATAGTAATTTTCTGCTATCGAGGTTTGGTGTGAAATGTTTACATATGCGTTTCGATTTAGGAGACCTAAGAACGTATTATATTTGTAGTAAAATAGGCCCGATTAAAGCTAAATTGATTTCATGCATTATTTCAAATCTTGCAACATCTAATTTGCAGATATTCGGAAAATTATATTTACATAAGAAATAAACTAGTTTCAGGCAAACATTTTCAAATTTAACAGGTTTTACCAAAATCTTGTAATTTAGTAGTTAGCAGATATATGTGAGTGCAAGGAACGATAACTCTGCGTGGAGATTGACGAGCCCCATGTTAACTCAACGATAAAGTCCGAAAACCGGTAAATGTTCCGAATGCATCAATATCACATAACTGCTTTACACGCCTATATACTTTCGTTTATAAAGCGCTTAAATGAAAATATTTGTTGCCAGTTGACAGTTGGTGAAAGATGCTTTCTGAAGAAGAAATTAGTAATTTTATTCTTAATCAAGTTCCATTTATCATTTATATTTCTACATCGAGAGAAATAGGTATATAATAAAAAGGTCATTTAACAATAATACAATAATATGAGGTTATTTAACTTTGTTCTGTACAATACGGTGATATATTTAGACGAGTACCCAGCTGACCCAGCGGCTCCTCCAATATAGTTGTGTCAGCTGGGTACTCGTCCAAATATATCACCGTATTGTACAGGACAATGTTAAATAACCTCATATTATTGTGTCTTTAGAGTTTGGATTCTCAAGATATACAAGTTATATATACACCTCGTCGTTTGTAAGTTTAGAAACGGTGTACATATTTTGTCAAATTTGGCTGTTGTTGGCGAGTAAGCTACGTTAAAAAAGCGTTGATTTGTCTAATATGTTCTGAAAGATATATATTTGTTGCGTATTTGATGAGAAAATTAAAGGTACAGAAATGTCCGTGTTATTTAAGAATATCACATAAAATCAAATGACAACTTAAATATATGCAACAAAAACAAATAAATAAGTATTGTAAGGCATTCATTAAATATAATATAAACATATTCTGTTAAAAAAGATAATAATTTTTAAAACATTAAATTGCTGTGCTTTTTTGTTTAAAGTGTCATTTTGACATATCGAAATTTATAAATAAGAAGAATCTGAAGGTTACAGACAATATAAATACTTCTAAATATATGCAATCTTGCAAAGTGTACCATTATGTGAATGATTTGATTCTCCCAGACATGTTATATTACAGAATTAATTTGTCAGATAATGTGTAAGATGGCTTTGTTGCTTTCATTATTCGCCATCTGTGTTAAATGTGGAAGGAGTGGTTCGGGATTGATAAAAACAATTTTATTATATACGTATCGGATTTCTCAGTGGCATATGTTTAGTATCAGACAAAAGTGATATCGTCACACGTGACGATATAAAAAAAATTCTATATCGTCATTGGTCCGGGGATTGATAAAGACAATTTTATTATAAACGTAACAGTGATTTATAAGAATTTTTCAGTGACACATTTTTATTATCAGACATAGGTGATATCGTCACACCATTTTTCTATATCGTCACTCGTCACTTTGCCGAAACTACTTTTTTTACCATTTTTGTATTTAATGGTACTGTAGATTGCTATTGATTTCAACCAGCCAATTTTAACGGCTCATTTAAAAATTTGCCAAATTTCATACTCATTTATTCATACTCATTTTAACGGCTCATTTCAAAATCTGCCAAATGTATTCATAGGGGGGGTGGGGGGAGGAGTGGGGGAGGGATGGGAGAGGGGTGGGGGGAAACTACTTTTTTTACCATTTTTGTATTTAATGGTACTGTAGATTGCTTTTGATTTCAACCAGCAAATTTTAACGGCTCATTTCAAAATTTGCCAAATTTCATACTCATTTATTCATACTCATTTTAACGGCTCATTTCAAAATCTGCCAAATGTATTTATACGGGGGGTGGGGGGCGGTTCAAAATCTGCCAAATGTTCATAAGGGAGTGGGGGGGGCGGGGGGGGGGGGGGTTCAATTAAATATCCCTAAAAAATCACTGATAGGTATATAATAAATAGAATAATCAACCGTCTCGGTGTGATACAAACATTATGTCACGAGAACACGTTGTAAGTAGGTTAAAAAACGAGTTCGAAGTGACTGTTGACTATTCTCTATATCCTAGTTGTACTGTACTATGATCGTATACAGTTATTATTTCATCATTAAGGAGGAGTATATGCATTATTCAAAAATCGTAAAAGAAAATTCAAAGAATCAAAATAAAATTCCTCCACTATCAAATGATAAACAAGAATTGTCTGTGTCTGACGTAGATAAGGCTAACGTTTTAAACAGTTATTTTGTATCTATATCTACAATAGATGATTCTCAAACAAACCTTCCTGAACTCGTTTTACAAACAAATAATACATTAAAAGATATTAATATCATAGAAAAAGAAATAACTGATGTTTTAGCAAACCTCGCTGTTAATAAAGATAGCGGTCCTGACGACATAAGTCACAAAATGCTCAAAGAAACTTGTAAATCTATTTGTAAACCTTTAGGTATTATATTTAATAGATCTATAAGAGAAAATGTGTAGCCTACATCTTGGAAATTAGCTAACGTTATGCCGTTATTTAAAAAAGGTGATAAATCTCTACCGTCTAATTATAGACCCATTTCGTTGATCAGCTGTGTTGGTAAAGTAATGGAAAGAATCGTTTTTAAACATTTTTACAATCATCTACATTCAAATAATATTATATATAAGAATCAGTCAGGTTTTCTCCCTGGACATTCTACCGTTTATCAACTTATTGACATTTATAATCGGATCTGCAAAGCATTCGACGAAAAGAAATCCACATGTATGATATTTTGCGACATTTCTAAAGCGTTCGATAGGGTGTGGCATAAAGGGTTATTATTCAAACTTAGACAATATGGAATTTCAGAAAATGTTTTAAACTGGATAGCGAACTACCTCAAAGATCGACAACAACGAGTCTTCGTTGGGCCATCTTTTTCAGAAACTAAAGCTATTACTGCTGGTGTACCCCAGGGGTCTGTCTTAGGACCTCTGTTATTTTTAATTTACGTAAACGACATAGCCGACTCGTTAATCAGCACTACCAGACTTTTCGCTGATGACAGTTCATTGGCCATATCTACGTCAGACATAGGTTTCATGGAAATAGTGTTATATTCAGATCTCAATAAAATTTCAGACTGGGCAAAACAATGGTTAGTAAACTTCAACCCCTCAAAAACGGAAGTAATGTTTTTCACTCTAGGTAACGTTAATCGTCCTTCAATTGTTTTTGATAATACTCGTTTAGAATTTGTTGAACATCATAAGCATTTAGGGTTAACTCTTAGTAACGATGGTACATGGCACAAACACATTTCTAATATAATTACATCGGCTTCGAAGGTTCTAGGATCCATGCGTCTAATAAAATATAAACTTAAACGTCCTACACTTATATCTTACTTAAGACCTTTGCTAGAATATGCGTCAATTGTTTGGGATAGTTGTACAGCATATGAAAAGGATTCACTGGAACGAGTTCAGTATGAAGCTGCGAGAATAGTAACTGGTCTTACTCGCTCTGTTTCAATACAAACACTTCTTAAAGAAATCGGCTGGGTGTCTTTGTCAGATCGCCGAATAATTCAAAAATTAATATTAGTTTACAAAAACAAGCACGGCCTTTTACCGGAATATTTAAGCGGGTTATTTCCTCCAACTGTTGCAACTTTTAACGAAACAGATGAAATTTATCCTTACAATCTTCGAAATTCAACTAACTTAATAACCTTACCACGACGTTTGGAAATTTATTCTAGATCGGTATTACCTTCCGCCATTAAGCTGTGGAATGACCTCGATATTTCACTAAGAAACGCTCGGTCTCTCGCGTCATTTAAATCCAACCTAAAAACCAAATTTAAGTCTCCCCTTGTACCAATTTTCTTTTTACATGGCGAACGTTTTTATGCAGTACACCATGCACGTATTAGAAACAAATGCAGCAATTTAAATTTTGACCTTTTTAGCAATCACCTAAGGGAAGATCCCAACTGTATATGTGGAAACGGAATTGAGGATGCTGAACATTTCTTGTTTAAATGCAGTCAATTTATAAATGAAAGAATTCAATTTTTTCAAAGAACACGTACATTCCATCCTCTAAGTACAACAAAACTCCTATTTGGCAGTGATAATCGAACAGACGAAGACAATTTAGCTTTATTTACAGAAGTTCAAATTTATATAAAACGTACTCGCCGTTTCTCTCTTAATTAATATGTACCTGTCCCCTGTGATGTTGACGTTGAGGAGCAGGTTATGGGCAGGGTTGGCGAGGGTGGGAACCATGCAGGGATGTTTGGTCGAGACAGCTGTGGTCGTGATGATATTATTCTTCTCATAACTTTTTTTTTTTTTCACTTTCTTTAATTTGAATTAATTTAGTTAGTTTGTTAACCCCGCCATTTTAGTTTAATAAACGTAACATGTAACGATGTGGGAAGAACTGTAACTAATGTTGGAATAACTTGTAGTCCAACCCAATTGCTTTGTTTTTAAGCTTATTATGCCACTGTTTATATATTTGTGTATTGTATAATGAAGCTTGCAATAAAATATTATTAAACTAAACATTATTCAATGCGTTTTTTTATCAAATTATAGTCTCTAATTGTAACAGGATGTTTGTTTGTTTGTTTGTTTGTTTGTTTGTTTGTTTGTATGGTGTTTTACGTCATTTTCATCACATGTAAGGTTATATATGACGGTCGATTTTTTGTGGTGGAGGCAGACCACCCTATTTTCCTGGATAGAACCAGTACTGTACACCTCCCGCCATCCGTAAGAATCGACACTTCCTCACTTACAAATTCAGCCCCCAGTGGGATTAGAATCCGGAGCGGGGATAGGCGAAGGTTTACAACCCTTTGTTAATATGTGACAGGTCAATGCAATTTTTACATTTAACAATAAAAAAGTACAAACACACAATCATACATACTATACACTCATACAACTCACCCATTCACTCTGACGCCCGAAATGTCTCACACATTCACTCTGGATCACGTATTTACCCTGTTATAATGATTTTACTGTTTCTATTACATAGTTTCATGTAAACTTTTAAGTTTTAATAGTTTACATGTCATGTCCAATGAGGATGAACATACATTTTTTACTCATTATACATTGCAGTATTGCGAATAATAAATGCTTCCCTAACAAACCTAGATAATCTAAAAAGCTCTTGCTGGCTTGAAGATTGCATCAGCTGAATAAATTTAAAAACACTTGGATGTCTGTAATAATATTAACCACTATGTTTGCGGATTGGTTGGATATTTGTCATGTAATACATGTAATACAGAAAATATAATTTATAACTGTATTTCGTTAAGCTGACAACTTGACATGATATGTAAGACAGTGAAATAAGAAATTTGTAAATGTAAAAAACATATCATCGAAAGGGTACACATATATATAGGATACATACATATTGTTTGAATCCCATGGGCTCAAAGTATATGATTGTCACAAAAGAAAGCCGTATGCAATGAATTCTCATATTAAATTCTCTTGCGCGACCGGCTTACATTTAAACTTCCAGACGTGAGAACGGGTAAATTGGTTAGTACCAGATTGTTTGTTTGTTTGTCTGAATGGTGTTTTACGTCATTTTTATCACATGTTAGTCCATAAATATCGATTTTGTGTGGTAGAAGCAGACTACCCCATTTTTCCTCGGTAGGATCAGTATTGTATACTCGCCATTTTTCAAATGCATTAAATAACTGAAATAATTGATAAAAAAAAATGTTCAACCAGATCGATGGTTTGTGTTTCTGATTGTTTCTGATTGTTCATCTTTTTCGCTACAAACATGAAAAATAACGCTATTTTCATAAACATTAATTTTGACAACCCTCCCTCTAAATGCACACAGCCTCACCCCTCAAACTCATTTCCATGCCACTCCCAAAACCAAGAGCAACCCATCCCACACAAACATGTTCTCTAAACGAGACTGTGTTCGAAATTGTTTATTTACGACGTTAAACAAAGTCTATGTTCGAAATATATAGCAATGCCAGTTGTTATAGCTAAAAACTGCATACAGTAATAGCATTTAATGCATGAGTGATTCTACTCATACTTCTTTCCTGAAAACGCTACAGTATGCCCTGCAGTATGCCCTGCAGTATAGGTTTGATTCATGTGATGGGTATAGGGCTCGCCCATCCGGACACGTGAGTTTTCCCCGTACTTCAATTGCATACCACATCACCACTACAGATGTATCGTCATCTCTGTTATTTTATGGTGCATAATTGTGGTGGATGGAGGGAATGAATATACTGTATATTTAGAGATATATATCAGCTTAAGTATGTACTTATAAAAACTACCTGCCAGTTCTATCGAGTATTTTTGTCTGACAATTTCGCTAATTATGGCTCCCCCACACAAAGTGTGGTAGGGGAGCCATATTGATTTTGTGCTTTCTGTCTGTTTCTTTCTCTGTCTGTTTCTCTGTCTGTGTCACAAACGATGTCCGATCAATAACTAGAGAATGGTTGGACCTAGGGTCCTCAAACTTGAAAGGATGGTTGGTCATGACAAGTAGATGACCCCTATTGAATTTGGGGTCACTAGATCGAAGGTCAAGGCTGTAGGTCTGTCTGTGTCACAAACGATGTCCGACCAATAACTAGAGAACGGTTGGACCTAGGGTCCTCAAACTTGGAAGGATGGTTGGTCATGACAAGTAGATGACCCCTATTGAATTTGGGGTGACTAGATCAAAGGTCAAGGTCGTGGTGACATTGACTATCAAAACGATGTCCGATCAATAACTACAGAACGGTTAGACCTCGGGTCCTCAAACTTGGAAGGATGGTTAGTCATCACAAGTAGATGACCTCTATTGATTTTGGGGTCACTAGGTCGAAGGTCAAGGCTGTAGGTCAGTCTGTGTCACAAACGATGTCCGATCAATAACTAGAGAACGGTTAGACATAGGGTCCTCAAACTTGGAAGGATGGTTGGTCATGACAAGTAGATGACTCCTATGGATTTTGGGGTCACTAGGTCAAAAATCAAGGTCGTGGTGACATTGACTATCAAAACGATTTTCGTTCAATAACTACAGAACGGTTGACCTCGGGTCCTCAAACTTGGAAGGATGGTTGGTCATGACAAGTAGATGACCCCTATTGATTTTAGGGTCACTAGGTCAAAGGTCAAGGTCGCGGTGACATTGACTATCAAAACGATGTCCGATCAATAACTACAGAATGGTTGCACCTAGGGTCCTATAACTTGAAACGTTGTCATGACAAGTAGAGGGGTCACTAGGTCAAAGGTCAAGGTGACCTTGATTATCAAATGACTATCAAAACGATGTCCGATCAATAACTACAGAATGGTTGCACCTAGGGTCCTCAAACTTGGAACGATGGTTGTCATGACAAGTAGATGGGTCACTAGGTCAAAGGTCAAGGTCGCGGTGACCTTGACTATCAAAACGATGTCCGATCAATGACTACAGAACGGTAGGACCTTGGGTCCTCAAACTTGGAATGATGGTTGGTCATGACAAGTAGAGGGGTCACTAGGTCAAAGGTCAAGGTCGCGGTGACCTTGACTATCAAAACGATGTCCGATCAATAACTACAGAACGGTTGGACCTAGGGTCCTCAAACTTGGAACGATGGTTGGTCATGACATGTAGATGACCCCTATGGTCAAAGGTCAAGGTCGTGGTGACCTTGACGATCAATAACTAAAGAACGGTTGGACATAGGGTCCTCAAACGATTGTTGGTTATGACAAGTTGATAACCCCTATTGATTTTCGGGTCACTAGGTCAACAAAATAAAAGGTCATCTTGGTCACTACGTCAGTCACAATGGAGTTTTTCGAGTAATTTCAGATTGAGTCAAAGGTCAATGTCACAGGGATATTAAATATCAAAACGATCTAAAAGAGAACGGCGGGCGAATGGGGGAGCCATACGTTTTTGTCCCATGGACAACAACAATTTCTAGTATTAGATCTTGCAGCGCTATTAGATTGTGTGACATAGTTGTAATTTATCAGAAGTAAAATCCATCACGTACAATTAGCTGGAAGAGCTCGTTCACGACATGGCGTCCACGATAATGTGTCGTTGGACGTGACTAGATGTGACGTTGTTGTCATTATTAAATATACAAGCGAGGTTTTACCCCCAGCTTAAACATTATAGGAACACTAGCGAGTTTAAAAAGAAAAATCAAAATTGCTACATGTGTTTCCGGAAGTTTATTCATCCCTATGAGGTCCCTATGACGTCAGAAAAATATGCTCTAAATTGTTAACCATCTACCCAGAGTTGCCGTTCCTTGTATCCGCATTATACCACCGTCAACGTCTCAGCAAATGACAAGAATCTTGTAAAACGGTAGGAAAAATTACTTAGTGGCAGTCGTTTTTTGTTTTCTGTTTCAACTTTATGTGAAGGTTTACCTTAAACAATATGTGCTGCGATAGTTTAGTGAATTTTTAACTTTGCTCTGAATTTTACTGCGGTAGAATAACGTTTATACTTCGGCACACAAATCATTCCGCCTTGATCAAAACATTGAAAATACTTCCAGATCAGACACCACCATTGCTTCTCACATAGGTTACAGTTTGTGCAAGCACTTTAAAAAAGCTCCCACATACGTATAGCTCTAAAACGTCTACTTAAAATTAATTTGATTATCTAAATTGTCCAAAATAAGTGGTGTTTCTTGCTTACTGCTCATGTGTTCAGATAGTGATGTTCACGTTCTGTTCGTCATTTTGATATTTAACTTTGGTCGTGTGATAATTTATCATGTGATCGAAGACCTGAGAAAGTGACAAAGGTGAACGTGCATGAACGACAGCCCTGGTAGAGATTGAATCTATTACTTACTTTATTCGTCACAAAAAGGTGATACCTCCCTTTGAGGACATGATAGTGTGCCATATAGTTAACTCGCTATATTTGTTACCAGACGTTCATTCCTCTCTATGGTGTCTTTTGTGTGTGTGTAATTATTTGTATTATACAGAAAACAGAAAATGTACTTTGAAATATGCATGTTTTAGTTTGAAATCCTTTCATATGGATCCCATATGTCTTCTGCGCCTCCTACGCAATCTTAAAGCCAACAAAACACCATTGAAACTAAAATAAATGAAATGTGTACATATTTTATTGTCGCTTAAAAACCTTTGTTCAAATGATGATGCATCAGCATACATGTATGTATATATTGCGTATATAAATGCAAATTATACTGAAAGGAAAAAGAAACGCGACACGGGAATTTCCTCTATATATTGTATGTACAATATGATGCTGTTAATCGAATGGTACATGGCTACGTAAGATCTTTCCTTTCGGAAAAAACTACTAAAACAACACGTAATACAGCAAAAAGTATTCCTGCAAAGTTTCATTATTGACAGAGTATGCGTTTGACGCAAACTTTGGGTGAAACATTTTGAAAACTCTTTACTCTGTAATTTTATTTACGTTAAATACAGAACTGAACTGGCTCAATTTTTCAAAGAGGAACTTCAACATTTATGAATCTCTTGTTACAACATGTACTGTGATTAAAACGTGTACAACATCACAGTTGTGTCCTTTCTCTAACTAACTGCAACTTTTTTTTTACAAAACATCTTGGGATTTCCTTGGAATATATATGGAATTACGTGTGCAGTATATACAATATATAGCGGACATTCCCGAGTCGCGTTTCTTTTTTCCTTTCAGTATATGTTCTACGTTAAGTTACACGCATTCGCCATTAGTTGGTGAACATAAAATTACAAATAAAGAAACGCCTTTAAAGTGGTACATCCGTTAGTTTGCTAATGAACTAGTTAAGCTCCGATTATATAGCTCAGCTAAGTGGAAAAAAAATACGGGGCGTGTGACCTCGCCGGTTCCGCCATTGAAGAGAAAATATATTGAGTTGTATATGTGGACAGTAATTTCTATGTTAGGAATTTTAGCTTAAATCAACCAAGTTGAACTACGTTTCGCATTCCTCTCACCGGAATATGGTTTCAGTTTTACATGTATATGGGTGCACATATGCATATGATAATACTTTGATGAAATTTAAAATGGGTTTCCAGGTGCACGTTTTAAAGAAACCATATATTCTAACAATCTCATCAGGACTTCTATACATTCGGGATTAGTTTATTTGGCACACTCTATTGTCCAGAAGCAACCACCAAAAATAATTCCATGATATGTTTCGTTTCGCACAATATCCCATTACACATTGTCTCTATGTAAATCATTCTCAACATCTCGTACACTGCTTCGCTGAATTACTCGAATAAAATCGAAGGTTTCCATATTGGTTACGTCATCGCGCCTAAGATTCTCGCCAAAAAAAAATTGCATTAAATGCATTCAAAATTAACGTTATCATCCAAATTTCGCAATGTCATTCAGCCGATTTCTCCATCAATAGTTTATTTACATGAAAGAAGTGATAAAACCTTCATGTGCGTTGTAAAAACAAGCTTTCAACGCAAATTATACATCAACAAGTGTGGCTTGTTTACATAGCAACAGTGCATTATTTTCTGTGCAGTTGCCTTCCGACTAACAAAATGTCAAGCTTTTGAACATACCGAAGCTTCTGTGTGAACTCTGCTCACATGCACTTGGGCGAAATATCATAAGAAGTGACATTGTTTACAACAATTTAAACTGGCAGCATGCAAAATTTATAGGAACTATTTTTCAGCCTACGACTCGCATGTGATTTAATACTGGGCTTACTCCTTATATGAGTGTCATATACATATATACCTGACGACCCATATCTATTCATTAGTATTTAGAAACAGTATATATGTGTGTATATACATACATACTTGAACAAAACCTGCGTTCAAACTATGTCAGTCTATTTTAAATATACCCAGTACGTTTTAATGAACTTTAATGATGAGTATGATGAGTATGATTGACACGTACACAGTGATGAGTATGATTGACACACACACAGTGATGAGTATGATTGACACACACACACACAGTGATGAGTATGATTGACACGTACACAGTGATGAGTATGATTGACACACACACAGTGATGAGTATGATTGACACACACACACACAGTGATGAGTATGATTGACACGTACACAGTGATGAGTATGATTGACACACACACACAGTGATGAGTATGATTGACACGCACACAGTGATGAGTATGATCGACACGCACACAGTGATGAGTATGATTGACACACACACAATGATTAGTATGATTGACACTTACACAGTGATGAGTATGATTGACACGCACACAGAGATGAGTATGATTGACACGCACACAGTGATGAGTATGATTGACACGCACACAGTGATGAGTATGATTGACACTTACACAGTGATGAGTATGATTGACACGCACACAGTGATGAGTATGATTGACACGCACACAGTGATGAGTATGATTGACACTTACACAGTGATGAGTATGATTGACACGCACACAGTGATGAGTATGATCGACACGCACACAGTGATGAGTATGATCGACACCCACACAGTGATGAGTATGATTGACACACACACAATGATTAGTATGATTGACACTTACACAGTGATGAGTATGATTGACACGCACACAGAGATGAGTATGATTGACACGCACACAGTGATGAGTATGATTGACACTTACACAGTGATGAGTATGATTGACACGCACACAGTGATGAGTATGATTGACACGCACACAGAGATGAGTATCATTGACACGTACACAGTGATGAGTATGATTGACACGCACACAGTGATGAGTATGATCGACACGCACACAGTGATGAGTATGATCGACACGCACACAGTGATGAGTATGATCGACACCCACACAGTGATCGCACACAGTGATGAGTATGATTGATACTTACACAGTGATGAGTATGATTGACACACACACAGTGATGCGTATGATTGACACACACACACAATGATTAGTATGATTGACACGTACACAGTGATGAGTATGATTGACACACACACAGTGATGAGTATGATTGACAAACACACAATGATTAGTATGATTGACACGTACACAGTGATGAGTATGATTGACACACACACAGTGATCAGTATGATTGATACTTACACAGTCATGAGTATGATCGACACACACACAGTATACTCATCGACACACACACAGTGATGAGTATGATCGACACGCACACAGTGATGAGTATGATCGACACGCACACAGTGATGAGTATGATTGACACGTATGATTGACACGTACACAGTGATGAGTATGATTGACACACACACAGTGATGAGTATGATCGACACGCACACAGTGATGAGTATGATCGACACGCACACAGTGATGAGTATGATTGACACGTATGATCGACACGCACACAGTGATGAGTATGATTGACACGTATGATTGACACGTACACAGTGATGAGTATGTTTGACACACACACAGTGATGAGTATGATTGACACGCACACAGTGATGAGTATGATTGACACACACACAGTGATGAGTATGATTGACACCAGCACAGTGATGAGTATGATTGACACGCACACAGTGATGAGTATGATTGACACCAGCACAGTGATGAGTATGATTGACACGCACACAGTGATGAGTATGATCGACACGTACACAGTGTTGGTAAGATTGACACACACACGTGCACAGTGATGAGTATGATTGACACGTACACAGTGATGAGTATGATTGACACGTACACAGTGTTGGTATGATTGACACACACGCACACAGTGATGAGTATGATCGACACGTACACAGTGTTGGTAAGATTGACACACACACGTGCACAGTGATGAGTATGATTGACACACACACACAGTGAGGAGTATGATTGACACGCACACAGTGATGAGTATGATTGACACGTGCACAGTGATGAGTATGATTGACACACACACAGTGATGAGTATGATTGACACACACACAGTGATGAGTATGATTGACACCAGCACAGTGATGAGTATGATCGACACGCACACAGTGATGAGCATGATCGACACGCACACAGTGATGAGTATGATTGACACGCACACAGTGATGAGCATGATTGTCACGCACACAGTGATGAGCATGATTGACACGCACACAGTGATGAGTATGATTGACACTTACACAGTGATGAGTATGATCGACACGCACACAGTGATGAGCATGATCGACACGCACACAGTGATGAGTATGATTGACACGCACACAGTGATGAGCATGATTGTCACGCACACAGTGATGAGCATGATTGACACGCACACAGTGATGAGTATGATCGACACACACACAGTGATGAGTATGATTGACACACACACAGTGATGAGTATGATTGACACCAGCACAGTGATGAGTATGATCGACACGCACACAGTGATGAGCATGATCGACACGCACACAGTGATGAGTATGATTGACACGCACACAGTGATGAGCATGATCGACACGCACACAGTGATGAGCATGATTGACACACACACAGTGATGAGCATGATCGACACGCACACAGTGATGAGTATGATTGACACCAGCACAGTGATGAGTATGATCGACACGCACACAGTGATGAGCATGATCGACACGCACACAGTGATGAGCATGATTGACACGCACACAGTGATGAGTATGATTGACACCAGCACAGTGATGAGTATGATCGACACGCACACAGTGATGAGTATGATCGACACGCACACAGTGATGAGCATGATCGACACGCACACAGTGATGAGCATGATTGACACGCACACAGTGATGAGTATGATCGACACGCACACAGTGATGAGTATGATCGACACGCACACAGTGATGAGTATGATCGACACGCACACAGTGATGAGTATGATCGACACGCACACAGTGATGAGCATGATCGACACGCACACAGTGATGAGCATGATCGACACGCACACAGTGATGAGCATGATCGACACGCACACAGTGATGAGCATGATCGACACGCACACAGTGATGAGCATGATTGACACGCACACAGTGATGAGCATGATCGACACGCACACAGTGATGAGCATGATCGACACGCACACAGTGATGAGCATAATTGACACGCACACAGTGATGAGTATGATCGACACGCACACAGTGATGAGCATGATCGACACGCACACAGTGATGAGCATGATCGACACGCACACAGTGATGAGTATGATTGACACCAGCACAGTGATGAGTATGATCGACACGCACACAGTGATGAGTATGATCGACACGCACACAGTGATGAGCATGATCGACACGCACACAGTGATGAGCATGATTGACACGCACACAGTGATGAGTATGATCGACACGCACACAGTGATGAGTATGATCGACACGCACACAGTGATGAGTATGATCGACACGCACACAGTGATGAGTATGATCGACACGCACACAGTGATGAGCATGATCGACACGCACACAGTGATGAGCATGATCGACACGCACACAGTGATGAGCATGATCGACACGCACACAGTGATGAGCATGATCGACACGCACACAGTGATGAGCATGATCGACACGCACACAGTGATGAGCATGATTGACACGCACACAGTGATGAGCATGATCGACACGCACACAGTGATGAGCATGATCGACACGCACACAGTGATGAGCATAATTGACACGCACACAGTGATGAGTATGATTGACACGCACACAGTGATGAGTATGATTGACACGCACACAGTGATGAGTATGATTGACACGCACACAGTGATGAGTATGATTGACACGTGCACAGTGATGAGTATGATTGACACGCACACAGTGATGAGTATGATTGACACGCACACAGTGATGAGTATGATCGACACGCACACAGTGATGAGTATGATCGACACGTACACAGTGTTGGTAAGATTGACACACACACGTGCACAGTGATGAGTATGATTGACACACACACAGTGATGAGTATGATTGACACCAGCACAGTGATGAGTATGATTGACACGCACACAGTTATGAGTATGATCGACACGCACACAGTGATGAGTATGATCGACACGTACACAGTGTTGGTAAGATTGACACACACACGTGCACAGTGATGAGTATGATTGACACGTACACAGTGATGAGTATGATTGACACACACACAGTGATGAGTGTGATTGACACGTGCACAGAGATGAGTATGATTGACACGCACACAGTGATGAGTGTCATTGACACGCACACAGTGATGAGTGTCATTGACACGCACACAGTGATGAGTATGATCGACACGCACACAGTGATGAGTATGATCGACACTTACACAGTGATGAGTATGATCGACACGTACACAGTGATGAGTATGATCGACACCCACACAGTGATGAGTATGATCGACACCCACACAGTGATGAGTATGATCGACACGCACACAGTGATGAGTGTGATCGAGACTTACACAGTGATGAGTATGATCGACACGTACACAGTGATGAGTATGATCGACACCCACATAGTGATGAGTATGATGACACTGATCGACACGCACACAGTGATGAGTGTGATCGAGACTTACACAGTGATGAGTATGATCGACACGTACACAGTGATGAGTATGATCGACACCCACATAGTGATGAGTATGATGACACGCACACAGTGATGAGTATGATTGACACGCACACAGTGATGAGTATGATCGACACGCTCACAGTGATGAGTATGATTGACACACACACAGTGATGAGTATGATTGACACCAGCACAGTGATGAGTATGATTGACACTTACACAGTGATGAGTATGATTGACACGCACACAGTGATGAGTATGATCGACACGCACACAGTGATGAGTATGATTGACACTTACACAGTGATGAGTATGATTGACACGTATGATTGACACGTACACAGTGATGAGTATGACTGACACACGTACACAGTGATGAGTATGACTGACACACACACAGTGATGAGTATGATTGACACGCACACAGTGATGAGTATGATTGACACGCGCACAGTGATGAGTATGATTGACACGTGCACAGTGATGAGTATGATTGACACACACACAGTGATGAGTATGATTGACACCAGCACAGTGATGAGTATGATTGACACTTACACAGTGATGAGTATGATTGACACGCACACAGTGATGAGTATGATTGACACACAGTGATGAGTATGATTGACACTTACACAGTGATGAGTATGATTGACACGCACACAGTGATGAGTATGATTGACACACAGTGATGAGTATGATTGACACGCACACAAGGATGAGTACAGTGATGAGTATAATCGACACACACACAGTGATGAGTATGATCGACACGTACACAGTGATGAGTATGATTGACACACACACGTGCACAGTGATGAGTATGATTGACACGTACACAGTGATGAGTGTGATTGACACGTGCACAGAGATGAGTATGATTGACACTTACACAGTGATGAGTGTCATTGACACGTACACAGTGATGAGTATGATCGACACTTACACAGTGATGAGTATGATTGACACGCACAAAGTGATGAGTATGATTGACACTTACACAGTGATGAGTATGATTGACACGCACAAAGTGATGAGTATGATTGACACTTACACAGTGATGAGTATCATTGACACGTACACAGTGATGCGTATGATTGATACTTACACAGTCATGAGTATGATTGATACTTACACAGTCATGAGTATGATTGACACTTACACAGTGATGAGAATCATTGACACGTACACAGTGATGAGTATGATTGACACTTACACAGTGATGAGTATGATTGACACACACACAGTGATGCGTATGATTGATACTTACACAGTCATGAGTATGATTGACACGTACACAGTGATGAGTATGATTGACACTTACACAGTGATGCGTATGATTGACACACACACAGTGATGCGTATGATTGATACTTACACAGTCATGAGTATGATTGACACTTACACAGTGATGAGAATCATTGACACGTACACAGTGATGAGTATGATTGACACTTACACAATGATGAGTATCATTGACACGTACACAGTGATGCGTATGATTGATACACTAACACAGTGATGAGTATGATTGACACTTACACAGTGATGAGAATCATTGACACGTACACAGTGATGAGTATGATTGACACTTACACAGTGATGAGTATGATTGACACACACACAGTGATGCGTATGATTGACACTTACACAGTCATGAGTATGATTGACACTTACACAGTGATGAGAATCATTGACACGTACACAGTGATGAGTATGATTGACACTTACACAATGATGAGTATCATTGACACGTACACAGTGATGCGTATGATTGACACTTACACAGTGATGAGTATGATTGACACTTACACAGTGATGAGTATCATTGACACGTACACAGTGATGAGTATGATTGACACTTACACAGTGATGAGTATCATTGATACGTACACAGTGATGAGTATGATTGATACTTACACAGTGATGAGTATGATTGACACGCACAAAGTGATGAGTATGATTGATACTTACACAGTGATGAGTATGATTGATACTTACACAGTGATGAGTATCAATCCACGCACACAGTGATGAGTATGATTGACACTTACACAGTGATGAATATGATTGACACGTACACAGTGATGAGTATGATTGACACTTACACAGTGATGAGTATGATTGACACTTACACAGTGATGAGTATGATTGACACTTACACAGTGATTAGCATGATTGACACGCACACAGTGATGAGCATGATTGTCACGCACACAGTGATTAGCATGATTGTCACGCACACAGTGATGAGTATGATTGACACGCACACAGTGATGAGTATGATTGACACTTACACAGTGATGAGTATGATTGACACTTACACAGTGATGAGTATGATTGACACTTACACAGTGATGAGCATGATTGACACTTACACAGTGATGAATATGATTGACACGTACACAGTGATGAGTATGATTGACACTTACACAGTGATGAGTATGATTGACACTTACACAGTGATGAGCATGATTGACACGCACACAGTGATGAGCATGATTGTCACGCACACAGTGATGAATATGATTGACACGTACACAGTGATGAGTATGATTGACACTTACACAGTGATGAGCATGATTGACACTTACACAGTGATGAATATGATTGACACGTACACAGTGATGAGTATGATTGACACTTACACAGTGATGAGTATGATTGTCACGCACACAGTGATGAGTATGATTGACACTTACACAGTGATTAGCATGATTGTCACGCACACAGTGATGAGTATGATTGACACTTACACAGTGATGAGTATGATTGACACGCACACAGTGATTAGCATGATTGACACGCACACAGTGATTAGCATGATTGACACTTACACAGTGATGAGTATGATTGACACGTACACAGTGATTAGCATGATTGACACGCACACAGTGATGAGCATGATTGTCACGCACACAGTGATTAGCATGATTGTCACGCACACAGTGATGAGTATGATTGACACGCACACAGTGATGAGTATGATTGACACTTACACAGTGATGAGTATGATTGACACTTACACAGTGATGAGTATGATTGACACGCACACAGTGATGAGCATGATTGACACTTACACAGTGATGAATATGATTGACACGTACACAGTGATGAGTATGATTGACACTTACACAGTGATGAGTATGATTGACACTTACACAGTGATGAGCATGATTGACACGCACACAGTGATGAGCATGATTGTCACGCACACAGTGATGAGCATGATTGTCACGCACACAGTGATGAGTATGATTGACACTTACACAGTGATTAGCATGATTGTCACGCACACAGTGATGAGTATGATTGACACGCACACAGTGATGAGTATGATTGACACTTACACAGTGATGAGTATGATTGACACGCACACAGTGATTAGCATGATTGACACGCACACAGTGATTAGCATGATTGTCACGCACACAGTGATGAGCATGATTGACACGTACACAGTGATGAGTATGATTGACACGCACACAGTGATTAGCATGATTGACACGCACACAGTGATGAGCATGATTGTCACGCACACAGTGATGAGCATGATTGACA
This sequence comes from Cyrtodaria siliqua, assembly GCA_037043455.1. Lineage (NCBI taxonomy): Eukaryota > Metazoa > Mollusca > Bivalvia > Adapedonta > Hiatellidae > Cyrtodaria > Cyrtodaria siliqua. The sequence goes on from JAWPHD010000005.1 coordinate 1,085,456, forward strand.
CGTACACAGTGATGAGTATGATTGACACGCACACAGTGATGAGTATGATTGACACTTACACAGTGATGAGTATGATTGACACGCACACAGTGATTAGCATGATTGACACGCACACAGTGATTAGCATGATTGTCACGCACACAGTGATGAGCATGATTGACACGTACACAGTGATGAGTATGATTGACACGCACACAGTGATGAGCATGATTGACACGCACACAGTGATGAGCATGATTGACACGCACACAGTGATGAGTATGATTGACATTACACAGTGATGAGCATGATCGACACACACACAGTGATGAGTATGATTGACACGCACACAGTGATGAGTATGATTGACACGCACACAGTGATGAGTATGATTGACACTTACACAGTGATGAATATGATTGACACGTACACAGTGATGAGCATGATTGTCACGCACACAGTGATGAGTATGATTGACACTTACACAGTGATGAGTATGATTGACACCAGCACAGTGATGAGTATGATTGACACCTACACAGTGATGAGTATGATTGACACGTACACAGTGATGAATATGATTGACACGTACACAGTGATGAGTATGACTGACATTACACAGTGATGAGAGTATGATTGACACTTACACAGTGATAAGTATGATTGACACTTACACAGTGATGAGTATGATTGACACGTACACAGTGATGTGTATGATTGACACTTACACAGCATATTAGGTAAGTAGCACATTACAAAACTGTAGCACTTTCATCACTTTCAGAAATTTGATAAAATGATTTTACTTCCTAACAGGCTTGAAATTATTAGTTTTACATGTTTTCTTAACGGGGGTATATCGGGCCTTTTTTCTAGAAAAAAATGACATTTTGAAAAGGTTATTATAATAATAGCAATTCACATCAATCAAAATATGGTGATAGTCATATCTGAAATTTGATAAATATAATCTAACTCGTTCTCATTCATTATTGAATGTATTATTATTGAATGTATTCATTATTGAATGTATTAAACTCGTTATCAAAATGCTATAATGCTCGGCAAGGGCCTTGCATTATATCATTTTGCCAACTCGCTTAATGAAATTCAATAATGAATGAGTTCTCAGGTAAGATCCCCTGTATATGTTGAAAGCGGATGTAGCGACAAAGTTAAACAAGCTCTATTATCAAAGAGTTCTGAAAAACATAAAAGAAGGTGATTATTTTTTATTAAAATCGGATTATAAACAAAAAAATATGACCATTTGAAAGTTGTTCCAAAACGGATATGGGAGCCGCCATTTTGAGAACTATGACGTCAGTTCCAAATTACCATATATGGAATATTAATAAACATCATTTAAAGAAGAGAAAATTACTACAAATGAATACGAAATCCTTTAATATTAATTAATAGAAAGCATTATTGCCATTAAGTATATAGAGGATCTTAAACGAGTTCCCATTTCATATAAGATTTATGAAACGAGTTATGAATTGTTTTAATTTTTTGTTAAAATTAATTCATAACTAGTTTCATAATATTATATGAAATGGGAACGAGTTTAATATCCTTTTTATCACATAACATTGCAATCAAATTAGTAAAAGTTAATTCAGATGGACATAGAACCCCCACGTCAGACACACTTTAGCGCCAAAACGTCATAACATATGTCGTAACGTCGCGTCTCACACATAACGTTGCGTATAAAAAAGTTCGTGTTTTACCTCTTTACAAAATAACAGTTTACACCAACTTTTTAACAAACCAATAACAATGTTTTGTATAACGTGCATTATTTTTATAAGCTGTCACAAATAATAAGTTTATGAATCAGATCTGGGTGAATTTGTAATAAATAAAATAGTTTCACTTAATAAACTTGCGTAGTGTTACAGGTTTAACTCAACCAATCAAAATCGTTCCAGGTTGTATTACACGTGTGTCATACAATAGAATAGTAAATGGGTGTTCGACACTGCTAACAAGGGACGTTATGTGATAAATATATATTCCATACAGTTGTTGTGATGTTTTCCTATAAATCAGTAAATTGTTCATATTTATAAATATTCCATCTATGGTCATTTAGAACTATGATGTCATAGTTCTCAAAATGGAGGCTTCCATACCAGTGTCAACAGAACCTTCAAATGATCATATCTTATTTGTTTATCATCCGATTTTTATAACTATTTCATTCTTTTCCTAGATTTTCAGAACTCTCAATAATAAAAATGTTTGTCTGGGTCAGAATTTATCCTTTTGTTATAGAAGAAATAAGATTGATGTTTTTCAGTAGTGAAATACATATATAAAAGTTGATACTGAGCTAATTTTATATTCGATCGCTATGTCAAAATTGTGTTTATATTAAGTACTATAGATGAAGTAAGTTTTTCGGCGTAATAATACAGCCTTCATAAAACCTATAAATGCATCCACTTTGTGCCAAAAGTGGTTATAACAATTTCTACTATGACTGGTTTGCTATTCAAAATGTAGGGCATTATTTTCATATCAGTTGTTCTATCATAATGATACATAAACAATAAATGATAGTGATTATGTTGATTGTTTTACCATAAATATATATTTATTACTATATACTGGGTCTAATGTCGCATTAATCCAACCTTGCTAAACACATACACGAGTCACATAGTGATTAAGTGGTTGACATACTATCCATCTTCTATGATTTATTGCTGTTCAAAATATAGGGCATTAGTACAAGTTTACATTGTTTTATCAGTAAGTACTTTAAAAAAAATAAGTGTTGATAATTTCACTATAAAGGTATTAAAATCTAACTGCATAGTCTAACTTTATTTTACCAGAATGAGAAATTTAAGAATCTGTGTACTTTCCTTTTGTTCGTTTACTCGTACAGATAGTAGATTTAAGTATTTAAATTTAAAAAAAAAATGATTTCTGATGTTTGATGGATAACTCCTTTTTTTCATTGTGGGTAGATATCTATCATTTTTCATTTTTGCATGTATTTTATTGCTTTCTTTTCTGCCAGGCCATAGGGAACAAAGTTTTATTATTTTTCAGACTGATTAATGTGTGTTTTATTTTTCTCTATCAACATGTGTTGAACAGAATATTTTGTTGAGTCTGACCATCAGCAAGAATTGGTCAAAAGAGCAGTCTTCCTAAATTATGTCTGAAAATGTAACATTTATGTCAATGGCCTCGGTGATAGAAATAAACGTAAAGATGTCTTGCATTTCTTAAAAAAAAGTCATTTTCAGTATATTTCTTACAGGATACATATTTTGTAATTAAAGATGAAAATTATATACGTGCAGAATGGGGATATGAATGTTTCTATATTAATTTTAATAGTCAATCTAGAGGGGTTGCAATTTTATTTAATAACAATTTTGAATACAAATTACATAAACAAGAAGAATAAATATTTATGGCTCAAATAAAGATTCACCAGATTTCTATATAGATATTAAGCAAGATATCGATATATATGGAAATGAAACTGTTCTAGCAGGAGATTTTAATCTGGTTTTACATCCTCAAGTAGATTGACTGCTAGAGAGAATTAAATTTTAATAAAAAGGGGTTCGCATGGAGGCGTCCAAATACAAATAAAATGGCTAGACTAGATTTCTTCTTTAGATATCTGAACATTTATTTACCGATATTGAAGATAGTACCATGTTACCTGGGTATCGAACCGACCATTCAATAATAACTATATCATTTGTATTTGGAAAGTTTTTAAAGAGGAGATCTTACTGAAAATTAAACAACTCGCTCCATAAAGAAACTACTTATTTAAGTGAAATTAAAAAATCAATATGCAGCACAGAATCAAAATATAAATTTACAAATTAAAGACATTCCTTGTCAAGATTTAATATTGGACATTGATGACCAACTCTTTCTTGAAACATTATGGATGGAGATTAGAGGACAAATAATATCCTAGTCGTCATTTCTTAAAAAAACATCAAGATAAAACTGAAGCAAACCTATTACGAGAAATAGAGATACTGGAAAAACAATTAGATATTGATTTAATAAGCTTAGAAAGCAAAAGCAAACGTTTGTTTGAATTGAGACAAAAAAGCTGGATGGACTTAAAATAAGGTCAAAACCCGAATGGTTAGATGAAGTATAAAGTAATTAAATATTTTTTGTAATTTAGAAAACGGGAATTTTGAAAGTAAATGTATACCTTCCCTAATTTCAAATGACGGAAATATTTTAAAAATATCAAAATTCTATTTCAAAAGAAACTAGAAACTTTTATCACTCCTTGTATTCACACAAACCAGTAAACATATATATTTAAATGAATGGTTTAGATATTTTCCTATACCCAAGCTAACTTGAGAGCAACATCAAAATTCAGAAAGCCCAACAGAATTACATGAACTATTATACTGTTTAAAAAAGGCAAAACATCTTTAGAGTCCCGGCTCGAGTGGTTACACCATGGAATTTCATGTTTTTCCGGATAGATATAGAATTTCCTCTTTAGATCTATTAACCATGGTTTATTGAAAGGTGAATTATCAGTAACTCAAAAGGAGGGAATTATAACTTGTATACCAAAGACAAACAAAGATAGAAATTATTTAAAAAACTGGAGACCAGTATCTTTATTTAACTGTTCTTATAAATTATCATCAGCATGCATTGCTCAGCGTTTAAAAAAAGTACAACCTTTGCTTATAAATGATGATCAGACTGGCTTTTGGCGGGGAGATATATAGGTGAAAATACACATTCCATTTATGATTTGTTCTATTACACTGAGAAAAATGATATACCAGAATTATTACTTATTGACTTGAAAAGGCTTTTGATACCCTCTCCTGGTCTTTTATTGAAGAGATTTTAAAAAAAATTCAGTTTGGACAAGATATAAGAACATGGTTAAAAGTATTTTACACAAACATTAAATCTTACATTTTAGTTAATGGCCATCTATCATAGTGGTTTTCTATTCACCGAGGCTACCTACAGGGATATCCACTATCCCCATACATGTCTCCATACCGAGGCTGCCTACAGGGATATCCACTATCCCCATACATGTCTCCATACCGAGGCTGCCTACAGGGATATCCACTATCCCCATACATGTCTCCATACCGAGGCTGCCTACAGGGATATCCACTATCCCCATACATGTCTCCATACCGAGGCTGCCTACAGGGATATCCACTATCCCCATACATGTCTCCATACCGAGGCTGCCTACAGGGATATCCACTATCCCCATACATGTCTCCATACCGAGGCTGCCTACAGGGATATCCACTATCCCTATACATCTCTCCATACCGAGGCTGCCTACAGGGATATCCACTATCCCCATACATGTCTCCATACCGAGGCTGCCTACAGGGATGTCCACTATCCCCATACATGTCTCCATACCGAGGCTGCCTACAGGGATGTCCACTATCCCCATACATGTCTCCATACCGAGGCTGCCTACAGGGATGTCCACTATCCCCATACATGTCTCCATACCGAGGCTGCCTACAGGGATGTCCACTATCCCCATACATGTCTCCATACCGAGGCTGCCGACAGGGATATCCACTATCCCCATACATGTCTCCATACCGAGGCTGCCGACAGGGATATCCACTATCCCCATACATGTCTCCATACCGAGGCTGCCTACAGGGATATCCACTATCCCCATACATGTCTCCATACCGAGGCTGCCTACAGGGATATCCACTATCCCCATACATCTCTCCATACCGAGGCTGCCTACAGGGATATCCACTATCCCCATACATCTCTCCATACCGAGGCTGCCTACAGGGATGTCCACTATCCCCATACATGTCTCCATACCGAGGCTGCCGACAGGGATATCCACTATCCCCATACATGTCTCCATACCGAGGCTGCCGACAGGGATATCCACTATCCCCATACATGTCTCCATACCGAGGCTGCCTACAGGGATATCCACTATCCCCATACATGTCTCCATACCGAGGCTGCCTACAGGGATATCCACTATCCCCATACATCTCTCCATACCGAGGCTGCCTACAGGGATATCCACTATCCCCATACATCTCTCCATACCGAGGCTGCCTACAGGGATATCCACTATCCCCATACATCTCTCCATACCGAGGCTGCCTACAGGGATATCCACTATCCCCATACATGTCTCCATACCGAGGCTGCCTACAGGGATATCCACTATCCCCATACATGTCTCCATACCGAGGCTGCCTACAGGGATATCCACTATCCCCATACATCTCTCCATACCGAGGCTGCCTACAGGGATATCCACTATCCCCATACATCTCTCCATACCGAGGCTGCCTACAGGGATATCCACTATCCCCATACATGTCTCCATACCGAGGCTGCCTACAGGGATATCCACTATCCCCATACATGTCTCCATACCGAGGCTGCCTACAGGGATATCCACTATCCCCATACATGTCTCCATACCGAGGCTGCCTACAGGGATATCCACTATCCCCATACATGTCTCCATACCGAGGCTGCCTACAGGGATATCCACTATCCCCATACATGTCTCCATACCGAGGCTGCCTACAGGGATATCCACTATCCCCATACATGTCTCCATACCGAGGCTGCCTACAGGGATATCCACTATCCCCATACATGTCTCCATACCGAGGCTGCCTACAGGGATATCCACTATCCCCATACATGTCTCCATACCGAGGCTGCCTACAGGGATATCCACTATCCCCATACATGTCTCCATACCGAGGCTGCCTACAGGGATATCCACTATCCCCATACATGTCTCCATACCGAGGCTGCCTACAGGGATATCCACTATCCCCATACATGTCTCCATACCGAGGCTGCCTACAGGGATATCCACTATCCCCATACATGTCTCCATACCGAGGCTGCCTACAGGGATATCCACTATCCCTATACATCTCTCCATACCGAGGCTGCCTACAGGGATATCCACTATCCCCATACATCTCTCCATACCGAGGCTGCCTACAGGGATATCCACTATCCCTATACATCTCTCCATACCGAGGCTGCCTACAGGGATATCCACTATCCCTATACATCTCTCCACACCGAGGCTGCCTACAGGGATATCCACTATCCCTATACATCTCTCCATACCGAGGCTGCCTACAGGGATATCCACTATCCCCATACATCTCTCCATACCGAGGCTGCCTACAGGGATATCCACTATCCCCATACATCTCTCCATACCGAGGCTGCCTACAGGGATATCCACTATCCCTATACATCTCTCCATACATTTTTTGTTCTGTTTGTCGAAATATTGGCTGTACTGGTCAAGACAAATAAAGATATTAAAGGAGTTAAAATAGGAGATACCGAATATGTAATTTCTCAATATGCCGATGACACCTTCCTCCCTTATATTAGAATGCACCGAACAATCCCTTAAACATGCTCTCATGGTTTTAAAATTCTATGGAAATATTTCAGGTCTTAATGATAATGTTGATAAAACCAGAGTTATATGCTTTGAGGGAAAAAAAGGTTATAATGTAAAATGATGCACAGACACAGACCTTTATTGGGATCAGGGTTAATTTGTGATCTTAGGCATTACTTTGTCAACACATTTAAGGAGTGTGGTTGCATTAAATTATGACAGAAAAAAAACACGAAATTAAATCATTACTAATGTCCTGGTCAAAAAGAATACTCACACCCTTTGGAAAAATCACTGATAAAAAGCTTAGCTCTATCAAAGTTAAATCACTTAATTTCATTATTACCTAATCTACCAGATCACACTGTTGCAGAACATGTGTTTTAATTTCCTCTGGAATAATCACCCAGACAAAATAAAGAGATATGTTGTAACTCAAGACTACGATTATGGTGGACTTAGAATGATCAATATCAAACAGTGCATATCTTCCCTGAAATTAACGTGGTTTAGAAGACTTTTGATTGGGAATAAAAAATGGAAATCCATAATCATAATGATGTACTCATTCACCACCAATATCCTATTTTTCGGTAATGACTATGTAAAAAATAACTCAAATATGCAATCCCTTCTGGAAGGATGTTTACACCAGTCTTAACATCCTATTAGATGTTAAAAACCCATTGGTATGGAAAGAGTTCTTAACACAACCGTTATGGTACAAAAATAACATTAAGATCGGAAGATCAAGTGTTTTTTATAAAAGATGGTATGATAAAGGTGTTTCATGTTGAGTCTTTCACCAGATACCCAGGCAGATGTTATTGAAGCCTTTAATGATACCTCTCGGTATCTGGATGACATATTGAACATTGACAACCCTTTCTTTCTAACTATGGTTAATAATATTTATCCTAACGAACTTCAGCTTAACAAAGCTAATATATCTGATAATAACGCTTCTTTTCTTGATTTAGATCTCTCGATTGAAAATGGTGAAATAATTTGCAAAATCTATGACAAGAGAGATCATTTTAATTTTGACATTGTTGATTATCCCCACATGGATGGGGATGTTCCCCGAGCAACTTCTTATGGGGTGTATGTGTCTCAACTTATTCGTTTTTCAAGAGGTTGTACTCGAGTTGAGGACTTTAATATTCGTAATCTTTGTATAACTAAAAAGCTCCTCAATCAGGGTTACCGTTGCCATAAACTTCGTAAAACCTTTGCAAAATTTTATTATCGTAACCTTGATCTTCTTTCCAAATATAAAAGTAATTTAAGGACTCTTCTGCGACAAGGACTATCACAATCTGACTTCTATGGTGACTTTGTAAACCCTTTTTACAGTTCGCCACTATGCTTTCCTCTTTAATTGCACGATGACCGGACAGGCTGTGGACCCTATGATGAAGCCTACCTAAAGCCCATTGGGACGGTGGCGTTTGATGTTTGTCTATGATCTTTCTTGTCGTGCCCTTAATGGTTTATTCTCTTGTTGCTCTGGTTTCTGCCAAGTCATTGAGTATCTTCATTGTGGCTTTTTAGGCTATTGCTTTTTTGTAATATATTTACACGAGCATATTTGTGTTTTACTTATATTGCCTATTGATGCTGCCTTGTTGGTTAGAGATTAGATCATGGCGGGGATTTCTTTATTTACACTGTCCTGTTTTAATAGGATGACAATAGGGTAAGTGTGAGGTTTGGTGCAGCCTATAACCGGTTTAAACCCCCAGTGGCCTACTTTGCCACTGACCGTTCGAAGGCGGTAGCCCTATTGTCAACCCTTTTGTGTTTGTGATGTCGTTTGCATTTATTATTACTTTTGCCTTCTTGATTGTCTGTTTGCGTGTTTATTTCTGTTTTTTGTGGTTGACTGTCCTCCTTGAATGCTACATTCCCTGTCCGATCTTTTTATATTTATTTATATTTATTAATGATATAATGGATAACAATGGTAATCTTCTGTCTTTTACGCTATTTATCGAAAGGTTTGCTGTACATTCACATGTTTATAGAATATGAAGGTATGACTGCAGCAATACGAGGCTACCTTCAAAAACAACATTTTGGTCATCTTGCTATCAATTTAGAAAATCCAATTTGCCCATCAATAGTGTTCCTAATAACAAGCGCACAGAAAGGCTGTCGTCCCATTTATGATATACTTATTAAATGAAATGGACATCAAACATCTTTAGCCAATGAGGGCACTATGGTATAAATATAGACAGAGACTGGAATGACTTATTCAAAATACCTTTCAAATGTACAAAGGATACTAGATTATAATGGTTTCAGGAACAAATAAACCACATAATTACTGCTGCAAACATCCTTTTGACAAAAATGAAGATAAAAAATGATAACTGATGTTACTTTTGCACAAAGTCTCCAGAGAGGTTAATATACCAAATTATTTTGGAATACTTTTAAGATTACTTGCAATGACAATACTATAATAATCCAACCGGAATGGACTACAAAAGAAATATATTTGGGTCTAGTGAATATGAAAATGTTCTAAATAAACTAATTTTGCATGCAAAATACTTCATATATAAAAGTTAGATGGAAGATTACCGTTGTTCGTAAATTTCAAACCACAACTTAAATACATATATCAAACTGAAAAAATAAACGCAATTGAAAGTTTTGCATTTGATAAATTTGTAAAACCTTATAAATACCTACTTAATAATTAGTTTTGTCTTAAATTTTAAAGAGTTACAACACACCTATCTTGTTCCTTCTTATTGTTGTTTTTTGTTCTTCTTTTTTTTTGACAAAAGAAAAATCAAAAGATATGTGTAATAAAATCTATTAAATTATGTTCCCCGCTGTTCCCACTGAATAATGAAGAGTCACACCTCCATAGAAATATCTTGTCTTTTCTTTATATATTTATTTGGACACCATTTTTGTTTCACACAGTAAACTGTAGGAAAACTCAGCAGAGATAGTATGTGGATCTTGTATAAAAACTGAAACACTCATAGGTTGATTATGTTAGCATTGCATTTATCTACGTTAAACAATTCTTTATACAAGATATATATGCTGGGTTTTGAAAAAAAAATCCTTACAATTATCAATGAAGGGGTATTAAAGTAACACAATTAATATTTTGACTATTATGTAAATGTTTACTGCTTTCAAGATTTAAAGGGACACACAGCAATCTGGTGTATTGGCAATTTTTTTTTTTTTGAAAGATCCTCAGATTGCAGAGATTGCAGAGACCCCCTTTCATCAAAATTGTATTTTAAATCTTCTTTTGACTATTGTAGAGAAAAAAAACAAAAACATTTATATAGTTTCTAATCATGATACGCATTTGTTTCTTCTAAATATTTTGTAAACTGTTTATAAATATTATGCATATCTGTACGGTTTGTTGAGGGGTGACCCACCCCGACCCTCACAGACCTATTATGGGGTGAATAAATGGAATACCATTAAGTTTGCGATCGAAATTAAAAAGAAATTATGTGTACAGTATTTTACAGTGAAAATGTCAAAATAACTCCAAAATATGTGTAATTTAAGGTATTGTAATCAAATATAATTAGAAGCCTGATGACCTATATATTTGTTAACTTGTTTTAAAAGAGATGTCATATACTAGTTTTAAAATAGTTGAGCATTAGAACATACTTTTTTTATCTTAAATTATTATTTTACTTAAAAAGAAATGGGTGGGGTACTGAAAGATATGTATGAACATTAATCATTGTTTTTCAATGAATGTAATGTTATGAAAAAGAGTGTGGAAATTTGCAATGACTCTATCTTTCCTCTTTTTCGTGAAATTTTGGAGTTAAAATACGTGTTTTCTTCAAAGACGTCTAGTGGAAAAAAACAGTGTGATGACTTACCCTTATTTTGATAATTTTGTATCGAAGTGATACCAAAGAAGATTTAAATATCAATTTAAAACATCTCAGCTCTACGTCCTTTCCCCTTCAACCTCCTTAACATTATTTACTATGGATAATCATAGAAAGAAAACTGTTCCACTAAATTTCGACCTGGATTAATCTGTCTCCAGTTGGTTTTACTGACCTTTTTATTGTTTGACTTCTGACAGTGTTAGGCATTGAATGAATGTTTTTGAGAAAATGATTTCTTTGTGCGAAGTAACTGAACAAACCCAGAAATGCACATGCATTTCATTTCATAAGTATTTCATAACAACAATGTGGAATGCACTAAATCCAGATATGCACGTAAACAATGTTAAATGTCGACTCGTTATAATGATTTTTTTATATTTTGTCCAAAATGTCTCAAATTTTAACTTTTAAAAGAACTGATTTGTGGTGCGTTTTCAATGACCGTGAGTATATATTTTAAAGAAACTAACCCGCTAAATAACGGCAAAATTGCACTACAAAACCCTGTATCAAAACTCTATACAGGTTTTCAGGTCATATAATAATGTATATGTGTCGATTAAAAAGTAAAGGTTTGTTAACGGGTTCTAAAAATAACTGTGACTGAATATGAGTAATATGAATTATTAGTTGGTAACTCTTTATTCGACGCTCCAGATTTGGGGTTTAGCCTGGCAGGTTAAATCGTTTATACTGTTGGATTTTCAAAATACTATAAACCTATTTTTTGAAACGTCGTGGTGCCCAGGTCGAGACTATGGTGCCCAGGTCGCAACATTTATACAAACTTTAAATGGTGTTATATTTACAAATCGTGCCGTTACTTTTCTATACTTTTCTATAATTAGACAATCCGTGACTCTTTGGGTAAAGCGGCTGTCACGAATTGTCGATTAAAACGATTAAAACAAATATTCGTTATACGGGTTATATTAAATAAGGGTGTTCGGTAACCTTCCACTTAATAAAATGCAAATCGTGTGTGTAAGTCAATATATACTGAGCACAAATAAAAAATACGCATTTTTCTTTCCCTTATTTATAGACAGCAAAAGAGGAAATAATAAATGATGTATATAGGATAATTATATCGACCACCACCATGTCCAAACAAAATATATTTTTGAAAAGTTCAATACACAAGGGAGTTATCCTCCCTTTTTCGTAAACCATGAATTTTAGTGAAAAGACATAAAATCTACAAACAGTATCTCAATGTGTCCAAGACAATATTCTCTATACGTTGCTTTCAAAAGAAATCGCAACACAACATCGATTGTGTAGGTAGCAGCTTTTGATTATCAAAAATCGTCCAATTACCTCCCTTTAAGGTTTCCATAACATCCATAAAAGAGTATCGCTTGGCAAAATTTGAAACTGTTTAAATGAATATGTATTACTCAGTGAAGTGTGCTTAAAACATCTAACATTGTTTAATTAAAGCGATGTTCAAGCTGTCCTACGCCCTCATAAACTGGCCTATGGAAATACCAGTCAAAAAAGGGGGTACCTTTTATTTTTGGCGAGTATATTGATATAAATAGGCATAATACTAGTTGATCAATTTGAAACGGACGAAGTTTTTTGTTTGTATGGTGTTTTACGTCCTTTTCAACACATGCAAGATTATATACGATGTTTTTGTGGTGGAGGTAGACCACCCACTTTTTCCTGGGTAGAACCAGTACTGTACACCTCCCGCCATTCGTAAGAATCGACACTTTCTCACTTACAAGTCGAGCTCCCAGTGGGATTCGAACCCGCAGCGGTGAGAGGCGAGAAGGTTTACAACGTAACGTCGTTAACCCCTCGGCCGCAGAAACGCTACAAACGGACGAAGATAAATCCAACAAGCAGTTGGAGTTTTTGCTACAGCATATAGTAACACCTTGTTTGTGATAGTGATTGATATTGTTGGTTATTTTGATTACGTTTGGTTTTTTGTGTGGGTTTTTTAGTTAACTGTGAATGTGTTCTGTGAATGCTACATTTCCTAAGGTGACGTGATTTACAAATATCTTAAGATCCTAGGTGTATGTATGTATGTATATATGTACGCGTATATATGTATACGTTTATATGTATGTGTATATGGGTGTATATATGTATGTATTTAGGCTCATATGGTGATTGAATGACCTACCTCCATGTACAGTACTATTCCACTGTCTGTTAATAATTGAAAATTGGCTTTTTACGAATGACCATTGTCTATACTATTTTACGCATGCAAGAGTTTACCGCACGGGACATTTATGTTTTTAAATCGTACAGGTAAAAGTACTATTGCTCGGTGGATATGTAAAAGGCAAAATATAATGTATAAACATGATAATTAAGCAAAGAAATATTTGGATTTGCATGCTTTTTGAAAAATTACAATTATTCAAATGATGTGCTTTTTAAGTAATAGTGTTATTTTCTGCCTTTTATTTAAACATGTGTATATGACTTCCTTAAATTACATGCATAGTATAACTGTACTCAACATTATATGAATTACGTGGAAAAAATGTTCTTATCTTCTTATATTTAGAAATATATTATAAATGCATTTATCATTATGGGAATTACGTAAAGTTATTATGATTACCAATGCAAACTATGTATATATTATCTGTTAAAATATTTTAATTATTTACACCTGTAACCATACTCTTCTCAATGTATATGTGTGTAACTGTTGCCTCCAAATGTATTGGCGATGAAAATGTATATATATTTGATCCTGCTTACTTATAGAAATGGCGTGCTTGTAATTATGATTAATATAAACACATTCTCATGAGTTTTCTTATTTGTCATACACAATCGTTGTTAAAAAAAAAATCTGTGTATCTCACTAAAATTTCGTTTCGTTAGAGGGAAAACTATGGATGTAGCGCAGTCTCATGAGTTTTATTGTTTTTATAATCTGTTTCATACAAATTCATTGTAAGGAAACTCCTTGTATCTCTCTAAAATTTCGTTTCGTTAGAGAGAAAAACAAATGGACCTTTTAATTTTTGTTAAAAGAATACGAGCACCCACAAGCAAATGGACAGTTTCTCTTTATATCAAGTTGAATTGTTATCTTCATCAAACATGCAAACAAAAACATAATCAAGCACATTATGACCATATGTGATAGTTATCTTTAGATTTCTATTTAGACACATAACGAAAGTTGGCTTTTAAGTCAAAATATGAAATACAATACAATGGTTTTTATCATATTCCATATCTAAATGTGTTTGAATATAGATATGTGTTGCTGTTTCCGGTTGTATCACATGCATATTGTCTTGTAGTATAATCCATTCACTAGAACGACACATTGTATGATAAATCATATGTTTAAAAACATATGTGGCAAAAGTTATCAACGGTAATCAAAAAAAATAATTCTGTTGTCTTTTTGTTAGGTTGTTGTTGTCTTTCGTGTTGTTTTTTTTTACCAATATGCATATTTCTGGCTACACCGTATAAGCATGCATTTTGTGAAAATAAAACATAAAAAAAAATGATATGTAGTAGGTCTTGCAGTTATCTCAAAAGGTTACATTTAATTTGATTATTATGAATCTGTTCTAAATACACGAAAGTGTAAGAGTATTTATTGAAAAAAATTAACATTTTGATATTTTTCAAGACTTTTAAAGATGTAAAATCATGCTTTATCAGTTTCTAAATAAATATGTTATTTTACAGTTTGTCAGCATGGCATAACGTGATTTGTAAGATTATAACCATCAAACCGACACAAATACATGTATAACTTATTCAATGCCCAATCTGTGTGTGTGTGTTTCTTTTGTTGTTTTGTTGTGAGTTAGCTTCTCGATACGTTGTATACTGAAAAACGTTATGCATATAGCATTATGTTATTGGTAAAGTGTCAATTTGATGTTTTGTCTGAACTTCACTGATTGCAATGGTATATATTGAATATCGCTGTGCATTGTTATAATACTTATGACGTATACTTGGTCTATCAGTTGTGTACAAACTCTTGGCGGCGCCAAAGCGCCCACTACTTTAAATCATAAATGATTTTTCAGGAATTCCCACTCACTCTACTTAACTGTCTAGTTTTCTTAGTTTTCTTATTTCTTTATTCCGCTATCACTTTTCCTTACTGTTTTCTGTGCACTGCACGATGGTACGATGCTTTTTTGTTATCCAAACTAAAATAATATAAACAATGGACATTAAGTTCTGTACCTTTAATGTAAAGGGACTTGGGGATTACAATAAAAGAAAACAAATATTTGAGTGGCTGAAACAAAATAAATACTCTGTATGTTTTTTGCAAGAACTTCATTGCGATGAAAGCACGTTCGCCAAATGGAAACTTGAGTGGGGAAATGATGCTTTTTTCAGCGGAAGTAGCAAAACTAGTACTGGCGTGGGCATTCTTATCAACTCAAATTTTACATATGATGTAATGGAATATAAAAATATAATTAACGGCAGAATGCAATCATTAAAATTAAATGTAGATGATAGAGAATTATTACTACTTAATGTGTATGGCCCGAATAAAGTCACAGATAATACAAATTTTCTGACAAAGATTGAAGAATTCGTTTTAACAAATAATCATGAAACTTTAATTATAGGTGGAGATTTTAACACAGTTATTGATGTTGATAACGATAAGAAAAATGGTAGCGTTAACAGTAATAAAAAAAGTAGAGAAAAAATAAATAATATTATATCGGCATATGACATTAATGATATATGGAGAGTTTTAAATCCAACGACCCGACATTATACATGGCACTCCAACCATAAACCTCCAATATTCTGTAGACTCGATTACTTTTTAGTTTCGTCAAATATTGTTAATGCTATTTCAAAATGTAAAATTACTGCTGGCTTACGCTCCGATCATTCAATAGTATATTTTAATCTTAAAAATGAAAAACAACCACGTGGTCCAGGGTATTTTAAATTAAACAATAGTGTGATTTTAGATAAGGAATATCAAGAACGAATACGAAAATCTTTACAAGAAACAGTCAGCGTAAATAAAGACGCAAATCCTAACACGCTTTGGGAGGTTATTAAAGGTACAATCCGAAATGAAACAATATTATATTCCGCAGGAAAGAAAAAACGGGAACGCAAAGAAGAACACATATTAAATGAAAATATCGACAAACTTGAACTGGATTTATCCAATAACCCCGAAAATGAAAAATTACTTAATGAAATTAATCAACTGAAATCAAAACTCGAAAATATTATAGAGAAAAAGACACAAGGTATTAATTTAAGGGCAAAGGCTGAATGGATTGAAGGTGCGGAAAAAAATACAAAATATTTTGCAAGCCTCGAGAAAAAAAAATCAGAACAAAAGACAATCACGAGAATAATTAAAAATAATAAAGAAGTAACAGACTCTCAAAAAATATTGACAGAAACAATGACATACTATAAGAAATTGTACAGTAAAATAAAAACCGAAGAAAGCAAAAATACTTTTTTCCCAAATACAAAAGAAAATGTTCTAAATGACCAACAAAAAGAAACTTGTGAAGGAATAATTAGTGAGACAGAATGTTTAAATGCCCTAAAGGAAATGAAAAATAATAAGAGTCCTGGGTCGGACGGGATAACAACTGAGTTCTATAAACTGTTTTGGAACGACATTAAAGAATTTTATATTAAATCAATAAACTATTCGTATGCAATTGGAAGTTTAACTACAATTCAAAAACAAGGTATTATAACGCTTCTGCCAAAACAAAATAAAGACTTAACTTCACTTATGAACTGGAGGCCAATTAGTTTATTAAATGTCGACTATAAAATCGCGACGAAATGTATAGCTAACCGTATGAAAAAGGTTTTATACACTCTTATAGACAATAGTCAAACAGGTTTTATGAAGGGGAGATACATAGGAGAGAATATAAGAACAATATTTGAAATAATCGACTATTTGAATGAAGACAATTTACCAGGACATATATTTTTTGCTGATTTCGAAAAGGCATTTGATAGCTTAGATCATGATTTTATTTTACAATGTTTAACATATTTTAATTTTGGAACATCGCTTGTTAATTGGATTAAACTGTTTTACAGAGATGCCCAAAGTTGTGTATCAAACAACGGACACATGTCTGACTTTTTTAAAATAGAAAGAGGAGTAAGACAAGGATGCCCACTGTCACCTTATATTTTCCTAGTTGTAATTGAGATTCTTTATAAAGCCATTAGAACAGAAAACGACATTAAAGGCGTAATACTAGCTAATAAAGAAATAAAAAATACAGCTTTTGCAGATGATGCCACCTTCATACTAGATGGTTCGAAGAAAACATTTGAATCTTTAATTAGACTAATAGATAAATTCAGTTTGACATCAGGACTCAAGTTAAACATAAACAAATCGGTAATATTGCGTGTTGGCTCACTCAAAAATACAGATGAAAAATACTGCAAAGATAAACACTTTATATGGACAAACAATAAAGCAACATCTGGGAATTGTTTTCACAAATGATAGGTCAAAATGCCACCAGGAAAACCTTATACCAAAGATAGATGAATTCTGCAATTGTTTAGAACGTTGGAAAAAACATAGTTTGTCAATAATTGGAAAAATAACCGTTATTAAAACATTTGCACTACCCAAACTCATATATCCTCTAACAGTTCTAGAGACTCCAAATGAAGTTTGTATTAACCGAATAAAAAACAAAATGTTTGAATTTTTATGGGAAGGTAAACCAGATAAGATAAACAGAAACACAATAATTCAGGATTATGAAAATGGGGGTTTAAAAATGATTGATATAAACCTATTTATAAATTCAATAAAAGCAGGCTGGATTAAAAGACTTCTGGATCCTAACAATCACGGTGATTGGAAGGCGATATATATGAAAGAAATTAATAAATGTGGAGGGAAAACATTGTTTGAAAGCAATTTTAATACAATTGATGCAAAAACAATAACTCTTAAATTACCGTTTTTATCGCAAATAGTTAAATCATGGTCAGCAATAAATTTTAGGGAAAATATTGATCAATATTCGAGACAAATTATATGGAACAATACTTATATTAAACACAGAGGGAAAATGCTTTATAAAAAAACATGGGACATTAAAGGTATACAATACATAGAACAGTTATATAATACTAGGGTTAAAACATTCTACACATTCGATCATTTAAAAACGGTTTTTAATCTAAGCAATTCTGAATTTCTTCAATATTATACAATCATTCAAAGCATTCCAAAGATGTGGAAGAAAACAATTCAAACAGAAATTAGAAACAATATTAATATTGAACAAACACTGATAAAAGAAATAGAGAAAACAACGAATGCAAATAAAGTTATATATAATAAGCATATTAGACGTATTCAGAAGGAGCTCGTTATAAAACCTCATGTAAAATGGGACGAAACATTTACGAATCTAAACTGGAAACTAATTCACCTTATACCGTTTGAATGCTTAATTGACACTAAACTTAGAACATTCCAGTATAAATATATAATGCGAGTTCTCCCAACAAACACTTTTTTGCATAAATGTAAAATTGCAAATACAAGTCTTTGTGACTTTTGTAATATGCACATAGAAACTATCGAGCATTTGTTTTGGGAATGTCCAGTTACTCGAGCTTTTTGGACAGAAGTACAAAACCTTTTAATCACTAAAAATATACAATGCAATGTAGACTTTAAAACGATCTCATTTGGAATTATGGCACAAACGGCAAACTCTTGCTTTTTAAATTGTATATTAATGATTGCGAAGTATTTTATTTTCAGAAGTAAATATACAAAGACAACTCCCAGTGTTGCAACCTTTATACTATATTTAAACAAAATTGAAAACATAGAAAGAATAATAGCGACATCTAGGGAAAAGATAAGACAACACAATGATAAATGGGAACTTTTTGCAGCTCAGAACTGAAAACGTTTTAAAACAGCTCGTACAGTGTGGTGCTACACTTCTATTCCTCTCTGCTCCTCTGTCAATCTATTCTGTCCTTTCAATACTGTCCTAACAACCTATCTCCTATCACATCTAATATAATCTTATTTTTCGAGAGACATAAGTGTACAATAAAACATGTGTTTTGTTGATTCACATAATGTAAATATGTATTTAGAAAATGTAAATGCTCTTTGTAAATATGTGTGTTATTGTATAATTGTGTAAATTGAAAAATAAAATATTTTCAAAACAAAAAAAAAAAAGATCCTAGGTCATGGTCACTAATATATTATATTTATTAAACTTGTAGAACGTTTTTCAAAAGAGGTAATGACCCTAACAATTTGCAACGCACTGCATGTTTCGTTTAGACATTCATTTACAGTTCGCCTTCATGCTTTCCAGTTTGGTTGTGCCATGAACCGACAGATCGTGGACCCTATGATGACGTTTATCTAATTTCTAAAAGGGATGGTGACGTTTAATATTTGTCTTCAATATTGTCTTGTTGTGTCCTTTACGGTTAGTATTTTGTTGCTCAGTCACTGAGTACTTGCTTTGTGAATTTCTATGTGGTTTTATATTCATATATACATGATCATCTTTGTGTTTACTTATATTGCCTATGAATGCCGCCCAGTTTGTAAGAGGATAACGCCTGGTGGGGGTTTCTGTCTTTGCACTGCCCCGTTTAAGTGGAGTTGAAATAGGGTAAGAGTGGGGTTACGTGCACCCTAGAACCTTGTTTAAACCCCCATTGGCCTTTTTGGTCCTGGCCGTTCCAAAGTAGTACCCCTATTGTCAACTATTTTGTTTGTGGTATAGCATACTTTGCTTCTATTTGCTTCTTGTGGTTTTAGTTGTCCTCGTGGTTGTTGTTTGTAACTTGGTTAACTGTGTTCCTTGAATGCTATATGTCTTGTGCTACATCTATACCTACTATTAGCTCTACTGGACAAGTTCAGACGAGCTAATACGATGGCGTGTTGTCCGTCGTCATCATTGTCCGTTTGCTTATGCTGGTGCACCCGATATCTTCTCTTATGGCTTGATTATTTAAAAACAAACGATTTTTTAGGTGTGAATCCGATACTCTAAAACGCAGTTTCGTATATGCAGTGCACTTAAAATGACTAAGTGCTTTTTATCAATCAGATCTTGGACAAGATTGACAATGTAGAAAATAGAATCAAGCATTACAAATCGTTTGCCCTTAAATATAGTTAAATAGGGACATGTTTGTTCTATAACTGCGGCAAATGGTATCTGACTTAAGCCAAATTTGATAAAAATGATTGTTCATCAACAATAATTAAATCTTTAATCGGACGGAGCATGGAATCGAGCTTAGTGCACTTGTAAGTGCAGCACATGTTTATTCATATTTGGACTAAATCCCATATTTTTTCCAGATCACCTTCATTCCCTTAATCGTCTCGTCCCTGAAACTGTTTTGCAGATAAAACTGTTATCATCCAGTTGGCATAACTGGTTAATCAGTAGCACGTCATCATGGCCTGTGTGGCTTCTTGTTCTAAATGTAATAAGTTAACAAGATATGTCCGCGACCGTCGAAGTTTTACGAATACGACTATTTTTGACGACAAGACATAATGGCGGCGTTTGGGGAAATGATAAAAGTTTAGGAATGAATTGTGGGAGAATTTGTATACGTTAATGAAGTTTAACGCCCTTAAACTGCTGTGAAGGTACATGTAGAACTTGAAATAGTATGCTTATATCACTTTTAAGATCAGATCTTAGTTCTGTAACCTTAACCTGTGACATCATGAACATAGATCATGTAAAACCTCAACTAGTATACCAAAACCAAATTCAATGTAAAGTTAAGTTCACACTGTGACCTTGACCTTTGACCTTTTTTATCGTAGAAGTAGTAGTCGTCTGACCAATCAAAATGAATACATTTTACAAAATGTCACGAACTTCGGTCATGTAAAACTTCTGACAATGTGTGAAAGTACATTCAATGTCAAGTGAAGTCATTGTAACCTCGACACATGACATCATGCTATATAAAGCCATATGCCTCTGAAAAGCATGAATGAATCAGTTGTTTAAGGTTTGGGAATTTGACACTCGAGATGGCGTCCTAAATCCAAGTCTTGGTGACATTAACCTTTGATATAATCATTACGCATGTGAAAACTCCAAATATTTCACAGTTTAAAAGATGCGTGTACGTGTGTTCTGTAGAACTTGTGATAGTTTGCCAAAACCATTGTTAAGGTATTTTGTTTGTTTTGTATGTTGTTTTGCGTTACTTTCAACAAATGTATACAGGCTTATATATGACGGGAGTTTTGTTTGTGGTGGAGGCAGACCAACAGCTTGTCCTGGGTAAAACCTGTACTGTACACCTCCCGACATCCGTAAGAGTCGACACTTCCTCACTTACAAGTCGAGATCCCAGTGGGATTCGAACCCGCAGTGGTGAGAGGCGAGAAGGTTTACAACGCAACGTCGTTAACCCCTCGGCCACGGAGACGATTTTGTATTAACTTTACTGTGATTTTGACCTTTCACCTTATATTCCCAGTTACTGTTGTAGTTTGGTTAAAACACATTTTATTTCAAAGATAACGTACTATATGAATACAATACGATATGGATTGGAACGAAAGAAAAATTCTTAAAGAGAACCTTTCCTTTGTATTTTCTATTGTAGTTTGAAATTTATAAAATAAAGGAAATTAATACAAATTTCGATTGTTTTATTGATTTATATGACTTTACATTTAGCTGAGAATGCAAAATGTGTTGTTGTTTTTATTCTCTTTCGGTCTGCGGTTTTCAAAGTAGTGGGCTTCGTTTTAACGAGTGTTTTATTTTGACCCAGATCGCTTGTCTGGCGTTCTTGCTGGCATAGTATTAACAACGTGTTAAATAATCACGATATTCAACGGTCAAAATGTGTGTTTAAATGTGTGTTCAGTAGTTTAATAAAGTTCATATTTAACCACTTTACATTTTATAATATAAGTAAACAAATAGGCATGAACTGGGGTTTTCATCAAGCTATTTCTTAAGCCTTTATGGTAATGCTAAGTGTTGCTGTCAGTGTTTGGGCTATATTTTTGGCTTCAATTATTCACACGAAACGTTCTGGAGAGTATTAAGTCAGCATAATTGCTATGTAAATTGACTTAATGTTTAATTTGGACATACACCTTAAAATCAAACAAAGAAAAAGGACAGAGCCGCACACGTTTTATGGGAGTTTAGTCAAATTATCAAATAAAGTTTAACCGGTCATTGGTAATGAAAACAAATGTTACGTAAACCCATGAACTGACGAATCTCGTATGCCCGAATTTGTGGGTAACTGGGTATAAGTTTATTTTGGTAGGTTTTTGATTATTTATATTTTTCCTTTCTTAAAATAGTGAAAACTGTATGAAATTAAAAGAAAATATTGGAGGAAATAAAGATGTTATTTATTGTTGGGCTTAAACTGGTTAAAATGTGTTGTTTGAAGTGTATATAATCATAATAATAATAATAATAATAAATATTATAATAATAAAAATTATAATAATAGTAATAATAAGAATAGTAATAATAGTAAATACTACTACAATTAATAATAATAATAATAATAATAATAACAATAATAATAATAATTAAAATAATAACAATAATAATAACAATTAAAATAATGATAACAATAATAATACCAATAATAATAATACCAATAATAATAATAATAAAAATAATTATAATAATGATAATATAATAATAATAATAATTATAGTAAATAATACTACTAATAATAATAATAATAATAACAATATTAATAATAATAATAATAAAAATAATAATAATAACAATAATCATCTTTATTAAAGGTCGGAAAGATACATATAACAATTAACATAAGATCGTGTGAGCTTTTGAATCGACCTTGCAGATTATGGCTTGTGGTGGCAGGAAACTCGACGAACCGGAGAAACTCATATGTTACATTTGTTGATCATCGTACCATCTCACATACATCCCAGGTTTCGATGAGAAGCGAGTGTATTAAGTCAACCGGACAGTTTTAGCCAGTTTACTGTCAATGAACATATCAAAAACAATCTATATGCATTTGTATCATGTTTTTCGATTATTGTTCGGGGCGCTTCTTTCAGCCAGAGGTGTTTTGGACTGTTAGAAAAAATCAACTAGTACCTAAATAAAATGTATATCACCGAAACAGACATTTTAGTGGTAAATATACTGATATAAATACCTTACTTTTTAAAATCGGCTGAGAAATAAAAATTCCACATGCAAAACGTTGCTTTTGATAGGACCTTTTCAATGCAAAATTCTGCTGCGTCAAAAAAATTAAAAAATAAATAAAAATAATAATTTCTATCCAAAAATAAAAGTTTTATAGCTAAATATTAAGGCTGACTGAAGTAATTTGAGATTATTTGATTTTCTTCTGTGCCATCAACAAGGAATTTACATGGGAAAAGCCCCACCAAAATAACATTTTGGCTGTAAAGTATTTATTTCTCAACCTACTTTCGAATATTTACCACTAAAAATTCCAGTTCCAATGATATATAATTTATGAACCTAAAATTGCTCAAGTTAATGCTGAAAAACCTTTGGCTGAATCAAGTACCCCAAACAATAGGACATAAATTTTGCAAGAATAATTCATATTTCTTGAAAAAAATCCAAACGATCAGCTTGAAACCAAATCTGCAGCTTGGTCGAATTGATTGAGTGTACGTATTGCCACTACCTGCGGCCCCTAGAGACCAGCAGCAATACGTCTTAAATGGATTGGAGGCGATATGGAAGAGTAATTGTGAATTATATTTATGAAAAATGTTTGAACTGGAAAACAAGATGACTTGGTGAATATGTATTTGATAAATCATCCATATGATTTCTATGGTGGCATTAAACTGCCGTCGAGATAATTAATTTAGTCGCGATACTTGTTTCAGCTATTAAGACGACTTTTAAGCCCTTATAAGTCGACTTATAAGAACAAAGTCTAGATAAGTATCACGACAAACTTTAACCATGAAGTCATGATAATGCTCTAAAGTGACATGCTCGATTAATATGTCGCGTTAGCTTTTAATCTTCGGATCACTAGGATTTTAAGAAAGGCTTCACTGCGCATTTCCCGTTTCACTCAGTTTAATTTGACTGCCACTCCAGAGCATTACTTCTGCTAACACGGCAAGAGTAACTTTTTGGAGTAGTTTTTCTTATAAGTCGACTTATAAAGGCTTAAAAGTCGTCTTAATAGCTGAAAAAATTATCGCGACTAAATTATCTCGAAGGCAGTTATATGCCACCATAGATTTCATATGGGGTTGATATTGCTGGCAGTTATACACATTACTAAATAAAAGTGCATGTTGATTATAAAACAAGAATTTAAGTTAGCCTTAAAGCATCATATGAATTAAAATCAATGATTTATGCACCAAAAACTAACAGGGTCGTCGAGATTTCCCTAGCACTCTATATCATTAACAATAATTAAATCTATTATTTGATGGGGCCTAGTTTAGTGCACATGTACATCGAATATGTAACTGAAACACTTCATGTTGGTTTTACCCGTATTTGGATTGACACCCATTATTCTTCTAGATCGCCCCCAGTTCCTTTATAAGTGGCACACGACAGTCTTGGTTTTTTTAACTCACGGCGTCCGGTTTGTTTAGGAAATAAAATATTTCGAGCGGGTTTATATTGTCCCAGATCAAAACCTGGTTGGCGGGACTAGAAGACCATCGATACCAAGGTTCGTAGGCCCGCGGTTTCGATGTGTTTCAAGACCCAACCACCAGGTTTTGATCTCGCACAATATAAACCCGCTGGAAATATTTTATTTTTTATCTTACATGGATTTTTATGTATTTTATACGCTCGATTTCGAGAAATTGAACGTAATACAAATACATTCTCACAACTTACATTGTACGTCCATCTCTCAGCACCAAACGAAGAAACTACACAGCTTTATCGTGTTTCGAACAAGTTCAATTTGTTGTTTAAACGTAACGTTGCCTTAAAATAACGTAGTCGTTGTTTTGGATGTTTTCCGACGTTGAAAATCGTTTAAAATGACGTCCTAATGGTTGAGGTCGGAATCTACAGTTTTCTTTGAAATCAGACTATTTTCAGACATGTACACTAATTACGTTAAATAACTTGAATTCTATTTTTCAAAACTAAAAACATGCCCGGTTCCTGAAAGACCATATAATTTCCTCTCAAAATATAGCAAATACATGCTAGAAAGCAATAAAGTCAGTTTTTCTGCCTACAAATACAATTCATTTACCCCACCCACTCAACACTCAAAAAAGGAAAACATGACGTTTATAGACACACGGCAGCATATACCTGTCCCTTATTTGAGATATAACACATCCATAATTGAATGACAAACACTCCAAATTGTCATAAAAATGCTATTTCTACATACCTTATCCGGCTTTTTTTTTCGTAATCTTATGTCGAATGGAGAAATGCAGTAAATTATAAAATAAAGCTACCATTTACAACATAGCCACCAGTTACTAGTTTCTGTTTACAGCCTCTATATCGGTCACAGTACAAAATGTTTATTTACACCAAAATTAACTATTATGTCATACTAAGTCAAAAACACCACATTTGTGGATTTCTTTTTTATTGTCTAGCCTGTACATGGCTTTTAATCTCTTAGATTTCTGTTTTATAAGAAATTCCACATGGACATTCATTCGAAACTAAGGAATCTCCCCTGAACGACGTGACGTCAGAGGTTTATATAGCTTTTTTAAAAACTCCTCAATAGCCAATCAGCATTGAGTATTTTCATAAACCATGTTAGCTTTTTCTACATAACTTCACAGACATATTAATAAACAGATAGGAAATTTACTTTCTTAACCAAAATATAATGTGGCACATTAACTTTTCCTTCTATCTTCTCTCAATTATTCACTGATTTTGATGAGAATACAGTCAAAAGATTCATAGCGGTGAATAGCAAAATGGAATAATAATAATTTATGCTTATTTTCCAAAAAAGAAATTGTATAAAAAGATATTTAAAGTGTTAAAAATGTCATCATAGGCAAAGAAAGGTATATTACCATCATGCCTACTTACCGCTGTAATTGTTTGTTTCCAGTTTCACTACACTTAATCTTAATTATGTTTTTATATGGCTCCCGTTTGTCCTTATTATGTTTTTATATGGCTCCCGTTTGTCCTTATTTTCAGTACTGTTCAACGTTTATTCTACAAGCACATGCTCAGTAGTTGTGCATCTTCATAAACGTGTAATTACAAACAAAACTATCATAAGCAATGCACGTTTCCTTAGCCAGTTCATACTCCTGGTATTTGTTCAAACCTTTACCACTTGGACTATAATGCTTCTTACGCTATCAGGCGACATTTATCCTAATCCAGGTCCTGACATGATAAATACGTCATCCAGCTCAAACTCTACTAAACGATAACTCGTTTTCGTCCATTTCCGACATGTTACACTTTTCGCAGAATTCGCAGAACCTATCTGTTGTTCATTACAACGTTCAGAGTATTTTCCACAACTTAGACATCCTAAAAACGGAACTATTCCGTTTTGATATTTTTTAACATTTTCTGAAACCTGGCTAAATGAGTCGATTGATACAGAGGAACTTATATTTCCGTCCTTTCACACACCTGAACGCAGGGATCGGATCGGGGATAGCCATGGCGGAGTTTTAGTTTATATCAAAGAATCTTTGCACTTTACTCGTAGAAAAAACTTGGAACTAAACCGGTTAGAGTGTATATGGATTTAAATTACACTTAATAACAAACATATACTGTTAGGCGTATTTTATAGACCACCTACCTCTGATGCGATTTAAAGTAATACGATAGAAGACTCAATAAATCTTGCCGTCGATACAGGCCTATCAAATATAAGCTTTACCGGTGACCTCAATTATAATATGTACTCCCAAACTAGTTCGCGCAAAATTGAATCGCTTTGCCAACAATTCAGTCTCAACAATTCATTGGGACCAAACAATTAATGAACCAATATATTTCACTGAAAATTCATCCTCCCTTATAGATATTATACTAGTTTCTAATAACGATATTTTGCAAACTAGTGGTGTAGCTGAACCATTTCTTAATCAATATCAACGGTATCACTGTCATATTTATGGTATTTTTAAGTTTAAAAAACAGATATTTAAATCGTATTCTCGACGTGTTCGACTTTATGATCAGGGGGACTACGATCAGCTACGGGAAATGACTAGTTTAATAAACTTGAGAGCATTAGTAAATGAGGAACTAAACATTTATGCAAAACAGGTATCTGATAAAATCCTGGAATCAAGTGACTCGTGTATATATATCACAATAAGGCCGTATGAGCCACCATGGATTAATAATACTGTTAAACGACAAATACGTTCAAGGAAACGCGCTTACACATAGGCCAAACGCACTAACTCTATAGTTAATTGGGATCAATTTAAACGAATTCGAAATGAAACAGTAGCCCTAATCGGCAAGTCTAAACAGTCTTCTTATCAAACTCTCTCAGAAAATTTAACGTCGGAATCATTTTCTTCTTAAGACTGGTGGAACACTCTAAACAATTAATATCAAACCAAACTTTAAACAATCGATACCATCTCTGAATGATGATGGTAAAATTATCACAGATGCTTTTAAAAAGGCCAAACTTACTAAACAATTATTTTCAAAGTCAAACGCTATTGAATGACGAAAACATTGTTCTTCCAACTATCTACCCGAATGTAAACAACATTAGTCTCCATTTGCCTTCCTTTACACCACTTGAAGTTCATAAAGTACTGAAAATACTTCCCACGGGAAAAACCGCTGGCTCTGATGAAATAAACAATCGCGTTTTTCGCGAAATAGCCCAAGAAATTTCCCAACCTCTTTGTGACCTCTTTAACAAATACTTAACCATTGGCCACACAAGTACATAGCTACAGACCTATACCTCTCCTAAGTGCAATCGATAAAGTATTTGAAAGGCTACTTTTCAAATAGATATTTAACTTCCTTCGTGATAAATTCTTTTTGTCAAGCGTTAGATGATGGCAAAGAAATTCATGTTATTTTTTTGGACATAAGTAGAGCATTCCACCGTGTTTATCACAAGGCTCTTCTTCTAAAGCTAAAGGCGGTCGGCATATCCGATGACCTTCTTAAGGTGCTTGCTGATTACCTGAGTAACAGGCGTCAACGCGTTGTCATTCCAGGAGCGAAATCTAGCTGGAACACTATACATGCTGGTGTCCCTCAAGGCTTGATTATCGGTCCCTTACTTTTTCTAGTTTTCATAAATGACATCTTTTCTGAGATAAACATTAGGCTATTTGCAGATGATACAAGCTTGCATATGATCACTGAAGATAATAACGAAATTGATAACACTGCTGCTACTTTAAATGGCGATATTGCACAACTTACAGAATGGGCAAGCACATGGCTTGTTACGTTCAATCCCTAAAAGACGGAATCCCTGCTTATATCACGGAAACGAAACAAACCTATTAACCCTCCTCTAATAATGTTAAATCAACATATTACTGAAGTTCAAACCCACAAACACCTGAGCGTCCATCTTTCAAACGACGGTAGTCGCATAAAGAGTATGAAAAAAGCCTGGTCTAGAATAAACACAATGAGAAGACTTAAACATCGTCTTTAATAGTAGGAAATCTTTGGAAGTTGTATACCTTTCGTTTATTAGACCGCTCTTAGAGTATGTAGATGTCCTCTGGGATAACTGCACCAATTTAGATAAACTTGAAATTGACAGAATACAAAATGAAGCGGCACGTATAGTAACCGGAACTACTCAGTTAATATCTCTACAGGCTCTACAGGCTCTTTATAATGAAGTAGGGTGGGAATTACTTCAGACCCGTAGATCTAAACACAAACACGTGCATTTTTATAATATGGTTCATAACTTAACGCCATACTATCTCTTTGCCTTAGTCCCTCCTCTAGTTAGCACGACCTCAACTTATAGCCTAAGAAACGCCAACGACTTCCAGGTACTTGCTTTTCGTACCAATCTGTACGGTAACTCATTCATTTTTTCTTTCACTCGCGAATGGAATAAATTGCGTATGAACGCACGAAATACAGTTTCAATTGTCTCTTTCAAGCAGCATTTAAACCAGCATGTTGTCCAAATTCCTAAATATTAATATCTAGGAAACAGACGCGAACAAAGCATCCATGCTCGTCTACGTACTAAGTGTAATTCTCTAAACCATCATCAGTTTCTCAAAAACATATTTGACTCACCATTATGCACGTGTTGAAGTATAGAAAACAGTCAATACTTCTTCTTATTTTGCCCTGTTAACAACCATATACGCGCTTATTTCACCGCTATGCACAGTATCGCTAAACAATATACTATTTGGATTACCAACGCTGTCTTATGAAATAAATGCGTCTATCGTTGAAGCTGTCCGTAAGTATATGTTAGCGAGTAAAAGAAATATAAAAAGATCGGACAGGGAATCTTATTTACATTTAGGGAGTAGTTTAATGAGACTGGATTCATTGTAAAACTCGATGTGTGGCTTAGTCGGCCCTCGCACCATGAGGGGTAGTGTCCGGTGTGTCCAAGTGACCGAACTATCTTTTTTACTTATATACAATTAACTCACAAATTATTCTCTCTTTCTCTAGCATATTTTTTAATTAGATTATTTCAAAATGCCAAGTTTTTTTCTGTTTTCTTCCTTTTTTATATGCATATAATCATCTATAACTTTTCGTTGCATTGAAAACATATTTAAGTTATCCGCTATGTAAATCGATATGCATTTAAATCATTGTCCCCATGGAAAAGATCTCTATAAGCATTTTGCTTTCGTTCCAATCCATTTACCTATTGTATGTAACATTTGTATAATGCGTTATCTTTGAAATAAAATATGTTTAAACCAACATACCCAGTAAAAAAAGTAAGAGTTTTGAATTATTTATTCCTACTTTCTATAGCGACACAACATAAAATATACTTCCTTTCACGGACAAATAATGAAACGTGATGTAGCGTTTTATGAGATTGCAGACAATTAGTTATTTTGATTTTACTGGGAACATCTCATTTGTATTCGATGAATTTCACTAGAGTATATATTAGTCGTGTTACAAACACTTTTCTGAATTGATGGCATTACATAATAATAAAAAACGGCTTTCTAATACAAAATAAAACTAACAGGCGTTTCCGACACTAATGGGAATTGTGCCAGGGAACTAACGTGCTCTTCCGATATAAAAAAACACACACGCTTAAAGTGATACGCGGCAACCTTGACGGTTTTATCTCGTCAAGCATTAAAATGAGTCTCAGTGTATTAATCCCGTATCATTTTGACTTTAAATCTGCTTTCAATACATACGCTCAAGAGATATGAAAACGCAACACGGGAATTTCCGCTTTATATTGTATATACTGCACACTTAATTCCACATAATATTCCAAAGAAATCCCAAGATGTTTTGTAAAAAAAAGTTGCAGTTAATTAGAGAAATGACATAAATGTGATGTTGTAGACGTTTTAATCACACTACACCTTGT
This sequence comes from Cyrtodaria siliqua, assembly GCA_037043455.1. Classification (NCBI taxonomy): domain Eukaryota; kingdom Metazoa; phylum Mollusca; class Bivalvia; order Adapedonta; family Hiatellidae; genus Cyrtodaria; species Cyrtodaria siliqua. Next base: position 1,116,368 of record JAWPHD010000005.1, read on the forward strand.
ACAAGAATTTCATAAATATTGAAAGTTGCTCTTTGAAAAACTGAGCCAGTTCAGTACTGTATTTAACGTAAAGAGTTGGCAATATTTTGCATCCTAAGTTTGCTCACATACTTGAACCAAACGCGTACTCTGTCAATATTGAAACTTTGAAGGAATACTAATAGTTGTGTTATGTGTTGTTTAAGTCTTTTTTCCAAAAGGAAAGGTCTAACGTAGCCATGTACCATTCGATTAACAGCAGCATATTACACATACAATATATAGCGGAAGTGCCAATGTTGCGTTTTCATATCTCTTGCGTGTATAATTAAATACAACTTTGAGTTTTAATTTTTTCTTTCTCATAATACGTAATGTTTGAATTTATCATACACTTCCCTATAAATACGTTGTTTTTGAATATACGATACGACATAGACCTAGCTAGTCATATCAATCAGGACTTTATCACACGCGTGAAAAATATAGGGTGAAAAAATGTCATATCACGGAAATAACCGAATGTTCTTCATGACTAGTTCAGCGGAGAGATACGGAAATTATCGATTAGTTACGATTGTATAGGATTTGTCACGCGTATGGCGTATGTCGTCTGCATACATCCGGGCCAAATTTTTGGCTATACATCTACATCTACATCTGTACGTTGAGCTGTTATCTTCGACCATAACTCAACGGAAATGACTTGACTAGTAATGCTAAGAAGATGAAATAAAAGAGATGATAGATAGATAGAAGTAAAATAAAGAAATAAATAAGGCATAACACACGGACCATAAAGAGAGTTTAACACATGTATAATAAACCGAATGATATAGAACCATCCGTGGATGAAATAACCATGTGTGACATTCAAATCCAATGGCATTCATTTGAAATCAAATTTCGGAAAAAGAAATGGTATATATCTTAACTTACGCGACAGACTTGAACACATCAGAATGGGATTACATCTATTGATAATATTATTGTTTTCTCCCTGGAAGTTAACTGAAGTTAACAGTGCCACATAGTCATTGCTGAAGTATTTGATAAGTAGAATAAACAAGAAATATCACTTTAAGTGACAAATGTCCCCGAAGTGTCCTTTGACCTGTAAGTATGACCTTGACCTTGGAGCCATGGACCTGGATTTAATGCGCGACACGTCGTTTGGTTGTGGTGAGCACTTGTGCCAAGTTATTTGAAAATCCGTCCTGGCATGCAAAAGTTATTGACCGGACACGATTTGACCTTTGACCTCTAAGTGTGACCTTGATCTTGGGGTCACAGACCTGGATTTGTGCGCGACACATCGTCTTGTTGTGGTGAGCACTTGTGCTAAGTTATTTGAGAATCCGTCCATGAATGCCAGAGTTATTGACCGGACACGATTTGACTTTTGACCTCCAAGTGTGACCTTGACCTTGAAGACCTGGTAATTGCGTGCGACACATTGCCTTGTTATGGGGATCACTTGTGCCAAGTAATTTAAAAATCCCTGCAGGGGTTGTGACGTTACGGTCCGGACACGAAAATGCGTACCTGTTTTGACCTATAAACTGCAAGTGTGACCTTGACCTTTGAGGTATGCACTGAGTATTGCGCGCGACACATCGTCTTGTTATGGTGATTACTTGTGCCAAGTTATTTAAAAATCCTTGCAGGAGTTGTGACGTTACGGTACGGACACGAAATTGTGTACCTGTTTTGACCTATGAACTGCAAGTGTGACCATGACCTTTGAGGTACGGACCTGGGTTTTGCGCACGACACATCATCTTGTTATGATGATCACTTCTGCCAAGTTATTTAACAATCCCTGCAGGGGTTGTGACGTTACGGTCCGGACACGACATTGCGTACCTGTTTTTGACCTATGAACTGCAAGTGTGACCTTGACCTTTGAGGTACGGACCTGGATTGTGCGCGCGACACATCGTCGTGTTACGGTTATCACGTGTGCCAAGTTAATTAAAAATCCATACAGGGGTTTTGAAGGTACAGTCCGGACACGAACTGCGGAATGACGGACGGACGGACAGACAGACGGACGGTGCGATAACCTTAGTAGTAATCGCACCGTCCGTCTATACGTATTCCCTCCTTCCATCTTCTCCATATGAACGGAACCACATAAACGTCACATCATGCTATATATTGCACCGGTTGCATGGGCATATATCATAATAAGACAAGTATCAATCGAAGCAGGTTCGAATCTGAATCCGGAGAGCACGTGTTCGATACTCAATGTTGGGCACCGTTGGGATATTTCATTGTTCCTGAGGCAAACAGTTCTCTTCGGCACGTTTGTCGGATGTGGACGTGTTTCGCAGTCCGAGCACGTTAGTGAACCGTAGGTTCGAAAGTAAGATTTTGACAAGGTTCCCGATTTCCTATGTATCCTCCACCTCTCTCTGAGGCTCGAAATTGTCTAACCATTGTGTTGATGGGCCGCTAACCAACAAGTAATGATTTATGTTCCAGTCGAAGTCGATATAGATTGCTGGGATATATACTGAACAAAAAAAGAAACGTCCGTTGATGTTAATGCTGAGTGTATAGACAGCAAAACAGGAAAAGATTAATGATGTTTTTAAAATAATTAGATAGATCTGTAATATGTAACCATGATCTTATCGGGGTAAACTCAACAACACCAATCCGTGATTTAGGGTTCTATATATACGAGTATTTATACAATAGTCCAAAAAAAGATGTTTTTGAAAAGTTCAGTACACAACGGAGTTAGCCCCCTTTATCTTAAAACATGCATTTTGACCACAAAAAAAGAAATTAAAACGAAATTTATCAAAATTTGCCTGAGACAATATTCTCTATATGTTCCTTACCAAAAGAAAATCACAAAAACACATAACACAGATTGTGTAGATGGCAGATTTTGATAATCAACAATCTTCAAATTACCTCCCTTTAACATTTCCGTATCATACATAAAAGAGTATTGCTTGGCAATGAAAGATCGGATGAATTCGAAAACCAGCCAGATTGAACAGGTAACGCCAGAATTATGACCCTTGATTTTTTTTGATTTTTATATTGGGAACTCGGGTCAAACTCATGGTTTCCGCTCAAAAACTTTTGTTAGGAGCGAGGTATTGCGAAGAAACTTGCAGGGTATGTAGCTTATATGGAAATGAAGGTCGGGATTGCATTTGGGGCTACTGTGGTCAAAGTCGTTGTTACTAAAAAAAGAGAAAAATGGTTTCCGCTCAATAACTTGTGTTTGAAGTGAAGTTTTGTGACGAAACTTCCTGGTAGGTAGAATCTGTGGAAAGGAAGGCTGAGATTGGCATTGGGGACACTGGGTTCAAGGCCAAAATCATTGTTACTAAAAACAGAAAAACGTTTCTGCTGAATAATGTTTGCCAAAATCATTGTTACTAAAAACAGAAAAAACGTTTCTTCTGAATAATTTTTGTTAGGAATGAGATATTGCAATGAAACTTGCTGGATATGTATCTATAGAAAGGAGGGTTGGGATTGCGTTTGTATAGAAAAATGGTTTCCGCTTAATAAATTTTGTTTGGAGTGGGATATTGCGACGAAACTTGCTGGGTAGGTAGCCTTTGAGAAAAGGTAATGGGGATCACTGGGTTATTAAAAATAGAAAAATGGTGTCTACTCAATAACTTTTGTGAGGAATGAGGTATTGCAATGAAACCTGCAGGGTATGTAACTTATATAGAAAGGAGGGCTGGGATTGCGTTGAGGCTACTGGATTCACGGTCAAGGTCACTGTTACTAAAAATAGAAAATGGTTCCGGCTCAATAACTTTTGTTAGGAGTGAAGTACTACGGCAAAACTTGCTGGGTTGGTAGCATTTATGGAACGAAAGATTGGGATTGCATTTGGGGCCACTGGTTTCAAGGTCAATGTCACTGTTACTAAAAATAGAAAAAATGGTTTATGATCAGTAACTTTTGTTATGAGTAAGGATCACAAGTTTACGGATCTCGACTAGTGATCAAAATGGCGCCCATGTGTGTGTGTGTCAGCTTATACGTCCGTGTGTTAGTCCGTGCGTCCGATTCATTTCTTAATATCTTCTTTGTTAAATGCAGGATTTTCACCAAACTCAACCAAAATGTTCATTATATGGATCCAACATCATGTGCAAATTTTGGGTTGCTGTGACTTACTCTCGACGAAATATATGTCACCTCCGGTCTCCACTGCTACATGTGTATCTATCTCCTTTCTTGCAGGATTTTCACCAAACATCACCAGGATGTTCTTTATATGCATCTAACATCATGTGCAAAATGTTGGGTCTTTATGACCTACTTTCGACGAAATATAGGTCATGTCCGGTCTCTGCTACGACATGTGTATCTTGTCTCTTTCTTGCAGGATTCTCATCAAACTTCACCAGAATGTTGCTTATATGCATCCTACCTCATTTGCAAAACTTTGGGTTGCTGTGACCTACTTTTATCAAAATTTAGGTGATGTCCTGTCTCCGCTACGGCATACGTATCTTGCATTTTTCTCGTAGGATATTCACTAAACTTCACCAGAAAGTTCCCTATATGCAACTAACATCATGTGCAGAATTTCTGTTCGCTGTGACCTACTTTTCACAAAATATAGGTCATGAACGGTCTCCGCTATGACATACTTATCCAGGATTTTCACCAAACTTCACCAGAATCTTCCTTATATGCATTTAACGTCATTTGCAAAATTTCAGGTAACTGTGACGTACTTTTGACAAAATATAGGTCGTATCCGATCTCCGCTATAACATGCATAATTTGACCTTGATCGCAGTGACCCGAAATGCAATTCCAAGCTTCTTTTTCATATAAGCTACCTACCCTACAAGCTTCATCGCAATATCACATTCCTAACAAAAGTTATTGAGCGGAAACCATTTAAATGCCATTTAAATGCATTAACTGTTAATGATATTAATTCAAAATGTTATGATCAAATACAAAATCTGGACCTTTATAATAGGGCTTCTAGTTTAAAAGAAGTACTGATGGGAATTTAGGACGACAAGCTTGGATATAAGAGCCATTTCAGCCAGTAGAGCATCCACAGGCCCTCTTGGCCTCTTGTTTGAAGGATACAACTATGTGATGTCTGGTTCAATTACTACACCAGGGCTTACTAATCTAGTACCTGAGGGGGTTTCTGTGTGCGTAAAGGATCCCCTAAAATTCTCTCCAGAATCTTGTATGAGACCATCTGGGGGGAATATGAGGGTGATAGCCTGACATCATTGTGCAGTCCAGGAAATGCAAGATAACTAGTAACTGCACATGTTTGCATGCTCTGATGTGATTAAATTGAAGTATAAAAGCAACTTAATGTGGGTGGGATAAATCAGTATGGAATTTGCAGTGTACTTCTTTTGACAACTACACTAACTTTAAGATACTTCATCGCATTTTGATTACATTTTGCATTGCTATTAGCTCTATTTATTGTTTTTTGTTATATAAAGGAAAATCACTTAACATGTTAGACAGTAAAAACAGCATGTTGAAGTATGACAAATAAGGTGGGAGGGGTAAATCGAATCAGATTTATCTTTTATCTTGTGTAATGTAAAAGCCATATATCTTGCAACTGAGTCAATATTCAGTCTCAGTATGATCATATTGCCTCTATTTAAGTAGTACTGGCACAGCGAGGACACCAAAAGGGCAGCTACAATTCTGGTTCCGAGTTATTCCCTTTACGGTATACATAACATGATATTCCATCCTTTTTCTGCATGCACAACATTTGGTTGAGCCTGCTTTGAAGCTGCAACTTAACACCAAGTTCTCCAGGTAAAGCCGACGATGATTGTTTGGTAAGAAGTAATCCATCTTTCCCTTCATAGCCATATCATATAGATTTGTATCAACGTCCGTTTTGTCTAGGCAGTGAATTTGTGCAACGACCTTAAAAGATGCCCACATGTAGCAAAACCTATGGGAGGCAACTCACTGATATCCATCGCCAGCTGTGATGATGCAGATGATGGCTCAACGCGTTCATATTATTGCATTTTGTGTTGTGCATAAGTACTTTGACTAGATTCTGCTCTACTTTACTTAAAATCTCATCTCCATTTGGGTCGTTCAACGTCTTTTCAAAATCATTCAAATACTCGATCGGATTTGCTTTCGGTGTTGCAAGTTTAATTCCCACTAGCTGGTGGTATCGCAACCAATGAGCGTATGCACTCCTGAAATTACAAAACAAAGTTCTTCATTCTTTGAAACCATAAGACGAATAGGTCTATACCTTGTAGAATCGCATACGCCTGCTCGCATCCACATCTCACCAAGTCCGTGAGATTGCAGTGTGGCCCAGAAATAGAAAGCTAGCACCAACACGTCTGTGTCATTAGACGGGATAACAAGCATTTGGCACAAACATTTGTTGCGTGAATAACATGAGGGATTAATCGCTGATCAGCTTCTTCGAACTTTTGGTTTAAATGAGAGTAGTTAATTAAATTGTCTTATGTTATTGACTGATTTGGTGATGGTTGCAGGTCTCCTGCGACTCCGCTGAATACAATTTCAATAGCTGGACTGGTGCATTTGTCTCTTTTAATACCTGTCACGTTTGTCTCTCTGGCTTTTGTCTCTGAGACACTATAATTCATGGTGCAATAGCTTTGTGAACCGTTAAGTTCACGATACAGACTATTAACAGCGAGCATGTCAGGATAAATAATTTCCCACTGTGCTACAAATTCTTTCTTTCTAAAGCGTCCAATAATTCCTGCGCTACCCTTCTGAGAACGAGTATTTGTTTGTTCTAAACACTGGTCAGCTCTTACTGGTTAATGCCAGATACCGTTTCTGGCAGTCAAACCTGTTGAATTATGGCAAAATAGCCCGCACTACTAGTATGTTGAGGTGGATATTCCAATCACCCTCTTCAATCAGTAGCTGCTTGCTCCTGTCAATTTTCGTTTCAAAACACTGCTTTTCAGGTCATTTACAAGAGCCAATTCTGCTTGGTATATCTCAATACCCTCTTCTTTATAGAACTAAAACCACTGAAGCCTTTCCATCGATTCTTAAAGAAAAATCATATCCTTAAAAGATGGCGTACCGCCTCGAACAGATTGTACCACGTTCGGCCCAAAGACTGAGTTCGCTGTACATATACATTCGGCGCCACTATTTAGATACCTGCCAATGCATCAGAGACAATGTGGTTCATATGGCATGATCACAAACTTAGAAAGAGATTGGAGAACTCAGCTGGATGCACCATAGTTATTTCACGTGCTATATGGTCTACAACCTCGTCACATGTAATGGCAAGTTGCTGAAGAACGTCATTAAGGGATTCATTTGACTTATACATACAGGGATCAATAAAAAAACCAGAGAGAATCAGAAGAACTAAGTTCAAACCTATTGAGATCAATACAGTTCATAAAGATGCCCCATTGCCTGTAGAAATGGACACATAAAGATGCCCCATTGCCTGTAGAAATGGACACATACAGATGCCCCATTGCCTGTAGAAATGGACACATAAAGATGCCCCATTGCCTGTAAAAATTGACACATAAAGATGCCCCACTGCCTGTAGAAATGGACACATAAAGATGCCCCATTGCCTGTAGAAATGGACACATAAAGATGCCCCATTGCCTGTAGAAATGGACACATAAAGATGCCCCATTGCCTGTAGAAATGGACACATTCTGGCTTTCAATCACTAACAAAGCCAAGCTGCAGAAACTGATAAAAAAAACAAATTTACGAGGAGAACTGCTAGTACACATGTCCAGTTATTGAAATTGTATTCAGCGGAATAACAGGAGAACTGCGAGTATCACCAAGTCAGTCAATAAGGGAATGTACTTTACGTCACTATTCGCAGTTAGAATAATGAAGAAGAAGAATCGAAGAAGTAAATCAGCGATTAATCCCGCCATTCATTCATCAAATACTGGTGCCAAAAAGTTGGTTATCCTGTCAAACAACACTGACGTTTATGTGCTGGCTTGTATTTTTTGGCCATACTCCAATCTGATGGACTTGGGGAGATTTTGATATGAGCAGGCGTATGAGATTCAACAAACTGTGTACTTCCAGCAAACAATGCGCTCATTGGTTGCGGAGTGGGAATTTAACTTGCAGCACTGAACAGTATTTGAATGATTTTGGAAAGACGTCGAACAAACCAAATGAAGAAAACGTTTTAAGTAACGCAGATCAGTACCTAGTCAAAGTACATTAAGCACAACACAGAATGCTATGGCCGAGTTAATATACCACATGTATCATCACAGCAAGTCGATGGATATCAATGAGCTGCCTCCGACAAGTTTTGCTACATGTGGGCACCTTTTAATGTCCTTGTACACTCATATGTACACATTCACCTCCTGGACAACATGGAAGTTTTTGCAAAGCTATATGGATATGGAAAGAAAGATGGATTATTTCTACCAAACAATCATCATCGGCTTTACCTGAAAAACTTGGTGTTGCAGCTGCAAATAATGCTCAACTAAACGTTGTGCATGCACAAAATGGTGGAATGTCGTGTTGTATATACTGTAAATGCAAAGTGGAAATAACTCGTAACCAGCCCTTTTTTTTTTCAAGACTTATCTCTAGAAACATTGAAATCATATTAAATTTGTTAAAACTAGCTATAGAAAATACACTAAGGTTAAAAATTAGTAAAGCTATGGGCTAATATGGACTTTAGAGGATTATGTCTATCTACAGCGGCCATCTTGGACTCCGTCTTGGATTTCTGGGACCGCACCGTGATGTCAGGCTATCATCCTCATTTTTATTTTTTCCTTAGATGGTCTTATACAAGGTTCAAGATAATTTAAGGGGACCTTTTATGAAGACAAAAAGCACTCAGATACTGTATTATACGTAGGTCGACGGTTTAAGGCCCGCCATGTAGTTGAAAACACACTTCATAATGCAACTTAAGTGGTAAATATTACTTAATATTACTTAAGTCAAAATTTAAGATATTATAAGATTAAATATCATTATTAACCTCTCAGGGATACTACAAACCATATATTTTAAGATAAATATTTAGCTGTAGGCTTTATTTATCAATAACCTTATTAGCTACATTAAGAAAACGTCTTAAATCGATAGAAATGGGTGTTTAAAAAATGGATAAAATTTGACTTAAGATATTGCTAAGAAGCTTTATAAATACGGACCCAGCTAATAAGCGGTGTTTTTTGGAGGAGGGATTTGGGATTATTCAAGAGTTTTCTTGCTATGGGTATTTTTAAAAAGCTATTTTATTGCCAGTTAGATGTTGTAGAGCTCATATTAATTATAAATAGGGGTAAAAATATGGTAAAAAGACGCGATGACGTCATCGTTCCAAAATGATCTTCAATATGTCATAATTATCTCCTATATTTTTCATGGTATTTTGATAAATATTTCAACTTTTTTCAAGTTTTTTAGAACGCTTTTAAATAAACCTTGTTTGAAATAGTTCATCAGCCCCTTTAAAAGCTTGTCATCTCTGCAGAGTTTTATTAAACATCTTAAGATAAGTCTCAAAATGTTAAAATCGTTCGCTTGTTTTCACCTAAGCATTCAATGTAGACAAGTATGTGTGCACCAAGTGCAGAAATATCACATGTATAAGAACATGAAATGAAATGCGTTTATTTGAAAAGTGTAATGTATAGTGAAACATTTAAGAAATTGATTTATGATTAAAATGGTCGTAAGTTGTTTCACATAACGGGGCCCTGTCCCGCGTGGGTTCGCTCGCATGCGAAGGCTTGTTTGATTGGAAACTGCATTCATCTCATTTCCCAATGAAGTTGCTGTTCCAGCATAACCTAATATGATGTGTTAACGGGCGGTAAAGGGCTCATATAAGAATGATTGACAGAGCGGGGTAATGTAGGTTTCATTTATTTAATAATAATAGTGTTTTTATTGGAATGTATGTCGTTCCTATCCTACAGTGTAATGCATCATAATAGATCATACATAGTGTAAAAAAACTTAAATAAAATCTGTTTAAACAAAAGGTCAAAGACAACGTGACCTTCAAAAGTGTTAAATGTACAGTCTAAATAGTGTGGTCTTAAAGTTCTCCGGCCACGTTTTGTTTCATGAACATGTTTATGTTTATTTAATCGAAATCAATACACAACAATTGATATTTACAATTCACACATTGCAATATCTGTGAGATTTTATTTGATGACGTAGAAAACTTTGAACAGGTAAATTAATGCACAGGTAAATGTATTTATCAATTATCTGGCAATAGTTGTGCAGCTATACAATTCAGATTTACCTCATTTCCCCATGCAGTCACACAGTGGTAAAATTAGTATCTACGTCATGCAAATAATACTTATTTTTATTTACAACTTAGTAGCGGTTTTCAATGAATGTTTCTCCCCGAGACTATCAAGAAATGTTCGTATGATGTTTAAGAGTTAAATTTGTTAATTGATAATGCTACAAAAAGGGAGGCCATTCATCTGTAAGTTCTACTTGTAACTGTGTATATGTGTTTGTATTAGGAATGAGCATACACCTAATACGTTTGCACTCAGTGACCTATATGTCAGAGGTCATAGGTCAGAGGTCATGGTCAAAGTAAACTTAAACTCGACCTTGAAATGACGAAACATACTTTTAATTATTTAAATTAAATTCTACCTGACAAATCTTATTGAAAACATTAACATGTTTGTATTGCGGTTGGTAATACAATTCTATTTAATTCCAAAGGGAATAGTTCGTTCTACATAATTTACATAATTTGCTCTTTCAAATGTTCGGCCTAGAGAGGCCTTCATCAAGATTCGCATAACAAATACAAACAATTTGTTGGTAATACACTTATTATGTTTGAAATCAATAGGTCAAAGGTCAACTTTTAACTTTGAAAAAGGTTAAATTTACGTCAAGTTGTGTTGTTACTTTATGTTCTACTTGATATATTTAAGAAACTGATAAGCATGACTGTTTTGCGGTGGGTCGTATACTGCATCCGTTTTGAACCAGTGCATGTCAAAGGTCAAGGTCAGTGAACATAACATTGACCCAAAAAATAGGTACATGTTGCTTGCTTTTGCCAAAATTGCGTTTATTTTACCGCCAAGCTTAAAATAAATACCCCTAGCGCGTAACCAACCCATAGTTAGAAAATACCTTCTTCCGGTAGTGTATTTTATATTTTCTGTGGAATTTATGTATGTGATTAATAGTTCATTTAGTTTATTCCTATTAACGAAAACTTTTAAATTAAGTACAAGTCCTGATGTACACTCTTTTAAAGTCGTATTTGTTTGTGTGCGATGACAGAAATGTGGCAATGAAAATTCTAGAAGGTGTGTTTTCAAGAACAGACTAACCAATTAGGGGTTACCTTAACGAGAAACCATACATCAGATAAATTACAAAACTTCACAAATCCTCGAGCAAAATGTATGAACCTGTACCGATTTCTTAAATGACATGAAAACCTCACATTTTAGGAGTAGTGTACTTCAAACACAGACGACAATTGCACCTAGTCAGATTATCGTGATAGCTTAAAAAGTATTTAGACAGCGTAATTTACTTTGAATTCCGTATTGCAAAGTGTGATAACACTACATTATCAGGTAAGGCGTTCTATATATTGACTCACCCAGTGCGTAACATTGGCACGATGAGCTATATAATATTACCAGCCTTAAGTTCAAAATGTAGTGTACAATTAAATCATAATATAACAAGAAAATCTATAATACACGTATTATAGCATGGGGAGTACGGACATGTTTGAAAGGCATTGAAAGGATGATATTATTAGCATGACATATTAGCAAGAATATGACCGATCGATTATCAGTCAAGTGACACATCTCCAAAATTGGGGAGGTGACAAAATCTGTGTTTGCCGACTTCAGTAGTACATAAATAAAACAATGAAATTATATAATAATTGTATTCAAAGCATTATAGTTTAATTGTCTTTTGTCTTTTGGTTTTGTCTGATTTCAAAATGCCAGTTTGGACGAATGTATTATATAGATAGATAGATAGAAAGAAAGAAAGAAAGAAAGAAAGAAAGAAAGAAAGAAAGAAAGAAAGAAAGAAAGAAAGGAAGAAAGAAAAGAAAGAAAAGAAAGAAAGAAAGAAAGAAAGAAAGAAAGAAAGAAAGAAAGAAAAATAAAGATAGATAGATAGATAGATAGATAGATAGAAAGAAAGAAAGAAAGAAAGAAAGAAAGAAAGAAAGATAGATAGGCAGGCAGGCAGGCAGGCAGGCAGGCAGGCAGGCAGACAGACAGACAGACAGACAGACAGACAGACAGACAGACAGACACAGACAGACAGACAGACAGACAGACAGACAGACAGACAGACAGACAGATAGATAGATAGATAGATAGATAGATAGATAGATAGATAGATAGATAGATAGATACTTTATTGACTTAAACTATTACAGTTTTTCATCATTACAAATATATGATAATTATAATATACACACACGTGACAGATACTAACATTGCAAATACAACAAAATAATCACTTCGTTTATTTTTTGTTTCATACATATTTAAACAATCAAAAACATACACATATTATGGTATGTCAATGATAAACGAGGATGTTCTAAAATAAGATATCTAGTGTTGTTTTTTTTAGTCTGTTAAAATGAATGTAGATAGCCTTAATACAAGTGCATCGGAAATGAATTTACTTAAACTAAGAATAACCTTTTTGTTTAATGACTGCAACAATTCCACAAATTTAAACATGCTTGGTCTAGTTGTGTAATATTTAGGAATGTATTTGTTTCTAATGTTAGAGTAAGTAGTACAGATCAAAATAAAATGATACTCGTCTTCAATATCGTTAGTGTTACAAATTTCGCACACTCTTTCGTTTCTCTCTGTTCTCCCTCTTGAGTATCTCCCTGTTTCTATTCTTAAACAATGAGCGGATAATCTTAATTTTGTTGTACAACTTCTTAATTGTTTGGAACATAATGTTTCTAGATATGTTTCAAAATAATTTTACAAAATTTTAACTGTATTCTCTCAATATCTTTTGATTTTGTAATCCCCCATATTTCACTTCCATAATTTAATATTGATGCCATAAAAGCATCGAAAAGCTGAAGAGATAATTTTGGTTTCAATTCATATTTTCGTATATTAACCAAGAGTATATTCATTGCTTTTAAGGCTTTTCCACAAAGACATTGTTGGTTTAACGAAAAGGAGCTATATATACAGTAACAAATATTTCGATTTTGATGAAGTCCATTGAGATCATGTGAAGTCAACAGTTGCCTTGACCTTTGCATAAAGTAACTCTTTGCATAATTGACCTGAATAACAATCACATGCTTAGTTCTCCGTGAACCGCACCTTGTGGTGAATTTTTTGCTAAATCCTTCAAGGGAGACTAAAGTTACTGAGCGAAAAGAGGTGTAGCTTCATGGTAAAATCAGGCAAGGGAACTAATTTTACTGAGCGGAAACCATTTTTATTTTATTTATAGTGACAATGACCTTGAGGCTTGACCTTTTGACAAAACAAACTGAAAAACAATCCCAAGCTTTCTTTCCACGAGCCACGCATGGGGGGGGGGGGGGGGGGGGGGGGGGGGGGGGGAATTATGGTAGGATCAACTAGACATCAAGTGCAACATTCTTGTGAAGTTGTATGAAAATCTGACAAGTAGTTGCAGAGAGGTAGTCGCTACAAGTTTTTACTATATAACTCTTGTAAACAAAGATGACTGCTGACAGCAATGGTTAAAGTCAAATCAAAAAATGTCCCATATCAATATCACGTATAGTTTTCAAGAAGTAGTTGCTACAAATTTGTATTTTAAAACTCTATTTTTATCCGTGGCGGCCATTTTGAATATACGGCCGACCTGAAATTTTGCCAGAGTCAACTAGACATCAAGAGAAACATTCCTGTGAAGCTTCATGAAAATCTGTCAAGTAGTTTCATAGGAGTAGTCGCTACAAGTTTTTACTATTTAACTATGTAAACAGAAATGGCCGCTGGCAGCCATGTGTCATGTCGAATCAAAATGATTTTCGACAATGACCAACATAATGTCATGTTGATCATTTCAGAGAAAGTCCCATATCAATATCACTTATAGTTTTTAGGAAGTAGTCCCTAAAATTTGTTTGTTTTTTTAAATCTACTTCTAGCAGTGGCTGCCATCTTGAATTTCCGGGCGGCCTGAAGATTTGCCAGGATCAACTAGACATCAAGAGCAGCATTCCTGTGAAGTTTCATGAAAATCTTTCAAGTAAAGATGGCTGCTGGCGGCCATTTTTGAAACCGAATCAAACTAATGTTCGACAAGGACCAACATCATATCATGCTGATCATTTTAGAAAAAGTCCCATATCAATATCACTTACAGTTTTCAAGAAGTAGTCGCTACAAACTTTTTTTAAATCTATTTTTATTCGTGTTGGCCATCTTGAACTTCAAGCCGACCTAAACGTTTGCTATGATCAACTAGACATCAAGAGCAACATTCCTGTTAAGGTTCATGAAAATCTATCCAGTAGTTTCAGAGGAGTAGTCTCTGCAAGTTTTTACTATATAACTCTATGTAAACAAAGATGGCCACTGGGCGCCATCTTTGTTTAGTAGAGTGGCCATCTTTGTTTAGTAGATCAGTAGAGCTAAAAAGAAAAAAAAACTTATGATTTACTGCATTAAACGTCTGAAATTCAAATATGGAGCTGTTTCACAATTTACTAGAACATGTAAACGCAAGAGTTAAGCAAGTTTGTATACCTTTTTAACAGAGCATACATTTTAAATCAGGGGTTTTAATTAACGGCTATATTCATCGGGTGATTTAATGCAAAAGTGATAGTAACATAGTATACAAAAAGTCAATTGTGCTTGACACAAAGACTATATCATCTCTGTAGGTTGGAAATAAATCGTCGGTTGTTTACAAAGTCAGACGAGGGATAAGGTATTTTCAAAGTTTTGCAACACTAGTAATTGCCCTCGAGTCGGACTGTAAAGGTAAGTTATGAAATCAATTGATACAAAACTAGAAGGATGTTCCACAGAACACTTGGGTCACTTGCCTTGTGCTTATTTCAGCATGTACAATCAAACTATAAAAAGAGCCATAACTCTGCCAAAATGAAAGTCAGTAAGTTGTAGGTCATGTTTAACACATTTCTTGAGGTAAGATGGAGATATATGTGAAGTTTTATGAACATATGCCAAATACTTTTCAAGTTAGTATGGCCAAGGTTAGGTTGCAGATTAAACTGCGATGGACGATGGCGACTACGATGATGGAAAAAGTGATCCCTAAGGGTCTGCCGTGCTGGGCAGGCAATACAAAAAATTATTAAGAAATCATTGGATTGTCTTCCTTTAACATACTGACATAGTAATTTTCATTGGTTTCAAGTACAGAAGAAATTAAACCGTAAATTAATGACAAAATCAGGGGCAAGTCTGATTCTGGGGCAAGTTTAGGGGTGTATTTCTGATTTAAAGATGATGGAATCTATGTAAACAATAGCGCATATTTTCTGATATTATTAAAAAAAACTAATGCTTTATTTTAGAACTTCAGATAAGCAATTTTTGGGAGTATTATAATTTAAGAAATCAGCACTAAAAAAAATATTGGGAGTGAAAATCAGCACTGAAAATTAACAATGCTAGTTTAATAAAGTCATAGTTTGAAGTAAAATGCAAAACCATTATAACATTTACTCTTTAAAATAATCTGAATCAGCGCTGCAGATTTATTTGACACGGAAGTTTGTCTGGAGCTCTGAACAGTGTTCACGAAAAATATGTTGAGCTACTAGCCCATCGGGCATGTGACTTACAAACATTTACTAGCCGAACACATAACTACTGACCCAAATTGTTTAAGTGTAATGTGAGTGTTATTTTTAGACAAATATGTATATTGTCACAGAAAGTTACATTTTCTATAGAATAATATCACAAATAAATTAAATAAAGATCTTGATTGTTTTGACACTTTATTCTCAGTCATTGGGTCTGAAAATTACGGGTTCTGTTTATTTCATAAGTTTTTTTGTTTAGTCACTAACGTCTGCATTGCTTTTTCCTGCCGGCTTACACTTTCGAAATAATGAAGAAAGCTCATCGTAGGTTACAAAATAGACCGGAAATGATCTTCAGTTCATTATCAGTCGGGTTTACATCGCGGTATTGATTCATACTAAATATTGCTCCTTCGTCCCCAACGTCGTTCGAAAACAGCAAATAAAATTGAAATCCAGTCTTTTCTGAAACCGAGAGTTGTTTCCGGCGATGTATAAACAAAATAAATCGACTTTTAAATTAGTTTACAAGCTGTCGTTAATTTTTGGGTCTGATTTCGTTCCGATCCATTTTGGCATTTTCGTCTTATTTTTAACATACCCGCATGCAAAATTTACATGCTCGACATGATTTTTACTGACTGCGGGCTTCCCGCTAATTTCGAAGACTGTAACAAAATCATATGTTGTTTTCTTTGTCTTACAATAGCAAATAATACACTCGCTTGTTTTCAAAACTTGAATATTTATACTATGTCGGCCATTTTAAAGATTATGTAGTCGGTCACGTGAGTATTGATTGTAAACACTTTCTCTATAAGTTACCTATTTATCATATCTTACACAAACATTTCGAAACTGCATCGGTTCACAGATAATCAGCACCCAAATACTTATTACATAATGTATTTCGTCAGCAAGTTTCATTCCAAGGTGCTTTGAATAATGATTTGACTGATTGATTTCTGCCAGAATATATCGAAAATGTGTCCTGTTTCTAAGACCAAGACAAAAAATAATCCATTCGCAACGTCTCGTACACTGCATTAACTCAAATGTATATCGAATGTCACCATATTGGTTTTGTCTTACTAGTGTGACCCTTATTCCAAAATTATGTTTCTGCTATTTTCGGCAATCTGATCACAGTGATGTACTCGAGATACTGAGATTGGACTACTTTTGTCATAATGCAGAACATAATGACGTCAATAGTTCAATCGCAATATCTCAATTGCATCCGACTGCCGAAAATGACTGATACGTAATTCTGGAATGTTGACCTGATAGCCAGACAAGATCACATGAGTACTTTTGACTTCGATATCTCGGCGGGTTGATAAGTCGTAGGAAGAGTGGTATTGTCAGATAGGAAATACATGTCTACACACGACAGTGTACAAGGTGTATGTATTTGATACATTTGTAAACATCTACTTCACCTCAGTAAAAATATCACTAAAATGTCCCCTTACAGTCCTTCATAAATAATTATGATAACATTTCTATAAAGGCATAGATCTACCTGTATGTCCATGATAAAGGTAATAAGCAAAAGATGCAATTTTCTATGCCACGCCTCCTCCCAACCTGAAATTAATGATTTATCTCAAATATTTTTCAGTTAATGTGATGGATGTAAGTCTGTATTGTCTTATTCCATTCATTTGTTGTTCAATAAACGGTTTAACTTTCTCATATTCAAAGCTTCATACATTTACTTCCCTGTCGGAAGTAGATATGGTTCAATTCTAACTGGTTCCCAGTTTCGTGTTCGCTAGTAAATACTACATTGACACACAAACGTTCGGGTCTTGGCTGATCTTTTGATAACTTTCGCCTTCGATTTTATGGTGGTCCGATCAATGGGAAGTTACTACAGTTTAATAGCGTAATAAAGGCCTACCTGTCCATTCCTTCTAGGGAAATTTTGGGACCCACACTTGCTCAAATACCAAATAAATTAAATTACTGAGCACGCAGTTGCGTGAGACGCTCAGTGTATACCTATACTCCGGCGTGGGGTTACGTAGCTGGTACTGTGCAATTTACGGTACTGTGGGACTGGGCAGCTCAATTAACGTGAGCTGGTACTCAGTGTGCCGAGCGTCTCCAAAATTATATTCAGTTGAACGCCTGTGTGGTGTCAGACCGGTGAAAATCAGCCCATTCAACACAATGCAATATAGGCTATATTTTGAGATCAGTCACAAGTTCCACAGCATTCGTTCGCTTAAATACACTTTAATTCTGTGAATTAAACACATTTGGCTAGCAAATTGGAATAAAACACCAATTCAGTTTTTCAACGTTTCTCGTCATTCATTCACACTATGCGTATTTTGAAATAAACACCTGTCAAAACCACATCACCTAACCACCTAACCAAAGAAATAATCCTGCCAAACACAGTAAAATACTTACTATTCATGACAACAGACATACTACTTTAACCTCAGGTTAGATTTAACAATGAAATAAAAACTAATCTTGGGAAAAACACATGCAAACTAGAAACTTTGGATTTTTTCAAGGAACTATTGTAGCACCCTACGACCCGGAAGTACTTCCTGACTGGTCTGACACCGTGTGACCTACTTTCAACTACCTCTATCCAATACGTTGCCTAAACACTTACAACATAAACCCATACCTATCTTCCGTCACGAACTTTTCCACAACCGGTACCCACGAACATGTATGCAATAAGTTTAAAAATGCTCAATGAAACTGACGTCGATATGCACACGTTGATACACTGCACACAGCCATATTCACATGAACTTGTGAACAGTCACGTGAAGCGTGAACTACTTTTCTATTAAAATCAACACCTACAAACACTTAAATGCCGTACTTACCTTTCGCCCAAAAAAACGTCTCGCCAACGGTTTTATCACGATAACAATGGTTTCAAATATCCAATTTATATTATAACGTTGACCTACTGTACACCAAAGAAAAATGGCGTTTATTAAAACCGAAATGCCGAGTCTGCGCATGCGCATCGGAAATAAACCGGAAGTCAATACTCTTATTAATAATACCAATAATATACAGACGTTAAAGGATCTACTTATGTAATGGCCAAGTATTACGTCCCGTTCATGTATCTACATCCATTAGTGTTTTTCCGTACTAGAAAAATATATTCACTTCCTCATATCTGATGGTACAGATCTTCTTGTTTTTAATGTTGACAAGTCGATAACACAGGATCACACATTGCAGGCATGTAATATCACTATACTTGTTGTGAAAGGTAACGGCAATACGAAAGGACTTTAATATCTAGTGATGCTTTATATCTAACGTTACAATAATCTTGGAAAGGAATCGATACCATCTTGGATACTACGTTTCGGTCACGTTGGTTCAGTCATGTGGAATAAACAATGTCGGGCGGAGCCCATTGAACCAGCATGCTGCTCGTTATTCTGATGATGTAATTATAAAATATGTTTATATTTAAATAGTTTAACATAAACTGAGTATAAAATGGTAAGGCTTATTTGAAAGAGTATACATTTTAATAAATGACACAAATATGGTTAAAATCAATCCGTTTCCGGGTCTATATTTTTGTTACGGTTTAGACGGTACTTTGCCGGGGCAAATCACTCAAACAAATTGAATCGACGTGTATCTTAGGATTTCCGATAATCTACGGAAATGAACGAGTTTGTACGATTGCTAACGATAGTTAGGATATTGTGCAGTATGAGGACGTTATAATTCAAAGTTCGCAGGTAAAAAAATGGTTAGAATGGGGAGTTTTGTTTTGGATACATTTACATTAGAAAGTTTATCTAAAATGTACCATAATGATATTATTATGCTGAATAAGTGTACAGTCCTCCTCCCATAAAAACAATGTATGCATGTATTGAGTAATATCGCTTTTAACAATTAATCTTTCACAAATCAGACAGTTAGCGCGCTTTTTTTTTTCCACACAATGATCAGGCTAAGAAGTCTTCACGATTTATAGAAAAAAAGCTCTGACCCTTTTATGTGTGTGATTTCATACATTGCCTAGTATTCATCTTTGCAACTATTGTTTGTTTATGTGCGTGTTTTTGGTTGACTGTGGTCCCTGAATGCTGCATTTCCTGTTCGACTTTTATATCTACGTTTAGTAATCTAGATATCGTGCGTTATATCCCAGCTAGGACCGAATTTGGATTCATGATCGAAATACTTGAAAAAGAACTTCACAACTTACTGACCAGTCCTTTGGATGAGACATGTAAAGGGATACATGGCAATCTTGAAGAGTTTATAGAGTACTGAAATTAGTGTCTCGATTCATTACGCAGCATCATTTTGACTTTATTGGTGTAATATGATCATCTGTTAATCTTATAATTAATACTAATGATTGAACAAATGCGAGTCATGGAGAAAAACTAACGGGACGCCGTGTGTTCTTCAAAAATCAAGATTGCCGCGTATCCCGTTAAACCCGAGGTCTGCTCGGGTTGATTAATATATGCTTATACGCACGTACAATACACACAAGGCGTCTTTCTGAAAGATGTTATTTTCTACAGCGTTTTATAACGACTAAATTAGACCTGTTTACTTTACATGGCCGTCTCTGAATGTAACAAGCAAGGTTTTACGCAAGCGTAACATAGCTGCCGGGAGACATCAAGTCGCGGGAGTTAAAACATATTGAAAACTATAAATGTTGTCACGGAGACTTAAACGACCACGACCGTTTTTTCTTACATTCTTCCCGATTTTTACGAAGAATTTTACCTTCTTATCAAGCATTTTGAATCAATGTGGGCGACCTCTCTTCTTTCTGTTCAGATACCTTGACATGCCTTATATATTGATTACAATCACCATTGTAACATGACGTGCTAGAAGTACACATCAGCACACATATGTCAGAAATACAATTGTTCACATGTAATTATAAGAGTGCGTTATCAAAGTAAACATGTAAAGGAACTGTTGCTACCTTACCATTAGCAATAATGAAAAATTAAAAAAAAGAAGGAAATCAGCAGGCTTGAACCATCCCTTCCCCGGCACTAACACGACGCCTTAGTCAACTGCACTAATGAGGCCAGTGAGTGTTTCATCGCTAATATACGTATAATAATAATGACTACATGCTATATTTCAGTAGACTGGTTTACAAAAAAGTCATTTCAGCAAGTGAAACGGTAACCTTTCAATATTAAAATAAGTTTTTCAGACGATTTTTCCAGGAATTCAAGTAGTAAAGCATGCTTATTGCCACTTACATGAGTCACATTCTGTTCGGCAGCTGAATCAAGCGCAACGTAGGAGTCTTGTTCAATGACATTGTATTGCTATGTGTAGATTATCTGCATTATTTCACAATCTTCGTTAATGGCATAAAGGATTGTTGACACACCGAAGGACTGTTATATTCTGCAAATACCACACTTATCTCAAGGACAATATCCCCAGGAGCAGTGTTCAGACAACTCGCGGGATGCGACATTTTACATTGAATTATCCTGAGAGCATTGTTTATAAGCTGTATGTGCAATGTTTTTTATTTAGATGTGCTTTTAGACATATTGAAACTCTGTGCTATTTCCTAAAGTACATTTTCTCCCAAATGACAGGTCTGAATACAGAACCCTAACATGGTTTATGAAAATACTCAATGCTGATTGGCTGTTGAGGAACTTTTAAAAAAGCTATATAGACCTCCGACGTCACGACCTTCAACCGTTAAAACGTCATTTTAAACGATTTTCAACGTCGAAAAACATCCAAAACAACGATTACGTTATTATAATTACAAACAGCGAACAATACACATATTTACTGCATTCTGAATGGATGGTCATTCTTAAAAGTGTCCTGTGATTTCTCAATAACACGTCAAAATAAAATAGTTCCACTTGCGCAAGCGCGGACTAAAGTGGGAGCCCAATATTTGATTTGAGCGGCGAAAGGGGTCCGGGGTATGCTCGGGCTTCCAAACACTTATCAGGGGGGAAAATGTGGAACGGTTCCGGCTACCGAACTTCCACCTGGCTACGCGCCTGAATTGTCCTAGCTACGATGACGCAACGAAACATTACATGACGTCACTTGTTTAAACCGTGAACCTCACAGAACGAAAGTAAATAAGTAAATAAACAGTGGATTTAAACAGATGTGGGCTAGCACAATACAGATTAATATACTCAGTAAAGGTAAACAATAGTAAACAAGGTATATTGTAATATTACAATCGCAACGTTTTTGGTGATTATTTGCTGTTATGTCAGTGTGTATGTCATGTTATTTTTAAAAGCTCTTTCAATAAAAACAACCGACATTTTTTATCTTTTTCCGCTGGTAAAATGGTTCACTCTGACGAGTTTGGGGAGACACTTTTTGGGATAAAGAGAACATATCATGGAAAAGGTTCCCGGCCGGGGTCTGCAGTACCTAAATGCCACTAGAAACATATTTTTTTAGGAAACGTAAAGATCTACTGCAGGCCTAGATCTATACCTTTGGGCGGAGTAGATTTCAAATTTGAAAATGTGTGATTCGGCTGATCGGTGAAACTGAAATTAATTTAATTTAGAGCTTACTGGGTCATGTGAAATAAAATGGACGGTCAGCAAAGATTATCATGGATATGTTTGTAATTATAAGGATAGTTTTTCATTTTTTTGTATTACACGTCATTGACGGGTCACAAATTGTATATCGAAGTATAACACGTCAATGATGGGTCACAAATTGTATATCGAAGTATAACACGTCAATGATGGGTGACAAATTATACAATTTGACCCATCATTGACGTGTTATTCTTCGATAACATCGCAAAAAAAGAGAAAAAGAATCCTTAATAAAGGCAACGTTACGTTCAAACAACAAATTGAACTTGTTAGAAACACGATACAGCTGTCTACTGCATACACATTACAAGCTCCGTTTACTTTCAATGTAACAGGAAACGTCAATATTCTCCTCTCTCATACTGACGTGTAGTAAAGTCATATTGAGTGTGTAATATATATTCGTTCGTGATTGGTGCAATTTTCTGTTCATGTCAAGGAAAGTATGTCACGTGATGTAAACATTGTTACAATTTATATATTAAAAATGCGTATGCAGTAAAAAGGTTATTAGATTTATATTGGGATATATGCACTCGTTCTTCTGGGTATAATATTGCGCTCGCTCTTAAAGTCGCGCAATATTATTACGCGGAAGAACTCGTGCATATATCCAAATACAAATCTAATAACCTATACATATGTTCATCGTTTGGTGCTGAGCGATGGACGTACAATGTTTGTGAGAATATGTTTGTATAAAATACACAAAAATCTATGTCAGATAAAAACATAAAATATTTCCAGCGGGTTTATATAGTGCGAGATCAAAACCTGGTGTTTGGGACTTGAAACACGTCGAAACTACGGGCCAACGGCCCTTGGTATCGATGGTCTTCAAGTCCCGCCCACCTGGTTTTGATCTGGGACAATATAAACCCGCTGGAAATATTTTATTTCTTAAACCTATATAGCTTCTGTATTATCTAAAATATAGAAGAATCTGTTAATGCACATAGCTAGATTTGTAAATAAGAAACTGCATCGTGTTTCCAGCTACGATATGTATGCAAACCATTCTGTAATATAAAATGCCATAAACTCTGTATCCTAAAGAGGCCGATTACTTTATCTTACATAGCGACATTAATAAGCGTCATTTATCGGTTCATTGTTGGAACGCGACATGACAACATTTATTGGTTCATTGTTTGAACGCGACATGACAACATTTAATGATCAACAAGCTATTATATGCGTTAGTGAAAAAAACGCCTTTCACATTTACATGTCACGTAAATGTCTTCGTTAGTTTATAGCATCTGTTTTGTGTAAAATCCAGCTGTGAGAATCATAGCTGTTATGGGTTTGTATTCTGTACTCCTATCATAGAGCTATGTGTAATCGGACCGGAAAAAACACACATAAATATTAAGGCACTCGGGTTTGAACTTGGGATCCCCTGCACGTGAAGCGGACGCTCTACCGATATCGCCATAAAAGCTAGCTCTGCGGTGAGACAGTAGTAACGCGCTTATAAACCTATATATGTACATACCCGCTCCCACCCAATTATTACATACCTCCAACATTTTTATTTTTGATATTCCAAACCTTCAAATATCTCACAATACATATATACAACAACATATAGCCTACAATGATCTAGGCTTCTGGGAATAACCTCATGCAATGCCTTCCCAGATTCTCCACCAATGTAATCGACCGGAAAAATTGCAAAATGAAATATTTAGGCACTCAGCGGGTTTGAACTCGGAACCCTTGCATGTGAAGCGAACGCACTACCGATATCGCCATAAAAGTAGTAACGCGCGTATAAACCTTATCTTTTTACATACCCACACCCAACCCACCCCCTCCACAACAAGACGTGTCGTGCGCGCAAATTCCAGGTCCGTAGCTACAAGGTCAAGGTCTCATTTAGAGGTCAAAATCATGCCATATGGCTCTATAGTTGATTTTAAGTGTAAGTCGAGTCGATCTATAACTTTGTCAACCATTGAAGGATTTTCATATACACATGGTACACGTGTTCACCACAACAAGACGACGTGTCGCGCGCAAAATCCAGGTCCGTACCTTTAATGTCAAGGTCACACTACCCCATGCTCCCCGACAATTGTTTTTTGTATTTTCATCAATATAATATATGTTATACTCTTTTTCTTTTGGCCCCACACCCACCCCACAAACACACAAGGGTCACCAACCAATACAAGGTAACATTTTTCTTGAAACAGGCCACTGTAACCGCGCATATTACATCTGGATCTACACTGTGAACAATGCATTTTTTTCAAACTCAAGTATCCCGAATAATATAACTTCACTGGGGGCATACAATCTGTGAAATAGTGAAACAGATGCGAATGAGCTTTCGTAACGACACAAATACACACAAATCGTGGTGGCACCCGCTTCATATTTTTGTTTACACAGGCGTGTTCAGTTTGCACATCGATTACATGTACACAGGTCGCTAGACAGGGCTCGGACAGGAGTAAATGCTTAATACGGGACTAGTGGGGCGCATGCCACGTTCATTGAATTGTGTGTTGAAGCCTAACTTAAGAAGATATCGCTAAATAATAAAATACCTACCTCTCGCGTTCAACGCTGTTCGCCATCTTGGAAAATCTATACGGTTAACAAAAAACTCTACACGGTTTCACGTACCAGACGGTGACCCTAAGCACTAGGCAATCGTCAAAAACGCGAAAGAATTGCTTAAAGCAATCTGACCTTCCCGTTCGCATCTGAGAATGTTCACATCTGACCACCGTTCGCACTTGTAAAACACATCTGACATTCGGTTCGCTACTTTTTAACTCTGAAGTCCGTCGTCCGTCCGTTGGTCGTTGTCCGTCCGTCGTCCGTCCTTCGTTTATCTTTTGTCTCGTTAAGACGATAGGGCCTTCATTCTTCATCTGATCGTTAAACATACATTACCAGATTTTTAATTACTTCTTTTTTTATTTTTTTTTTTAATAGTTAACACCGTGGATTTGACGAAACTTGGCAGAAAGCATAGCTATGATTTCTAGTTGTGCCTATTGCGTTGTTGTCCCATCGTATTTTTGATGGAGTGTTACAGCCCCTTGACATTTTACTTTAAATTTCTTGTCGGCGCTTCCCCTCCATAAACGCCTTGTTGGATTTCGATGAAACTTGGCAGGAAGCATCGTAAGACTCATACCTTTTGTTCCAGTTCGTTGATTTTGACGGAGTTACGGCCTTTTGACGTTTTTACTTTAAATTTGTTGTCGGCGCTACTCCTCCTAAACGGCTTGTTGGATTTCTACGAAATTTGGCAGGAAGTCTCAGTATGATTTCTAGTTGTGCAAGAGCTCGGTATATCAATGAAATCTTGGACAAGTTCGAACCCCCCACCCACCCCCCCCCCCCCCCCACCCCAACCCCGAACCCCACACCCCCTCCATGTTTATGAAATTTCATTCACAGCAGAAAGTGGACAAATCTATAAAATATACGTGCCAGACTAGACACAGCAGACTTATTGCCTATGATTACCAGGTGAGCGATCTAAGGCCATCCTAGCCCTTGTTGTTTTTGCAATGTTTTGAAAGAAGTACTCTGATGGAAATTTTATGTTAACCCTTGATATAAGAGACCGTTTGTAGCAAGTAGAGCGTCACATGCCCTTTGGCTCCTTGTATTTTACCCTGTCGAATTTAAAATGCTTATTATCTCGAATGTTTTCATATATTTCAATGAGATACTTTGTACAGTTATACAGAAAAGGATTGACGATCTTGACAAGCGTTTTAAATTGAATTACTTTCCGAAATTGGAATTATCAGTTTGTTATTTCGTTTATTCTGAAAATGTCATTGTTTTACAAATCTTTGGATCAATTTATACAGGGTGCTATACGCACTAACGTTTTTATTACGCGATTTTAACAGTGAAGCTTCTCTTTGTCATTCCTTTTCAACCTGCATAATCACTTTCCGAGCATTTTATGCAAAATACTACGGTGTCCTGTTAGGGCCATGTGGTAAGATGCGATGGTCGCTGGTGAGATGCGATGGTAAGGATGCGATGGTCGATGGTATAAGGTGCGATTGGTCGATTGGTAAGATACGATGCACCATCGATCATCGCATCTTACCATCGACCATCGCATCTTACCATCGACCATAGCATCTTGACTCATCGCATCTTACCATCGAGCATCTTTGGTGGGGGTGGGGGTGAATCGGATGAATAAATGATGCAGTTTTGTGTTTTTAAAGGCTCCCCGCACATAAAAGATACAGACACCTTCTATTTTTGAAGAAGGCTGACACAATTCTCCGCGTACATCTTTTCACACAGTTGTTTGACTTACTATCAATACCACTTTGACGTACACTTATTCTTATAACTTGTGGTATGGAATGTGGTTTCCGAGGAAACACGGTAAGATTGATGTCGTATTATTTTTAAGACCAATTATTTAAAAAACTCTATCATATTATCTATTTATAATATTGACATTTATCCGTTGATGGACGTTTTGTTCTTTTACCATATATAAGCTAATTTTTAGAATTGATCATGGAGTGAGCTGACCTATGACAGGCCTATACCGTGTAACATGTTACAACAATACACAAACCAACGTTCGAAACGCTTGCGTAAAAGTAGTAACCAACGTTTTTTTGGTCAAAAAATAAGTATTTTTTTCAAATCTTCTAGAAATGTACATACTGCTAAAGGAAGAATTACACTCATCGTTCATTGTTCTTTTCTTTCTTCTCGCTGTTAAATCTTCATAAAATTAGAATAACAAAATTTAACAAAATAAAGTCGATTGCAAACAGCCGACAGTTTGCTGTTCACTTCTTTGTTGACGGAGATACATTTTACAACACAATAAATAGACAGCACATCTTTTAAAAGTAGACCACGAAAATGATATTTTTTTAAGGAAATGGCTTGTATAAATTATTTATGAATTTAAATAACAGAAAGGTGTTTTTAGAGTGTTTTGTCTGGAAGCAAGCCGTTTGAAAAACTTCTCGCTTTTTCCGTGTGTAATTTTACTGACGGTCGTGAAACGTTTTTTTCGGGTAGATAAAGTAGTTTTTCAAATTTTAATGAAATTTTACAGGTTTGTAGAGGAAGAGTTTTTCTCGGCGTTATTGCTTTTGTCCTTTTTTTCTCGCTATCAAGCAACAAACTGTAATTATAAATTTGATTAAAAGCTCAAATTTCATTGAAATTTCCCGACATTAGACTATTTGTAAATACATAGAAATCGTGTTTTAATAAAATAGAATAGCCAAAACATGTAAAAATTAAAATCCACTTTGTAACAAACGAATTTATTTAGTTGTTTATGCGTCGTCATCGTGTGTACATTGTCTGCTGAATACATTTTACATCACTGGTGTCATTTTGACCGGCGTCTAGAAATCTGCCTCAAAATTCAGTTTGTTATCGTGTTTTTGCGCGTGACGTTGTTTAGGGAAATATCCCTCCGCGGCGGGTTGGCGTTCTCACAGTGTAAGATAACCACAAAGAGTCCGCCAATATATATATCCAATACAAATATGAGTGTTTGCTCAAGTTAATTACATGATGAAAAGAATATATCAGTTGCATTAACGTGTAACACCCCCATTGACTGTGACGTGTGCATTTGAGTTGTGTATGTTTATGAAATGTAAATGCAATGTAAAGTCTTTCATACCTAGGCCCAATTAAAATAATAATAATAACTTACATTCTTATCACAAATGCTGCCAAAAATCCACAAAATAGTGTGGGGCCATGTAACTTCTAGAATAAAACCTGTCTAATGAGTGAAAGATAAACAACTGAGATGCCAAAATATTGTATTCATACACTGACTTCTATATAAGCATAACACATTTAAAACTCGCAATTTAACATGAAAAATGTAACAAATAGATCAAATATGTGAAAATAAAGCTCAAACAATGGCACTTTAAATAATGAA